>VWZY01009778.1:29314-60807 GCA_013399075.1 Chloroceryle aenea
CCGCCTCCCCTCATCGCCGGGCGGGGTCTCCCAATAGCCGCCGCGAGGCGCCCCTGCGCCGGGCGCGTTGGGCTCGAAAGGCAGGAGGCGGCGCCTGGCGGTGCCAACGCGTCCCTTGCTCTCCCGACCCGCCCTCGCCAAGCGAGCCCAGGCACATCAAGTGCCNTAGTTCCCCACTAGCTGTATTATATTACATTTTTACAGAGAAGACTATCTTAGTGTCCTGGTTGGATGACTTGGAATATGAAGGTATAAGTCATCGGGATCAGTTAAGTACAAGCATCTATCCAAGTACAGGACAAACATTTAGTACACTGAGGGAGTCCAGTGAAGGGTCACAAGGGTAATTAAGGTACTGGAGCACCTCTCACATAAGGAGACACCAAGACAGCTGGGACTGTTCAGTCTTGGAGGAGAGAAGGCTCAGGGGGATCCTATCAATGTGTATAAATACCTGATGGGAAGGACTGAAAAGGATGGAGTCAGGCTCTTCGGAGGAGTGCGCAGTGTCAGGACAAGAGGCAATGGGCACAAACTGAACCACAAACAGGAAATTCAGTCTGGAAGTAAGAGAACACCTTTAGATAATATTCAAAACCTGACTGGACACAGTCTTGGAAAACCTGCTATAGCTGATCCTGCTTTAAGCAGGGAGGTTGACACAGATGATCCTTCAAGGTACCTTCCAATGTTAACTACTCTGTGAGGTGCTTTATGCTTTGTTTTGTGGATAGCAGTTATGATACACTGTCTGGGTGTATACATACACTTCACAAACCCCCACCTGAACTGACCACATCAAATAAGGCAGCTGATTCTTAATGCTTAGAGCAGTCCACCAAATTTTAACACGAGACAGAAAAGACAGGACTGACTTTTCTGTATTTGTCCCTCATTGGAACTCAGAGAGACAAAATTAAGTTTTGGGCTTCTTTTAACAGCAATTCTTTGATCAATAAACTCCATAATGGTCTCCTTTGGCATCCATTTCTTTTTAAGACTATGTAGCTAGCTATAGCTACACAAGACTGCTTGCATAACATTCTCAGCTGACTAACATTTAACATGGAAATAGGGTGTGAAGTCAAGCATTAAAGATGAGCATTTTGCATTCAACAATTAATCAGCGCAGGGTTGCATACACCTTACGTAACTTTGGCTACAGCCTCTGTATTTACCGTTATAAAGCTCCGTGCTTTGCACAAAACATGGAAAGCGGAGAACCTACTCTGCAGCCTGAAACAGGCATCATCTAATAATACAAAATCCTCATGCTATTCAGACTGGAAGGCTCTGCCACATCACCACATGCATCATGACCACTTCACTTTTGAAGAAAGGTCAGGGGCAGGAAAAAAAGCACTGCATCTGCTGTAGCACTAATTTTACATTGAATTTGTATTTTAAACGTGAGAGGAGAACAAGAAATTTATTACCTTCTATTTTTTATGGCTTAATAACTCAAGTTCTACTTTTTCAAATAACTCAAACACCTATTCACAGTTCAGGCCCAACTCTCGAATCTTCAGAGCCCGGAGAGAAGGAAACAATCGCTGCTTTNAAAGACAAGAGGTCATTAACATCAAATGACTTCCAGAAAGGTTTAGGTTTAGGTACTGCTTTTCTCTCAGAATTTCACTGATTCGCACTGAATGATAGTGAACATTGTAATGAAATGCCCATAGTGCTCGTCTGGCTATGCCAGAGGGGTGGGGGCAACATACGATGGTTCATCAGCCACTATCAGAAATGCTACCTAGAGACTACAGGCCCTGTCAGCACCCAGGCTACTTGTTTCAAACATACNTTACATAGCTAATTTTCACTGGAGAAGCCCTAACTGCAAGATTCCAAAGCTTGTCATGCCAGCTGAACCGAGGCATCATAGGCACTGCGGTTCCAGGGGCTTTATGTCCTGCTTCCTGAAAATATGAACCGCAGCCATGTCCTTTGCTAAGTCTACACAGGGACATGACAGAACCTTATCCTGCAAACTGACAACAAAGTTGAGAGTGCGCTGGGAGCAAATCTGCATAGGAAGTGAACTGGCAGACCACATGGTCGCCTTCCCCTGCCTGTCAGGCATGCCTATCTTCTTGCAGGCTGTTGGGGGTGTTGCCAACACTTCTCTAGGGCTGTAGCACAGGTTATGCCGCCTTCTGCAATGTGATTATATTTTGCCCACTTCTAAATCTGAGTAGAGACTCCCTGAGTGTGTTGTACCCTTTTTGATACTTAATTCTCAAGAAACCTTGCAAGAACAAATCAACTAAATCAGAAATAAATCATGTCACAAATGAATCTTGAATTACTTTATTTTTCACAATAATAAAAAATAAATTAGTTATAAACAAAAATAGTTAACATTTTTTTCATCAGAGAGAAAATGTATACGATATGAAAAGATGCTGTACAGTTCTGGTTCAGGTGCATTGCTGTGGATACATATTCCTGAACGAGTCAGAAAGCAATTTGCCTATACTCTCCACCTTTAATTCACTCAAGGAACGGGCTCCTCAGAAAGCTTAGAAAATTGTATTATGGATTTACAGTATGACATATATACAAAAATATATATATGTAATACCTGTGCTATAAAATTCCCTAAAAAGCTGGGTTAGTATAATGAAAGAGGTGCACAAAATTTGAACGGTATATGTAAATAAATACATATTAGGTCCCTTTTAATAAAAAATCTTCCTATTCTAAATATTTGAAATATTTTGGTGCAGTGGCTTGTTCCATAGACAGATCAGAATTACATATTTCCCATAGACATCTTGTATTTACAAATAACAACAAAATAAGTTATAATAAAGTATATCCTTCTGCCAAAATCACTTATGAGGGTCAAGTAGACAATCTTACACATATTAAAAAAGTTAAGGTTTCTTTTGTCTCCAGGCCTTCCTGATACTTTATGTAGATCCTGAGTGACTACCAAGGGATTTCACAAGCTCCTATGTACTCAGCCCATGCCAAGGCCACCAGTCTCAAAAGACCCAAACGCAGTGTGGACAAAACAGGTGAGGGTGGGCAGCTATGGCAGACTGTCACTGGAAGGTCAATGACTTCTCAGAATTACTCCCCCCTTCCCTCCCCTCCAGATATAGTGGTAGTTATCTATGACCCATTATAGTAAATGGGGATATAGAAAACTGGGAACTCACTATCTTAAGAACTTCTGGCTGCTAAAAGCTGTGAAGCTAGGAGCTGACTAGTGTGAGCTCTCTTAAATGACATTTTGTCCCTTTCACTAGGTCTGAGTTTCACGTACATTATCGAGATATAATGATGACAAGTTTGCTTTAAAATATACTGAAAATGGTTAGCGGAGGATTCTTCATTTCTGATACAGGAATAATTTTTTTTACTCCTTTTTCTAAACAACAGCTAATAGTATCCCCTACAAACATATTCTATATGCCTAGGAAGAAAGGAAGCTTACGTTCAATGTTCAAAATGTCACGTTTTGTGTTCCAGTTACAGGCATACACAAATTATCTGCCCAACACACAGAACAGCTGGTAAGATTCCTAGAGACATTAAGTCTAAAGAAAACCAAGTAGACACACAGTTTTTCCTTTCTGAGTGTGAAGAGAATAATATTTTTTTTTTTTTAATGTAATAGTTGTGAGAATGAAGGGCTGCTATATACATCAATAGCTGTGCAACCTCAAGTTCATTGCAGAGGAATCAGTTCAGTAGGTATTTTAATATTATGCACTTATAACTAGTCAGCATGGACACACACACACCCCAACCCCACTGGACTGGCAGGAATATTGCTCTCTTGATAGCTGGGCTTATTTCTAACACAGATTCTTATCAGTCAAATGGCCAGTTCAGAACTTTCAGTAATTCTGCAAAATTTAATATTGTTATCTCAAAGGACAAAAGGGATGGGGATGAGATAAGAGGAAGAGGAGAACACTTGTAAGTGTCAAAGGGGGACAGGTCAGGATGAGGATGAAGAGAAGCAAAGCCCTGGAAAGCACATTTACTACTTATGGTAAAGAGCAGAAGTAAAGTATTTCCTTCAAGAAGGCATATTCTCCCCTTTACTAGCCATAAGCTGTTTCTAGCACCTACCTCCTACTAGTTCCCTGTACAGGGATACTGAGGTAGTTTTGCATCGAGTCAGTGGGCACACAGTATAGCTAGACTTGAAGGCTAGTTGACTTTCAAGAACACCCATGTCTCCTGCACCACTCTCCCCAGCCCTTAACTGCCCGCTAACAAGCCCTTTCCTAATTCAGAGCCCTGGGGGCTAAAGGTTGGATACACTAAAGCAAATACCAACTTTGTCTCATTGCTGGCCAAGTCAGACACAGGGTCATTCTCACAGGAGCAACTGTCATGCTTCTACACCATCTTCGTAAGTTTTCCCAGCTAGCAAGAGGGAGAACTCTGTGAAATCAGTGTTGCTAGTAAGTGTTCTCAAACTTGGAATGCAATTGCTATATGCAAGCAATTCTACGTATGTATACTTGGATCTGACATTGTGCAGGAGCTAGCAAACCCCGATGGACCCTTGATAAACAACCGCACCAGCAGTCCTCCATTCCAGAGGAAAGTGATTTGAGGCACAGAGCCTGGTCTGGATGGAGCCAATTTGGGCCCGCTGCATGTCTGAAAGACAGGAAAGCTGTATGGTGATTTTATCCCTATAAAGTTAGATTGCTTAGACTCTTGCAATCAACAATCTACAGCAGTCTTCCTACACTTGGATTGGTCTTACTGGATTGTATATGGTGAAAATCTTTAAGGCAAGGAAGCATTTCTTTCAAGCATTCTGCAGGACTTTAACCACTGTTAAAATATCAGCAGAAGAAAATAAAGCATTCAAAATCATAAGTCTGCAAAATTTCTTGCATTGGTTTTACACCTGCTCTAAGTTTACTGCATTCATTAAGGCCACCTCTAATTTACAGTGAAAGTAAAATCAGGTCCTCTGCAGGAACCACCTAAATTGGTGCACTGCTCTATTGAAAGAAACACTTGCTATAGACACAATTTCAAAAGTGCACTTCGTGTAAAGGTGAAACCTTGGCATAGTGCTTTTTGTAAGTAACATGAGGACATCTAAGTGATGAAAAGAAAGGTTCATTATAGTTCATTTTGCAGGAACAACTATTTTGATTATGCTGACAGAAGAAGAGGTGATAAAATGATTAAGTTCAACAATGTTCTGGCACTTTCCTTATCATTAGGTGTCTAATTAGGTGAAACAACCCTTTCTGCTTTATCTGATACATCTGAAAACTGTCCCTTTAATTAAAAAAAAAAAAAAAAAAGAGTAAAATTTGTATAACCATAACTCACTGCATTCAATTCACAAAAGTGCACACCTTAGGTGTAACAGAGTTTTATATTGCTAAGTGTATGTATTTATTCTTTGATACTTAGCTCCCATGAACTCTGTTCAGTGGCATATTAATGGAGCCTACAAGATCATCATCTTGGAAAAACAACCAGGAGGCCATATAATCCAGAGCAAACCGATGCACTTTAACAAAGCCAGGATTGCCTGCCTATGTGCTGAGTTGCTGTCTCACAGCCGAAACTGTGTACAAGCAGATTACTTTCTATGAACTGACTGCAAACCTGATTACCTCTCCCCATTTCATTCACCTTGTGGTTTTTTATGGAACAGGTATTTTCCTCTTACTTAAAAAGGAAGAAGGAAATGCCTGTTCCATACTTCCAAGGACAAAAAGAGACAACAGCAAAAAATATATACTCTATGTCAAGATTTGCTGCTTTTAGACTACAGGAGATCCACCTTTCTGTGGCTTCCATCATACAAACTGATGTGACTAGGACCACACCCAGCAACCTTTGCCTCCCAGTGCCCAACTCCCTGTTCTACATCCTCTTCACCAAAGCATTTTTTCTCTCTGCCTTATTTACACCTTTGAAAGACCTTTTAGGTAAAGGCTAGAAGGTGTGAAGGCAATGCAAAAAATTTCATCTGCAATGCACAGCACATTCTGTTTGTTTTTAGCAAGTGCCAAGGCTGAGTACAGTAATTGCAGAAATTAAAAATCCTCTAAATTCAGCTCTAAGTCTGGAGCCATTCTTGAGTAGTAGAAAATGAGTAGTATGAATAAATCTGCAGGATGAAACACTGCCTAAAAAAAGACAAGTGTGTTGTAATAACTGATCGAAACCTGACGAATGTTAATAGCTAAGGCTGCCTTTTTACTGATACTCAGCTACTACACAGGTACTGCTGCCCAAGAGTAACAGACTACTATATAAAACACAGTCATATATCCTTTGGTGGTTGTTTCAGAAACTGGTGATATATCCAGACTAGGTCTAGACAAAGTGCTTTGGTCCGGTAGTTATTAAGCAATAGCGCAGAGACAAGACATTAGGCAAGATACCAGGTCACTGAAATAACTGCCCTACAGGAAAGAGACCTTGCCAAGGGCAACAATCACTTTTTTTTTTTTTAATACCAGCAAAGGGTCTTCACCTGTCTGGTAAACCTGTCTCACTAACAGCTGCAGCTGTTAATGCCCTAAAGAGTTAGACATTAGTGGCACTCTGGTAGGTAACCTATTTTAAAATCCACACAAAATTAGAAGTTATCTTCAAGAGTTTATGAATTAAATATAAAGGCACTTTTTGGCAGTCAAGTGTATATATATTTGCTGCCCGAGGACAGGAAGCTAGTTAACAGTACAACTGAGAGAGCTTAACAGTGACTCTAATTTATTATGCACGGACTGAAGTAATTAAAAATATGATAGATTGCTAAGAAAATTATGATAAATGGGTCTTCAAGGGTACTGTGTAATTTTTTCATGTGCATGTTTCATTGATTTAGTCATTTAAGGCAGCCCAAAATACCAAATAACAGTAAGCACTCAGAAAGTAATGCAGCAGCTGCATCTATACTGGTCAAATATCTCTGATAATTGCCTGTGATTGATTTAGTTTTCATCTATTTCACAATACTAATGCTGGTATGTTCTTTAAATAATTATCTGATGAGCAGGTGCAAATAATAGTATCATTAAAAATTAATGCATTAAAAGATCATGGGTTTACAACAAACATTTTAAAAAAACGATAACTGCACGATAACTGTAACTGAAAGGATGTGAGATTTAACCGTAGTTTTGATGTACACAGCAATACAAAAAAAACACCTCTAAGAAGCTAAAACCTTCTGTAGTCAAAACAGTAACACTGTTCAAGCTCCATCCAAAGACCAACATTGACACTTTGAGTAGAAGAGTGTTTGTTATCTACGTCCTAGAAACCCCGACTGTCTGTTTGCCACACGCGTACAAGATGCACAACAGGCTGTTTTGTAATAGGTGTAGACACAGAGCCGGGCCTGAACCACCACATTGCAATTGTAGTATTTATCTTTGCAGTTCTCATCTGTGGAGACAAATAAGAGAAAAAAACTGAAGAAAAAAGTATTAGAGCAACAAATAATCAATCCCCTTTCATTTTACCATGTAAAATCCCCCAGACCTCTCTATTAAATGTTCATTGTCAGGTTAGAATAGTCTACCTGTGCAAGTAAGTTAGGTTACTCAAGGTTTTCTACATTTCATATAAAGACACATAAAACTGCGGAATCTGGACATACCTATTCCCATTTACAGTGTGTTTGTGTGGGGTGGTTGTTGCTGTATTTTTTAAACATAAAAGTTGTTTTGAGGGAATGTATAGATGGCACCAGAACCTGCAAATTTTATTTTCAACTTCTGATGAGTCCAGATACGGGAAAATAGTAAACCATCTCCCTCCTTACAAGTAGTTTAAATAACTAGATTAAAAAAGACAAAATTTGGTGTTCTTAATGCTCCCCATTTTTCTAAGCTGTTAGGATGTGGTCTGTTCACATTTTGAAGTTTTTCTTTATAACCAGCAGGGTTAGATATACTTCTTAAGTGACAATTAAGATTTTGATACGATCATGTATATGTTCATGGAAACTGAGGTGTTAAGAAAAAGACTGAATGATAAAACACTAATAGCAGAAAGAAGAATGAGCAATAACAACACAAATACAATATTTTTTAATATTGGTATACCATTGTTTTATATAGTTAGTTTAAAATATGCTGAAGAGTAATTGTCAGATGAAAATTGTTGTAGTATGTAAGAGTTAACTGTTTCAAAATCCTTGCATCTTTTCCCGAGTCATTGCCATTGCTATTAAAATCAAATTTGTATAGGACGAATGACTAATTCCATTGTCAAATTATGTGTATGTGTATATTTACTATAGATAGAAGAAAATTGCTTAATTGCCCTTAATGTCTTAGTTTAATGTTACTGGTTCTTACAGAACCTGTTACCAAATACAATATATCATAAATGATACGTTCTTTAAAAGACCTTTGAGAATGCAAGGAGACTGCATAAAAACACCCTATATGTACCACTTTAACAGAAGCATATTTCTCATGTTCTCAGCAATTTTAAAAGACAGTTTTTTGTATGTTACAAGGAAAATTATTGTAATCATAAATGAAAACTTACGTTTACACCACAGAAAAAAAGCGCTGTTTTGTGTAAAAGATAAAAAACCTTGAACTTGATAAAGAAAATATACTCTAAAAGTGCTTCAAGACTATTGAATAGTTCCTCCACTAGATGGAGTTCCATAGTTAAATCAGGAGCTTCCTCTTCCTTACCTATTTCAGGAACACAATCTTGTGTGTTACATGGTTCTTTCTCTTCAGGTTTAAGCTGTGGATCACACTGAGTACTGGCTGTCATGTCATCTGACAGACATCGTACCTCTCGAACCCGAAATCCTCCTTCACAGGATTTGGAACACTGAAACACAAAAGCTGAAGTTCATGAAGACGATATGAGATGTGCAAATACAAAAAAAAAAGGAACCTTGATGCCAGACCCAGGTATAGCTGTAGCCTTTTATCAACTTCTCCATTTCTGTTGTTTGGTTTTTTTTTTTTTGTTTGTTTTCTAACTGTAAAGTCCTTAATATAAGGTGTAATTTTTTTAAAGTTCAAAACAATTTCTGACCACAGGGGCAACAACTAGACAAGTAAACATGGTAGACACTGTGCAGCTGAAAGCGCACTAGAATTTATCAGCTAGCTTCTTTCTTCTCTGCTTAAGTCTTGTTCCTCACTGCTTATTTATACGTATCTCCCAAATCTACTCTTTCCAGTGTTCACACTTCTTACTTCAAGAACTTTCTGCACTGAACTGCACTGCCTTTCGCCTCCATTTATATATAATCAGTAATAACTTTAATTGCCATTTGTTCTAGCGCTTGATTATTTTTCACTTCTTGCAGCACAACAATTTCACTAGCAGTACAGGGTTCTTTGAATTTCAAAAGAAAATATTTCTGTGCTCCTTCATAATCTGTCTTGAAGTCAGAGACTTTTGTACGTGCTTGTCAGGGAATTTTTAAAGCCAATTATTACACATTTCTGCCCATACTGAAGCAAATACCCTGTTGGCTTCAAGAATTTTGCTGGAGTGAGGATTTTGAGATTTGGCTCACTGTCCAGTTTGACCTAAATGCTCACAAACTTAATTAAACCTGGGTCATTTATAATGATTAAAACCTTAATAGTCCCAAACTAGTAAGACTGTTTTCTTTCTGACTTCTTGGCATAATTATTTCTTTTCCTAACATTGCAAAAACATCTTACTACTATCATTAAAACAAGATACTGTAGCAAACTATTTAAAATATTCTCAGGAACATATTCTTCAATTGTTCTTTCATTTTCATGTACAACCTTTGCCCACTTTAGAAAACACACAGTAACAGAACACCTGTGGTTTTGTGTATAATTAGTCTTGTTACATGCCTGTATAGAATATTGCAATTAACCCACAGTCAACAATCAGAAATTCAGTTGAGGTTTATAGAGTTCTTAAGCACTCAATATGGAGCCAAGACAGAATTTAGATGTTACATACAATGCACTATACACAAAACCCAGCATTCTGCATTAGCCAGCCTTTTAATATCCATGACCGAGAGGACATGCCATTTATCCTGGGCCATATAAAAAGTCTGCTGAAGGCATGAACCAGATCCTTTCAAAACCTAGTACAGTGGCTTTGAACCAGCTATTCTGCCCATAGGTAACCCTATCATCATTTATCTTCTGGACTGACAGTAAGGAATTCCAAATACTCTGCTGATAACAGTAACAATATCAGAAGGAGAATTGAAAAAAGCTTAGAATATAATCTTGTAAAATCTCAGCTAGCATATGAGTTTGTTCCTACAGCAAAGATGGTCACAGAGGCTTAAAACTTACAGGATATTTAAACACCACTTCTTAGGAAGTAGGCACTTAACATTAACTAGGGTTCTCTAAGTACCTATCAGATTATAAATTTCAGCACTTTGTTTCTTCCGTGCTTCCCAAAGAGAGCATGTATTTTCACTATCTATCTGCTGCATTCTATGGATGCAGATGGCTGTATCTCTTGTGGCTATGCACCTGCAGATTCATATTTGAAAATGGGTTTGCTGATGGGTTCGCTAACAGGAAGTTATTTAATCTAAACTAACAGCTCAGTAAAGAATCTGAAGAATTTCCAGCAACAATAAAGAACATACTTAAACTATGTTACTTTATTATGAGCCTAACTTGGATGTTGTTTTCAAATAGACATCCATACCTGCAATTAAAGGAGGAAAACCAGGATTGCCTTCAATTGATTAATTTTGTTAAAACCATTCTAGCTTCTTTTCTGCTTTCTAGTGCTGCCAGTAAGTCAGTCAAATAACTGAGCATTTAGTAAAAGAGAAAACCAAAATAAATTCTCTCCTGTCATGTGGATAAAGTATTGCCAAAGGCTCCCGACTAAGGGAACTCAAACCGAAGGCATCTGAGGGTGCTTCCACATTTCAGAGCTGCCATTTGGAATTTGATCCAAGGCTTGTGGAAGGGTGTAAGTTATGGCATTAGATATGATGTCATCTATGCAGTTTTCACACTATTTTTCATTCTAAGATGACAATGGACATACTGGTTTTCGTTTACGAGAAAAATGTTAATCTTTGTAAAAATCCAACAGGCTTTGTCAGGTATAGGAAATACTGGAAAGACAGATAAAACCAAAATATTTGGTTTTACTGGTGATTGTAGCTGGTCCGCTTCCAGGGGAAACTGAAGATACATGAAGCTTTATAGTAATTTTTCTCTCTATAATGTTCTAAGTACCACACTGAATAGTTTACAGTAAAATTTTACTGTAAACCTGACTTTAAAAACTGAATACATCCCTCATTCTTTATTAAATGCTCCTTAATTTTAATGAAACTAGAGGTATGAAAGGAACTTCTTATTGCACTACATAGTCTCATTAAGGCCAAACCAACTTTTCAAAGCTGGAAGATCCTTGGAAGAAAAGATTAGTGGTGACAACTATGCAGTGTCTCCTCTGGTCAATATACTTCCTCCCTTTCCTAAGCTCCAATGGGTACTGAGGAGTATGCTTTCTTTTTGGCATCATTCTTGTCCAAGATTAAGTCAATTTCATCATCGATGGTATTATCCAAACTGTATTCCCTTGCAATATACATGGAAAAGGATGTATCAAACAAAACTAGACATAGAAAAGCATGACTGACTTACTGTGCTCCATTCTGTATGAAACCACTTAGATCCACAGGGTTTGAGGTAGCAGGATTGCTGTCCAGGAGGTTTTTCCAAATATGAACATTCATAGGGGTTCAAAACATCAAAATTACCTTCAGTTTTCCTAATGCAAATTAATTCTCTCTGTTGAGTTCCACTGCCACATTCAGTAGAACACTATCAGAGAACAAAAAATAAGTGGTGGAATCTGTTACTCTACTTACTTCCTTCAACTTGTTTCAAAGTAACAAGTTTCTCCATGTTAATTATTTCTGAAACGAAATGACACACACATATACATGCACACGTACTTGCATTTTAAATTACCAGTCAAACAGGACCATTTAGAAAGTTTTGCTTTTTCCCTATTCTTGGACACGCACCTAGGCACTAGCTTTCATGTGTTCTCTCCTCAGGAAAATGACCTTAACTGTATCCTTCCTTCCATCACTGGTACTTCTCTTGAAGAGAAAAGGTCAAGTATTCCTTAAGTTCCTGCAATATGGTTTTTATCTCTCAGAATCAGAAGAGTAGCCTTGATAAACCTGGGATTATTATCATTATTTGTATGCAGTACTAGCATAGTAGTCAGCAGTCCCAGTTAGGAACTGGGACAAGTACATGATGACTTAATTCATCAGGTGACTCCTGACTTGAAGTGTCAGGTATGACATTTAATTTTTAATCTTGCAAATGGTTACTGTGGTTAAACTGTACTTCTGTGAATTTTTATTCCTCATGGTACCACAGATTCAAAATATATAATAATTTTTTATGATGAAAATTACATATGACTGTAATTGTGCTTTTGGTGAAATCTAAAAGCATTGGTTTTACCTGTAGCTACAAAAAAAAAAAGGTACTTTCTTTTATAGAAAGAGAAGCATAACTTTCTCTGTAAACAAGAGGACTGTATGCACTGAAGCAGGATTGTATGCATGGCACTGAACCTTTGAGGGTTACAAGGTTAGAGCACAGATTTGCAGCTTTAGAAATCCCCACATTCTGTGTGGTTTTTAGAAAACGCCTTGATCTGCCAAGGGTGTTCTTTTCATGATTGCAGGTATCTGTGTGATGCAGTGTTGTTTCCAGTTCTGAAAAGCAAATTGACTCACATGGACTCCTAGTGCCCATTTAAAGGTTAAATACACGCGCAGTACTGTTCCTGGCACTTGTAATAGGGTTTTTAGAAGGCTATTTCAGCAACATATTGGTTTTTATGTTGCATGAAGGACTATGAATTTCAAAGGCTTTTTCCAGACTAAACCAATCAAATGTGGAGGTTTTATTTATATTTTGAGTGGAATTTATGATTCCTTTAATAGATACCCACAGAAACCCTGAGCTGAATGAAGAACCTTGAGATGAACACACCTGAATAATTTCTACAGAAAATAACATTCAGTGATAAAGAAAGTGCAGTTACATTTCTATCAGTGCTCCTGTCTGCATACTGTCTGCTTTCATTCTGGTATTTGGAAGACAGGATTTGGCCTGTAGAGTAGGTGATGTGAGATACAGCAAAGACTTTGCACCCTTAGTATGCATCAAACAATTCAATCTTGAGCAAAGAAGGAAGCTATATTATCTGTAAGAAAAGGAAATTGTAAAGGATGGAAACTTCTTATTTAGAATAGAATGGGGAGAGTTAGGATGACTTTATTGAATGCCCCTCTCTGTGGTGCAAGAATGGATACCATGCTCCTATTCACCTGAATGGTGTGATATAAGTAACAAGGTCCAGATTTTAATCAGTTATTCGAACTGCGGCTAAGTATGCTTTAAATCTGAATCTGTTATTACTCTCATACAATACAAATAATTATCACTTACACTCGAATGCATTGGCATAGTAGTAGCCCTGTAATCTCAATCTCAGTTGTACCAGTTTAATTTTCAACTCCTTATCACCTGGAAGGATCTTGGAATGTGAAATGCAGTGAGTTAACAGCTCAGCCTAGAGACTTCTCCCTAACAATTTGATGAAATGCTGGTACCAGCAGTCTCAAGGGGCTCTCGAGACTCAATGACAGCCTATGCAAAGGGACATAAATGTCTGGGCACCAGCTGATAGCTTCTGTAATGCCTTTGTTCCTCACAGCAGAAGCGTTTATTTAGAATGAGAAAGACTATTGAGATGTGAATCAGGGGAAGAATTTCCCTTGAGGAAAGAGCATCAGGATATAGGCCAGTGAACAATTTCTCGTCTTTCATCTATTATCATGCATTTCAGCACAACAAAACTGCGACTAACTTTGGAGTTTGGCCATTGCTTTTTTTTGTTTTACTTATCTTTCAGAAATTCCATATATATATATCTCACTGCAGGTATGCATGACCACAAAGGCTCTACTTTAAAAGGTGCAAATCTTTACTTTAGGGTTCACCTGTATATGCTAAGCAGTGTTCTATTGTCTTTCATTTTGTAGATATGAGAAATAAAACTGAAGGTACAAAGGAAAAGAAGAACAAAGCCTTATTTTACTCAAAGTAAAAAACCAGCAGGTGCTGAAAATTACTGAACATCAGCTCAGAAAAATACCAAAAATATACCCAACTATTCCACAGAGATATAGAAATATATTATGGCACAGATCTTCCTTGCACAAAATTACATTTTTAAAATTTATCTACAAGCAAGAAAAGAAATACATGTTAAATTTAGAGCTTACCTGTGTCCAGCCCCCAGCAAACCACTCCACTTTACCAGCACAGGGTCCATTATTACAGGGACTTGTTTCAGAGGGTCTGTTAATGCCGCAGCCTTCCAGAGGCAAACTGCTGACATGGTTTGTCATACAAACCACTGAACGTGTGCGGACTCCATCACCACATTCTGCAGAACACTGGTGAGTAAAACACAGAACATGTGCCGAACAGTCAATCCCCCAGACTGCACAATGAAATGAGGAGAACAATCAAAAGTTAATGGCTTTCTATAAAAGTTGATTATTTGTATCGGTAATTCAGCAGTAGCAAATAATCTTACAGTTTCATACTTCTGAATATACTATTAATGCCTGTCCTTTATAGTCACAAATGAAAAAACCTAAATTTCAGTTTTCATTTTATTAATCTTTTCTGCATACCAGTGAATAGATCTGAGAAGGGATAATTTCAATAAGCAGCTTTAAAACAGCAGTCGTACTTTAGCCTTTGAATTGTTCTGTGAGTTCTTCCTCTGGCCATTCAAGCTGACAGCCAAGTGAAGTCTTACACTGGTTCAGCGGACAAGAGGCTAGGAAGACTCTGAGGTCTGTGGTAGTAAAATGATTGCATAGTGCATCCTGGAACTTTTCCATGTAACAAGCTCATAGAGTATGAGAGCACAATAAAGTTGTAAATTTAAGATATTTTTGAAAGGTGGTTTCAAAAGATTCAGGCAAATCCTCAGCAAATTACTGAAACTACTACTAATTATAGCCCAACCTGTTTCAATTGTAAGTTGTCAATTAGTTTTAGCAGAAGAGGTGGCCATAGAATTTTATGTATATTCAGCATTGCTTTCTAATGATATGACTTCCCAGTAACTAACATTTACCATTCTCAACTTTTCACTACTAAATTCTGAAATCTGTAATAAACAGTGACATGCAGGTTATTATGTCACATATTCAGAGATAGTGTGTATGTCATCACGCATGATAAATTCCATTTATGCCTTTACAGTTTGGCCATTCATCTGCCTCAGTAGGAACATCTCCACTATGCCACTATTGTGGGCAGCATCAAACTATTGACATTTAAAAACCAGAAACATGCCAGGGCAATAATCAGTTCTTGTGTTAGACTGATTTCTTGTTGCTTAATTCTTTCATAATCTCCCCTTTCTTTCTGTTTCTTTTAAAATGCATTTGTCATTTCATGTCTAGAAAATAAAGAAAAACCCATGTGCAGCTCACTGAGAGAGATGTATGCAATTGAATGTAAACAATTACAAATGATTATAGTAAACATGCAAAGAAAACCCCAAATAAGTATGTAGTATACAGGAGAAAAATATGGATTTGATCAACATTTCAGATTTTATTTTTAACATAAAATTTCAACAAAGTAGTTAGTTAGAAGAAAATGTATATTACTTCTACAATTAACAGGGCATTTCCTTGTGAATGAATGTAGTTTTCTACTGGAAAATATTTTGAAATTTTATTGAATACATGTTAAGAACGATTCAAAGAATTGGTAATGAGACACAGAGTTGACCATTAGCTTCACTTGGCTCCCATCAGCAATAATGTAAGGGTTCACATCCAGTACTTCAATTACTGAACAGCAGATACCATGTTAGCACCGCTATTAATAATGGATTAACTAATACAGTCATTCATCTTCTCAAGAGAGAGACCAGTGGCTGAATGTACAATTGGTTGCAGACTACTCTTCACTTACTCGCACTGAAGAATACTGGTTATCTGTGTGAAACGTGTTACTGCGCTATATTTATTCCATAGATACAGTATAGAGAAAGATTTTTCCCCACCAGCAAGTTGGTTTCTTTCACAAGATGTTCAAATAGAAGGGCAAAGCTTTATTGAAATTGAATCCCTTGAAAACTAAAAATGTAATTCAACTTTTTACAACTCTTTTTTTTTTTTTACAAAAAAAATTTCAATTTTGGAGTAACTAGAAATTCAGAATGTAAAAAAGATGCTTATGTACTCCACAGGAACGGGAAAAAATGCTCAAAGTTGGAATGGTTTATTCCTTCACCTGCAAGATCAAATAATTAAGCTTCTCTTTAATAATGCCTCTAAGTAACAATGAAACTTTTTATTTTGTTGGGGGTGCACAACAAATTTTTTTCCTTTCACAGAGATATGTAAAATATACCTACCTCCTTAGCAAACCAGGTTTGATGGCTAAGGAGGTCTTTTCAAAGGTAAACTGGCAAAATCTTGAACATAAAAGAATGATGTAAATTGTGCTAGTAGTGAACATTTTCCTGTGTATGTAAAGTAGAACTAAACTAAATCCATTACAAACAGTCTATGCCTGTGCAAACTGGCTGTTTAACTGAGCCCCACAAAATGGCTACCCTTCAAACCCACTGAACAAAAATAAATGTTGTGGCTGTTCACATTTTATCCGCTGCAACTATGTTCAGTTACATTGTGCATAAAGAATTATGCATATACTCTGCAATACTTTCCTTACTTCTAAGCAATTTTCATTTGACAATCTAATTTACTTTTCTGCTTTGCAAACCAGAACTGGGAACTAGCTTAGTCTATAAAGTCATCCAGAAAGTCTCCATAGTCTTTTGTTGTAAATGATTATGCATGAACTAGGCTTACATATCAAATAACAAAGGAAATACCAAATGGGAAGGTATAGGGTTGTCCCACCCTCTGCTGCAAGATTTACCACAGATTAACTACCCTCAAAGGATTTACAAAGCAAACTTAAACTTGAATGCTCCTGCATTAAGTATTTGGGTTTTCATGTTTTCTTCCATGTGAAAGCCATGATTTCCAAAGCCCAAGGCGAGGAGTAAGGGGTGTTTGGATAATGAAAGGTCTCACTTTGGTTTTCGCAATTGACACACCCTCTACTTGCAATTTTGTGCCATTGATTTGTTGCATCGATACATAGTAAATGCCATAACCTAACACTGTATGACATGAGTAACTTTCACAAGCTACAGCTTCTCTGTTCTGGTGCTATTATTAAAGATATTTTGTTTCACTGCCTTGTTTTAATTGGCAGAAATTCCTCAGAAACAGTCTGTGGAACACCCTCCCTAGTTTTAAAGAGTCTGCCATTTCTCCTTTTCCTGAGGTCCTTCCCTCATGAGTTCAGTTTCAGAAGCTTTCCAATCTCATTAAAAACTAAAAATAAAAAAACAGTCCTAATCCAGTGTTCTGACAGTTGTCAGAAAACAACTGTAAGAGCAGTCCAGGAAAATAAGGCCAGTTCCTGCAAACTTGGAAAACTACAAGTGGAAGCCTGAACTTTTATCACAGCCACAGAGCATGGTAGAGCAAAAAAAACCAGTGCCAGTTCCCTTTCACAGCTCTGCCAGTCCTACTTATTACCACCTCAAATGGGGCGACAGACCACCAGAAAGAGGCAACAGGAAATCTATTAGCATTTGAGAATGCCCTTACCCAGGCCTCTGCATCACTGCTAGCCTTAATAACATTTTTAAACAACCGAGTTCCAATAAACCATCCCCATTTGTGCAGTATCTCTACCACACTTGAATCTTCATCATCTTAATCATTCCCTGCAATATAGTAACGTTTTTTATGAGTCATCCTCCTGAGGTTACACTACTGCAAAAAATAAAAATGCAGGCCTGTGTTTGAAATACTCCTTGGCCTATTCTGAGAAATTCCCTTTCAGAAGGGATTTTAGAAGGATTATGTAACCTTTACTTTCCCAATAACAAACTAAGAATTGTATTCCAGAAGCTCACTTCTGCCATAGTTCCAGCACTGGGGGCAGATTTTCAAAGGATGTAAAACTGTTGAGAGAAGCCTCGATTTCTCAAAAAGGGTGTGTGTGTGTCAGAAATACCCTTATGTATTGCCAAAACACTATCTGATGTGCATCTGTGCATACAGTAAGTACTAGATCAGAAGTCAAACCATCCCTCCATTTAATGTAACAAATCCAGGATAAACCTCAAAGGTAACAAAAGTTTTGAAATATGGTCTTAGGATTTCTGGACACTGTTGGATCATGATTGCTTCTGCAAACACACTGCTACCTTCTTTGCATGTAGTTGGTACTTGCAGATTACTAATGCCCTCTGAAGTAAGTAACGTTAGGCAACAGACTTCTTCACTACTTGACTTATACAATAAATATCACTTGCCTTAAGAGCTTGTAAGGACTTTTCAGGGCCTGAGTGCACCAATATGCCCTACTGGTCCTGTCCAGAATCACCTGAGGCCTCCACCCCACACCTCTGTCCATGGGTCAAGGGTCTCCATTTAATCTCAACCCTGGTCCATCAGTCCCTGCCTGAGCTTTATTAGAGACATGCCTGTCCCCAGGCATAGCCTGGGCATAGGCCTTATTGATGCCTTGCCCTTGGACTCATTTGCCAGCTTGACCTTGACCCTGCCTCATTATCATGGATCTGCCCCAGGTTCCACAGGCTGCATTCAACCCTGGTTACTGTCAGTGGACCTGAGGTGTGGACTAATTGCCCAGCTTGACCTTGGACCTGCCTCATGAC
This sequence comes from Chloroceryle aenea, assembly GCA_013399075.1. Lineage (NCBI taxonomy): Eukaryota > Metazoa > Chordata > Aves > Coraciiformes > Cerylidae > Chloroceryle > Chloroceryle aenea. The sequence continues at coordinate 48,119 of VWZY01009778.1, forward strand.
CATGATCTTTCTTGATAATCTCATTTGCCCCTGCCTGCCACCTACGAGCCTACCCAGCTGATCTAACTAGGATACTGTGGGCTTTACCTAGCAAGGGTCCTCCCTGCCATGCAGACATTTATATGCTGATTTCAATCTAAAGCAGTTGAATTGTGGCAAAGAATGATCAGCTCTAGAGAAGAAAAGCGAAATCTCTGCAAGTCTATAAATGCCTCCTTCAAAATTCTCCTGGCTATATACTTCATTGCAAATCATGAATTGAGTTATATATTTATACATAAAGAATGTGAAATTTCAATTTCCATATGATTCCCACAGGAAATCAATGGAAAGGGGTATTTTAAACAAATAAATGGTGATAATCAAAAATAATAAAATGCCCAAATAAGCTCCATGGTGGTGTCTTTTCCTTTTTTTTTTCTCCCCAGGATCCAGGAAATTTTATGTAAGCTATCCAGATTTAAATAAAACACAGTGAACAAAGAAAGAAAGTGTCAATATTCATTGGTGGTTACTCATCGCAGTTACTCCTTTTAATGAAGAGTAGTGAAGTCCAGAGCATGCATTTGATTTGTTTTGATTTTGTTCCCCAATGTGCTGCATTTTTTCTTTCTTCCCGAGATTTTATTTTGGCCTCAGAATCTCATTAACATCTAAGAATTGTTTGTATTTTGGCTTCTTTTCTAAGTACGCTCTAAACATAAAATGAGAAACAAATGAACAGAGGAGATGGCAATGAGGAATAAACAAATATGCGAGAGGGGAATGCTCCAGTTAGCTGGAGGGAAACACTGGTGAGTCTCCCATTGCTGTAAATCAGGAGAATGCAGTTTCCCTGCTTCTGACCCACAGGAGAAGTAAACTTGCCAGCAATTAGAGCTGTCAAAGAATCAGTCATGTGAAATGTTTGCAAGAATCTCATCTGCTCCCATCAATCCAATTTTGTTGCTAAGTTCAGTAAGGTTCACCAGCTTTACTCTACTGATTAATGGATGCAGTTCGGTGAAACTCTGCCGTTTCAATGCAGTAAGACATCTTAAGAGAATTATGAGACAGGAAACCATCTTTCCACAAACACACATAAAAATATCACAAAAGTTTATCCAGACCCTCTCTAATCAAAAGGGGTTAAAGATCACATAGAAGACAAAGTCTTGAAATACAAGTTCATTCTCTTATTTATACTCAGGAGAGGGCAATAAATGTGAAGACAGACACATACAAAGATGAATCTCACTTTGCTGCTAGAGGCTTTTAACCTGTAATCTTTCCCACTGAAATGAGCAAAAATTAGCTTCTTTCCAGATTGTGCCTGCAAAGTACGGTGTTTAGAACTATTTCAAAGACAAGTAACAGAGCATACACTTTTCAGAACATAAGGGTTTGTTCCTTAAGGATGAATCACTTTCCTTCCTTCCTTCACATGTTCCACCAGTGTGCACATGGTAGACACACAGCTCATAAGTTTTACAGGTAAAAATGTGTGTGTGTCACATTCATAAAAAGGACTTTGATACCTGTTTATCAAATAACTCATATCGAGAACTCTGTTATAGTTTTATGAACATGGAGTTTGTTTTAATTGCTTACGAGTTGTAAGTACGAGATGTATAAATTATCATTTTGTGTAGAAACTGAATCCAAGGTCAATACCATGGGGGGAAACAGGTGGACCAAAAAGTGCCTAAGTTTGTGTTGTGGAAAAGCAAGATGGCAGAATATAGTGAGAGGGCTAGGTGTTATTTACAGAGTAAAGCTACATACAGCTCATCCTGGGAAGGAGCACAACTCTGCAGGTACTCTGCAGGCTTTTAAGTGCACATATGTTGTACTGCAGAACTTATATTTAGGAAAATTTAATAGTACCATCTTCCAGTTCAGAACCACAGAACTATTAATGCAAATGAAGGCAATTAGCTTTATTTTGCATGAAATAAAATGTCTTAAGGTTTCAGTAAAGTAAGAAATCCCAAAATCTTTCCATCAATCCTAAATTAGATCTGTTCTTTTCTTAAAGCTCAGATGTGATTCTTTGTCTCTTTCTGTCTCTGCCTGTGTTTAAGAATGCCCTTGTCAAATTCTGCACAAATATGCATTGCAGTTATCAAAACCTGAAATTTAACATCTGTTGGCAGCAAAGCCAATTGTAGTTTTTATGTTACTGTGCTTCTTCTTGCAGCTTTGCTAATTAACCAAGGCTATGTTGTAATGCCCCACACATCACAGTGGACATGGATGTTTGATATATGCCTCACTGGAAGAGAAAGTATGCGCCTAACCAATCTCTACAGGTTTCTGGAAATCTCTGTTTGCTGCATGCGCAACAGTACACATTACGTGTTTGCAAAATGGGTTCAGAAAAGTACAGGCTGGGCCTTCCCTTATGGCTGTTTGAACTCAACCATTTCAAAGCTCCAACGTTCTTAAAAGTTGTGATAAGTTCTTTTACCTCTTATGTCTGGCCATGGCTGAAATGTCAAAATACAATGGGAAAGACTGTTCTGTGGTTTTTCCAGCTGGGACTTGAAGTAGGCATGTAATAAATCTCACAAAGAAAGTCTGTTCTTGTGAGACTTCCACCACAGTTTTGCAGACTCAAGAGGTTTGAACAAGCTTGCTTTAAGCATTTGAACTTTTGGCTGATTATCTGAACCATTTGTGGCTGCCCATCGCTGATCTATGCTTATTGCTGAAGTGTGGTTTGGCTGAAAGTACTTTTTAAAGAACTGTTTGGGGAAATTACACATGCAAAGTCCATACACCTGGGAATGCCCACTTCCATTTTATGACAGAATTCTCCTCTTGCCTTTCAACAGAAACACTCTCCTCTACAAAGAAAGACAAATTCTAATCCTAAAACATATCCCTTGGAAAGCTCAATAAGAAAGCTAATGGCCAGAGATCTGACTTTGCAAAGCTACTGACTACTTCTGTGTCGCACTGTTTTCCACTGGAATCACTGTCACTAAATGTCTCATAATGTATGTGAGAACCTTAGAAGATTCTGCACATTCTAACCTGAATCTACTTTTTTTTTTTTTGTGAAATAAGCTGTTCCTTCCGTTCTCTTTGTGAATCAAACTCCAAACCCACTGCTGGAAGAAGTGATGGTGAATAATGCCAACTACAGTAGCAAGCATTTGGAAGAAATTAATTTGTACACTTATATAAGCTGAGAAGGTAATAAAATCCGCTCTTGACTCTCTGACCCTAAAAATGTTTGAGGTAAGTAAAAATTGCAACATTTTCTGTATTACCTGCTTCACTTTTATGTCTCATTTAATACATATAAATAGGAATAATAACATTCTACAGTCATAACCTTCAGCTACAAAAACTACTTTTAATTCTGAAGAGCACAAAATATTAAGGTAGTATAATGACGAAAACACTGATGCTGGAGTATCCACTGGAATGAGTGCTTTATTTGGTGGAACTGCACTAACTGATAGTAGCTGGGCCATTTCTTTTTCAAGAAATATGTCTTTGAGGGTAGAATGCATTTTTCTCTCTCACTTGTAAAATATCACTTTAATAGCACTGTACAAAGAACAGCTCTAAAAGCTTAAAAAAAAAAAAAAGAAAAAGAAAAAAGAAACAAAGCAAAAAAGCATTGTCATTTCCCCTACAGCAAAAGTTTTGCCATTCGCACTAATACCTATAATTTAACTGGTAACTTTCTGTCAATGCTATGCAAGAGGGTACACTGAGTAAATAATAACTGAAAAAAAAAGTTCAAATGATAACAATAAAGATTTGTTAGTGTATATACATATTTTTTAATTTGTAAAAATCTATTTCGAGTTGTTTGAGGCTGAAAATTTTGAAGGCTTTGAATTGTAGCAAGAGTGATCAGCCTGTTTAAAATTATGTGATATACCAGGTACCTGAAGTATCTGTGAAGTTCCTCCTCCTCCTCTGCATCTAAAAGGTGGAAAAAGTGTCCAAACTAATCCATAACCTGTGAGTCAGACATTCCTCATTTTCAGGGACACTACCACAAAATGATCTAAAGAATGAATCCATGAAATTACAAATGTAATCTTACAGCTTCAAGGATAAATTATAGTATATGCCTGCCAAAAAGCCCAGGTCAAATAAAAGGGAAATACAATCAGGATTTAACAGAGTGAAGGCTCAATTTGTCTACAGATTAAATTGATATGCAAGGATCCACAAGAGGGACCACATTTGTAAGTCTTTTAATGAAAGCCCATTAAAATCACTCCTGGACAACAGCTCTGAGCCCAATCATGAAACAAGATAATCACCACTGCTTTTATTGCTTTCATTTGGAGAATCTGACTCACTGGAATAAAAAAAATACAACCATGTTCACAAAGTAAAAAAGCCTGAATCAACCATGCCTGAGTTTATAGAGTTGTTCTTCTCTTTTCACAGCTATAGGATAATTGTTTTATGGCTTGAACTTAAACCCAGACATCAGGTCTCAAAACTCCATGCCTTGAAAAAACAGCAGGGAAACTTTTAGAGTCTGAATTTTGAGACTCAGGGCTAAGCAAGGCAGAATAATAAATCTCAGCACACTTAATATTTTGGGAAGTTCAGACACAGAGCCAATTCTAAATCCAGATGTTTGGCCATGTACCCACATGTTTGCCCTTTCTATGCATTCTTTTATCTAACACAAACTCAAGATGCCCTTGGGATCATTATTTTTTTGTTTGCTCTTGCCTGTTCAACAGATCAAGGATAAATATGAAAAGTAAGATTACTCCTTTTATGGCTGTACAAGACGTATATTTTTTAATGTTGATGTACCTAAGTGATTTTAGAAGATTTGTCAGTACAAAGATAATTAGGAGCCTTACCCTGTCACTCCACTCTGTAAGGAACCAGCTCTTAGCACAGGCACCCATGTCACAGTTCTCAATATCATTTGGCCGCAGCTTCATGTTGCATTCCTCATCATCAACAATGTCTCCAAGGTTGCTGACACATTTCACATCTCGGGTCCTCTGCCCCACTCCACAAGGCACTGAACACTGTAACAAAAGGGAGGTTGCTTCAGGACCCTATGCAAGAACTAAAGTGTATGAGGGAGCTGGAAACATACAGCTCATTCATTCCTGCTAAGACATCCACAGATGCGAGAGAACTACTCTAGATTGCTAGGAATAGGGAATAAAATAGTTTTAAATTGTATTCTCATTCTGTGGTATTCTACTGTATAGTATAGATACATTTGGAAAACATAAAATTAAACCCTATTTTCAACAGGCCATGCTGCACCTTATCAAATGAAGTGCTGATATTTGAATGGCAGACTAACATATTCTGCATGTTTGATCTTGACCTATGAGCAGATACGAAGCAAGAGAAATGTAAAGAAACAATTTCTGAATCCCTCTGACAAGTAAAGGCCACCTTCTCCTACTTGTTACTTCCACTTCTGAGCATGATGACAGCTACTGATATCTCTGCTTGATGATGATGCATCCAGATCATGAAGCACAATAGGAACATAATTTTCTGCCATGTACACATGAAGTGTTTTGATGAGTCCTTTAAACCCTCCAGAGCTAAAGGGGAATTTGAAGATTGAAGACTGTAGTAACTACATACAAGGGTACCTTGCAGAGCCTCCAAGGCAGCTTCATTGTTTTTTCCTTGCTTTCAAATGCTTAATCATGACCACTACATTTACATGTCAAAATTATTTTTCATGTAAAATATATTCCATACAGCAAGATACCCCACAGACTTCAACTTCTGACTGCAGCTATTTCTTCAGCTGTTCACTCTAGAACACTGGCCAGAACCCAGACTAGATGTGTGAGGTCATAGAAATAGCAACATACTAAAAAAACCAAGTTTCCCATTCCTTATATCGAAAATAGGGTGATGTTCTGAGTTACTCCCAAGGTCTAGTCTGCTGACTGCAAACTTAAAATTACCAGTGCCTTTTTTTTATTATCAGATTTAGATCAAAGTTTTTGACATTTGTATGTCAGAATAAATGGTAAGCACATTCAAATCTTAAGATGGTCTTACTTTTAAGATTACAGACCTGTCTCCAAAGTGAAAACTTAACGGTACTTCAGTAAGCACAAACACAAATAACTTTCCTACTGGAACCAGTTTAAATCTCTACTGATCTTTTCTTTATGATGGATCTTCCTCATGCCAAGAACTTTAATTCTACTTCTAAGCAGAAATTAATCACAGCACTGTATTAGAATTATGCATATATTCAAGAAGCTACAATTTCTAAAGCGTTTAGCTTAGCTCACCATATACAGTAAACTTCTCGTTTGGCTCGTACACCAAAATAATTCTCAAAATGTAACAACACACAAAACTGGCTCCCCTTTCTCATCATCAACACAATAATAAAAAAACCCACTTTAATATCAATTTACTGTCATTTAACTCCAGATGGATTTTAGTTTGTCATGAATAATGAATTAACCAACCAGCATATCTTTACATTCATCTTTCTAAGTATTTCTAATTTTTTTATCAGCGATATATCAACATATCAAAGATACTTCATGACTAGGAAGTTAACAATGCCACCATCAGCCTCAGAAATGCAGCGGTTGAGGGAGTTAACTCACATAGGCTTTAGAGTGGGTCTTCCAGCACAGTAAAGCCATGCAGTCTGCTGCATGACTCCTTAGCCTACTATGTGTGAATGGAAAGCTGTGTTGCTACAGCCAGTGCAGCCAGCCCATGCACAGCATGCTGTGTGCTGCTGGGGGAATTAGGAGCTAGAAAAGCAGAAGGCAAAACAAAGGCTTGCATTCAGGGTTTAAGCTTGAATTTTTCATGGTCTATCTACCCACATAATTCAGCAACCCTAAATTTTTTTTTTGCTTTGTTTCATAGCTAACTGAAAGAGATTTGTTTATCACAACACCTAGTACACCAGAATATTTCCTCTTTCACACAACGGCCATGGTAGTATTTAGGATGGTTCTCACATTGGCCAAACTCTTTATAAGCAACACAGAAATTAAAGCTCAAAACTGTACTGTACATATCTGAAAGTCTTGTCATAGCCTCAAACCAACTACAATAACAGCAACTACTGACTCTTATCCTCAATATATACACAAGGTTAAATAACTCCTGGAACTAAACTCTACATTCTAGGAGAAAGAGAAGGAAGTTTGCCATCACAGGCAAACCTGTCAGGACCCTCCCTACTCTTCTTCATATGGTATTCAAGAAAAAACATTGCACAGTAAAGTTATGTACTTCTGTAAACACACATCTGTGTGTTTTGTACTATTTAGCTGTTCTTTTCCAGCTTCTCATTTGTTAGGAACAGTAAACTGATGGTCATAATTGAGCAGGGTTTTCTTGAACTAAGGTTTGCATATTAGTCTTTTCACACTCTCCTTCTATGTTTAAACCAAAACACACTTCATGTTTGATCGGTGACACTTGGAAGAAAATTCCTACTCTTTTCTGAGGTTTTATGCCCCACACAAATCAGTTATACTTACTGAAGTCCACTCTGTCCTAATCTGCCATTCACTGCAGATCTTCAGCTGGCAAGTGCTGGTTGTCTCTGGTTTCTCCAGGTGATGACAGCGGTATTGCTGCACCGTCAAGGTACGATTGGCGTACATTTGTCGGCATAAGATCTGTCGATGCTGCATACCAAGGCCACATGTTTTGCTGCACTCAGACCACTCCCCTATATCCCAGCTAAAGAAAATAAAAGAAAGGAGGAGGTATTCTTTGTAAAGATTTCTCTAATACTTATCTTGAATGACACGATTCTGCTGCTGATACATAATTCTATAAAATAATACTTAAGCTTCTGCAAGATTACATAATCTTCTATGAAGATGATGCGACATACTTGTAAACCTTCTACCTGTAGTGGTTGGTAATAAACACAATTCATGGCTTCAAAAATATTACAAACATTAAGCCACTAATAAGCTGTTTGCTTTTTTTAAAGAATCTATCTAGAATATGTAAGTGCTATAATGGCACTTCTAAAAGTTTAAGATGTGTTGCATAAAATTTTACTGCAGCAAAGGCTTGAAAGAAAGACAATACCACAGAAATCATGTAATGAATCCAGGTATTCATACATCAGTAAAGCTGAAATAATAAATGACAAGCAATGATTAAATATATTGAATTGTAGAGATGAAAGAAATACCTAGATATATTCATCTCATTCCAAGACTTCATTGTAATTTTTTAAACCCTCTTGTATAAACAAGTCCTTTTCCTCTTTCAGTTTTCATTTCAAGCACAAAAACGTACAGAAATAAGGGAGTTCCTTAGCCAATTTAAGTCACAGTCTCTTCTATGCAAGCATCTTTTCAGAAGGAAACCACACCTGAGCTGATTGTACTAGTGTGCTGGAAATGAATTCCAGGAAGGAGAGGTGATGTTTGTGAGGATGATGTTGTGAGCAGTGTCACTCATCTTTAAATATGACACCGTGGAATTAACAGGCGGGTACTACAGCACACTGATCCAACATAGAGTGATATAACCTACAAAGCCTCTTCTTTAGACAGGTGTATGCAGAAGCCTGTCACTTGTAAAAAACAAACCTACAGAGATGCCGTGTGTAGTGTGCCTGCCTGAACAACCACACAAATCTTCAGAAATTACTACACTCACTTGCTGCCAGCTTCTGTCTTCTCTAAATGCTATTGTTCCATGTGAAGGGGAAGAAGGCCATGAACATCTAATGAAAAAATACCCACTGCACCTTATGACACCAGTGCATATTGCTCAGAAGTTCAAACCAGGTTCCTGCTTAGAATAGCCTCTTTTATGTGCAAAACCCAGTGACACTGGCTTATTTCACTTGACTTAAATTGTAGTATCTTACAAAGCTGGACATGGGAAGAGGTTGCAGGCTTCCTCTTCTGGAATGGGTTTAGTGCTGCTGTCACAGTAACTCTCGGATACCTCCTCGTGAGTGATTCTGTTGACACAGTGGAAAACTGGGTACTGTGACCCTGAAATGAAGAAGAAAATTAGGCAATGCATTGCAAATGACTCTGCAGTCATAACACTAGAGTCCAACACTGATGTAGAAAGGAACAGCGTAACAACAGGAAATACAGACTAAGATTTTATCCAGAATTTCCAAACGTGAGAGCTGAATGCTACACTGTTTACACTGTAGTGTTAAGGGAAGTCCTTTTTAAGTAGGAAGTGCAGCACAACGTTGTAAGAAAGGCCAAGAAAACATACTCTTTGTCTACATGTGATTTTTATAGTTCAGAAAGTTTAAACATTAAGTATTCAAGCAACTTTTTTAAAAAAGGAGCTAAGTGACAACAACACAGACTGAAGAGGAGGAAAAATTTATCCTCCTTACTTTTGAGTTACATGGTGAGTAAACACACAAGAATATTATCCACTTTACCTGTTTTTTGAATATATTTGCACTCTAAAACTTAGAGGTTAAACAGTCCTGTAGATTACAGACTCATTAAAAATTACTACTCTCCATATTCAATATTGGTCTTTAAATAATTTTCATGCTACATCAGAAACATAAAACTCTGCTTCTATAACTATTGGAAATTGGCTAACAAAATGATGACAAAGAGCAAGGTGCAAATCTGCCTAATTGTATTTGGTAAGTGAAAAGTAGGAGTATGTTAGCAAGTTTCCTGACACAGGTGATTGAGAAGCCAACCAGGAAAGGTGGTCTGCTAGACCTGATACATAACAAGGAACAAAAATCCAGGGGTGTGAAAATCCTGGCAGCTTTGGCTGCAGTAACCATGAAATCGTAAGAGTTCAGGATTCAAAGAGGACGGAACAGAGCAAATAGCAGGACCACAACCCTGCATTTCAGAAGAGCAGAGCAGACCCAAACTTCCTCAGAGACCTACTTGGAAAATCCTATGGGATAAAGGTCTACAGAGAAGAGGGGTCCAGGAGAGTTGTTAATATTTAAAGACCACCTCCTCCAAGCTCAAGATAGGTCCATCTCAAATCAAGGAAAGGTGGCAGGAGGCCTGCATGGATAAGCAACATCTCCTAACTAAACTTAAGATATAAAACAGAAGCATAAGAGGTGTAAGCAGGGGCAGGCGATCCCAGTGGAGTACACAAATGCTTTCAGAATGTGCAGGAATAGGGTTAGGAAAGGCAAGGGCCACCTAATGTTGAACCTGGCAAGAGATGTGAAAGGCAACTGTACAAGTGCATAAAGAGCAAAAGGAAGACTAGGTTTTATTTTATTTTATTCTTCTCTTTAGGAAGTAGTGTAAGAGTCTGCTGATTATCTCTCTCTACCATGTTTCACACCATGTGAAGTGGCAGCAACCCCTCCTCTCACTGTGATACAGCAACTGGCAGAGAACACCTCCATGGTAATAGAAGCAATTTGGTGACAAGAGAAACAGGAAAAGTAATCAAGGTCCAACCCACAATTGCCAGTTCAATCACTTGAAGACAGATCCATTGACTAAGAAATTGTATTATGTTAGTTGTTTTAGGCTATCCTACAGCAAGTAACTCCAAATAGATTATTTACTGGTATTGAAGCCTTATTAGTGCAGATAATCAGAATTATGCAGAGAAAGTAACTACAAACAGGAATATTAACTCTGAACAGAAAAAGAAACATTTTGCTTAGGTGAGCTTTCTTCCACAGAATGAAGTAAGCACAAGTGGAATGCTATTCAACCAGACAAGCAGATACACAGTCTACACTTCTTCCCACTAACTTTTTCTAGAATGCTTTCCCCCTTTTCCTGAAGTGCTTTCCTTCTCAGATTTCATGTTTGTCATTTTGCCTGTCAAATACATAGATAATTATATGTGATTGTTCAGAATAAGGCTGCATTTTTTAAGTAAAACTAAAAACAACTGACTGACCTTGACATTAACAATATACTTCAGAATTTGGGGAAATATGGTGTACAACCTAAATACAGGGCCATAAATGCCGAATTCTCAGCATTTGCAATCAGAAATAGCATGAGATAAACCCCAAAATTCAGGTGGTTTAAGCAAGCACTTTTTCAATGGAACTCGTATTGCTCACACACTGCATTTGTATGAAACACATATATTTAAGAAAGCTATGACTATTTCAGGAATTCACCCTATTCAGCAGTGTCTCTAGACCAAGCATCAGAAATAATACAGAAAAGTGATTTTTTTCCATGTTAGTCACAAAATAGGAAGAAGGGCGCAAGAACAATAGCTTCATCTTACTTCAAAATAGACTTCTCTTTTCCTTAGATCAAAAGATATGTCTGCACATTTACAAAAATCAAATGGTCATGCCTCTGAGTCAAAGGCAAAAAAAGAAGTCCCACCATGCCTAGAAGAACTAGGTGATTTGCAGGGAAAATTCAGCTGCATCTTTGTTGGTACTTGTGCCTATAAGGAGTGTAGGTTGTATAAGTGTATAAGTTTGTAACAGGTAAAGCTTATGTACCTCAGCTGTGGGTTTACTAAAGCCTGCACTGTCAATCTCACTGATTGGTAAGATCATTGACCCTACAAGTCTTAGGCCACTGGATTGAAGATCAGTTTTTTCCAGCTTTCCATTTCTACTCATTCACTTGAACTTGCAGTCTTTGTTTAGGATCTGTGGTTAATTAGCTTCACATTTTTTACTTCTGGGAGCTCAAAATCTCTATGGATTTAATGGTAACTTCTAAACAATTTTTTAAAATTGTCTTTTCATATTTTGTATTTAACAATACAAACTTCTTGTCCTGGGTTTACTGAAATCAACTTTCTTTGTCACACAACCAGCAGGTAAGTTATCTTTGTAATCAAAAAATAGAAGGAAAGGTGATCAATACATTCAGACTTGTATTCAAAAAGATACTGAACCAGAACTTTGTAGTAATTTTAAATTATGACTTTATGACACTAAATAAAATAAGAGTGGATATAGTTAATGGCAACTGTTGACAGGCACACTTCAATTTCAGGAGAGAAAATTTAAAGTTTTGAATCCACTGCAGTTACATTTCTTCAGGGATTTAATTCTGTCAGAAGTAAGGCTTTGTTTCTCTTAAGTTACACTAATGCTTCAGAAAAAGCTATTATATTTCTGAAATCGAAGGGAAAAAAAAAATCATCATTTTACATTCTTTAACCTCCTTTCTAATTCTTCCTTAAAAAAAGTAACAAGCATGTTGCTGTGACAGGTAACATATTACACATCCCAAGTAATTTCCAAGGTGTCGATAACTATTATGAGGCATAGGCTGCCCTCAAAGATGAAGTGAGGTACTCTTCCTGTGAGATTTTTTTAATCGAAATTTGGACGAAGTTCTTGTGGTTCCAGGACTGGAGGAATTTGGAGTGCACCAGCCCTCTTCTCTCTGGACAACAGGGAGGGATGATGTGCTACTTACTTCCCTGAGAGGGTGCTGTAACAGTTTCCAAACAGTCCAAATTCTAGCAGACCTATCCGCTCAGTCACCTTAAACGGAAATCTGGTACAAGAGTTGATGGCCATTTTCATGGGAATCATTTTCACTTTAAAAAGAGTGTTGAGTCTTTTTTTTTTTTTCCCAAAGCCAAAGTTTTAGTGAAACGTGGTTTGAAATCTCACAGCTTTTTATTAAAATTGTTAATTTATCTTCTCTTTTCCCTTAGGTAGCACCAGAGAATTTTTTTCTTTCTTTTGCTTTTCTTCCAACTTAAAATTTACTGCAGTTATTAAGCTTTGGAAGGTTCATTTTGAAAAAAAAAAAAAA
>VWZY01009778.1:60813-161145 GCA_013399075.1 Chloroceryle aenea
GAAATTAAAGACCATATATCATCTACATTTTTGCATGAAGAAATAAATTAGGAGAAAAAAGGAAAGTGGGGGAAAAAAATAGCATAGTGTCCTATATTGCATCATACCAAATGAAAAGAAAGCTTTAAATAGGACAAGATTGAGTTGTGATTTTTTCAGTCCGTATTTTATCTGCCTATATAACCCAGTTTGACTTGAAATGCCTTAGTAGCACCAAAGACTCACAAAGGCATCTCACACCAAGATCACAAGGAATGTTCATACAGTCTCAACAGTGTCAGGATCCTGCTCTCAAGGTCCAGTTTATTTTGAATTTAACTTGATCAGAACACACATATATTGTCCAGATAATGGGAAAAGAGATACTCATTTTTGACAGTTCTCTCGTTAAATTACATGAAGTAAATTTAAGCTGAATAGGATGCTGAAAGATATCCCTTGACTTCTGTTTTCCTACAATTTTGACTCAGATTTCAAATACCACTGCCAATAGATACTGTTTGCTAGAAATGGCAAGAAGTACATTCCAAAGTCCGTAAGGTTCAGAAGAAATACAACCAAGAATTCTGTGATGTAAAGGAACCAAGAATTCTATGATGTATGTTTCTCCATCTGCCTCAGAACTGGTGACATTCAGCTGAGTTCCCTCACTGGTACATCTTTATTTCAAAGCCCTGCAATTTTTTAGGTATGGTTATGGGTGTGTATGTACAGTACAAAAGAATTCAGTTTTACTATCACAAAACCTTTTTCTTTCAAATAATTGCTTGTGCTCTTCATTATTTAATCTATTGGTCACTGTGAATGTCTTATGGAAAAGATTAATCTGGCAAACTCAAAGCAGTGTATTCATCACACCCCAAGAGCTCAATAACTTTTCCGTCCTTCTTCCTTCACACTTCTGCCCTATGAAAACCTCAGTTTTCTGAAGTTTTATTACTGCTGTTCCAGCAATGTCCAATAAGGCAAAGATATAGCTAATGGAATCCCTGTGAAACCTTCCTGTAAAGATCAGAACACTGCTGACAAAGACACAAAAAGCACTGATGGTGTATGTGACAAAGCTGGAGAAACCAAATGGAAGGATTAAGAATGCTAAAGATTGCTAAAGAATGTTGAGGAAAGCAGATGAATATCAAGGGTGTGAGAGAGAGCAGCCTACCATAAAATCCTGAAATACTTCCTTTCAGAGGTAAATGCCATATATTCCCTTTTAATTTACATAGTTTGTATTTAAAATTTTAAATTTTCTTGTTTCTACTGATTTAAATATAAGCACACGTAATAGTATTGATGTGTCTTCTGATTGTAAGATAACAGAAAACACCAGGTCCAGCAACGCTTTGTGCATACAAGAGCTGCTGAATAGTCATACTGCTTCCTCCCTCCATGCTTCTCCTTTCCCACACTGGAACTCTCCTGTGTGTCATCTATTTTCCGTGCACGGTGTACGAAGCACTTACCTTTCCCACATGTAGTAGTACACTCAGTTTTTCCAATCTGTTTCCAGTTGTGTTCTCGGTTTTGTCTTGGTGGTTGCACAGCAGGCACCTGGTTTTCTGGCTGATGAGAAGGAAATCTTCCTGGCTGAATTACTGGAAAAGTTCCAGCTGACTGTCCAGTAAGAGTGTCTGTCTCCCTATGCAAATCCTCCTCCTCTTGATCTGTACTTTCTGGCATTCCTAACTGACCATTCAGAGGCTCCCCTGATGATGGACAACAACAAAGAAGTAAAATAATGAGCCTTACTTGCAAGTATCAGTCTATGTTTTAATCCACTGATAATCACAACTGGAGCATCCCTAATGTTGAAAGCAGCTTTAATCTGATATGCAGAGACCTCCTAATAGTGTCCTGCAAAGACTGCGTTGTTTTAAACTAAGATAACCAAGTCTCGGCCAGCAAACACATTAAAAACTGAAGAATCTCCAAACACACTGTAGAGTTAATGCCCCCAGTGTCACAATTTCCCAAAGCTTTTTCTTTTCCTGAACAGAATACCATGCTCAGTATTCTGTGCCACTACAGGTCGCAGCACAGCTGCTCCTCATTACAAACAGGCTGCAAACACGCTCACAAATTTGTCAATGCAAGTCACGAACATTAAAAGTAGGGCCAAACTTGCTTGCAAATTTTCTATGGTACTTCAGAACTTCATACCAGTACACACAGCCCATATCCACAGCTCTGTAAGGAGCATAAGTGGTCCAGATTCTACCCCGGGATGGTAAAAGTTTTGTGTTTGATCCTCTCCAGTTGGAGAGGAAAGAGAAACTGTGAAGGCTTGTTTTAAATTATCTCAAAGTCTGACAAAAAAATCATGTTCTATTTAATTTCTGAGACATGGTTACAACAGTCCAGCTCATGCAAAGCCATGGTTAACACTTTGACTACAAATTTGTTACTGAAAGTAGAATTATGTGACCAGATTCCCTGCTACAGTATAAATAATCCCTGCCAGACTTAATTTACTGAAGTTACTACATCTACGCAGACTTCTCTTTCAACATGTAGGCAAAATTCTGGGCCTCTTCCACACCAGTGGCAGCATTTACACTTGAATTTAATATTGTGAATTTCTCCAGTAGCTTATTGGGTAACAAAATGTGTTTAATAAGAGGAAATAGTGGCATTTTACCTGGCCTCCTGTGAGCAAGTAACTGAGGACTAATGACATTGTCTCCTGGAATGATATACTCATAATGTATACCTGGGTTAGGCTGCTGATGTATCATCTAAAAAGAAAAACAGCCATATATTCACTTCTTTCATTTGTTATAGTACTAATGATAAAATATGTACTTGAAGTGATCAACCACACACGGTCAGGATAGAAACAATAGTTAATAACTGTTTCCAAAATATGCAAAAAGAGATACTTATTTCTGGAAAAAATAAGAAACTGCAAGTTACTGTGTTTGCAAACTGAGCTAGCTTGTGATGGCAGAGAAACTTTCTCTAAATCGTATTTGAAAACTGTAAACCTGACAGGCTCAGGGCTAAGGAGCGGCTGTGGGCTGCAAGAGCCATGGCCTCACCTCTGGCCGGTGTGGACAGCAGAGGCTCACACCGGGCCTCAGCAGCAGAAGAGACAGTTCTAAGACCACCAAAACATTCTCAAACAGAAGGAGCTTGATGAAGAAACATAAACAAGGAAGAAATAAAGCAGAGAAAAATAAATACTGCAGACCTCCATCTCCAAATCTAACCGACTGCCTCTTTTAAGGTTCATCAGTTGAACTTAAGCAGAACACATGCTGACAGCACACATGTTACTCTGCGTGTACCATCTCACAAATCAAACTGTTCCTTTTGTCGCTGTGCAGCTCTCGCTCTACCACTCAAAGGAGAATCAACAATCAGCTAGCTAAAACAACTAACATTATGCCACTCTCGCCCTAAGCACTGCTTAATAAAGGTCAAACGAAAAGACTGCAAAGGCCCACATACTCATTACAGTAGCTGAAGAGCCTCCATGCGACCCTCCTCTATCCTTCCACACTAAATTTCAGATGATTGAAGACTCAGACTAACTCCCACAGCTAGCTTTGCAGCTAGCCACAACAGCTCTATCAAAAGTGTTCTTTAAGAAACAAAAGTGGGAACCATAAGCTTTTCTCCTTTAAATGAAAGGAAAATGAAGCTGAGTGGTTTTAGAATGCTGCTGACATCAGCACACCTCTGAAGGTCACTGTCACCTCTTCTGTGCTTGTTTAAGCGGTTAGGCATAATAAGACTTCATTGAGACAGGACTTTAAGAAAGCTTTTAAAAATTGTTAGCAGCACACTCCATACCCATCTGACTTGTATTAACACTGCTGCTGCTGAGAGCCCAAGCATCCTCACACTCAAAATGCAGGGATGCCATCAGCTGCTAACTCACTAGTTTAGCTTCAATTACTTCAGTACTGCTTCTACTGACCCTGATGATTTAAAAGACCCGAATTCTTCATGTGGATGGGGCTGGTACAAGCCTCCAAAGCTCAGATTACACTTTAACAAAGTACCTTTTTTTAAAAAAAACAGAACAAACACCAGAGCTTACACTACCTCTTTGGTTCTGACAAACTATGGGCTAAAAGAACAGCCATGTGATGCAAATGACTTTATGACCCAGCAGATTACACTTAAGCTTCAAGGTTTCACTAAACTCGTCACAGCAATTAACACTAACTAGGGACTCAGACCTTTGTTTTTCCTTGTGTCAAAATCACTTTGTACTTGCCAAGTATACTAGCTGTTCCTCTGAACTATGTCCCTGAGAGCGCATTCACTTTTCTGAACCATCAACTGAAGTATTGCCTGCAACATTTTCTGTAAGGGGTGGCGTTGGTCCTTCCCATGTCACTTTGTTATCCAAAAAATACACCTTATTTGTGTTTGGTCCTGAGAGAACTGAGCACTCTGAAGCTGACTTCAGTGGAAGAGTACACCCCACCTTTCAGAACCAAGGCCACGCTCTTAAGATGTTTCCAGGAACAGCTTTCAATGGTTCCCATGGTTTCTTCATCACATTTCTCAAAATAACAGACAGGCACATGTTATAAAGAGATTAGCTGACAAAATCACTGTGAATATGTTGCTACAGCTTTCCGTCAGGACAATAGGTAGAAACATACAATAGTTTTGCTTTGAGTTAGTGGATCTATGTCTTTGTAGCAATGTATACTTCACACTTGGACAAAACTTGGATCTTTTTATGTTGCTAATTAGGACCTGCTGTACTTTCCTCTACATTTTCAGAGTGGAAGAAAGACAGCGTGATCTCAGGAAAATGGAACGGAAAGCCATTTCAAGTTCTCATCTGCAAATCTCTTAATTTTTCTACACAGACCATGAAGATTGTGAGTATGGATGAAAAGAGAGTAACACTATTGAAGAATTGCAAGACAGTCTGAAAAAAGACATCTCTATCTGCACTGCTAGAAATTTCAAACTCTTTAGAGAGGCTGTGTCACACTGATGATTTTTTTTTGTAATCTAGCACTATCCATTTTTCTCTCTCCACACTACACTGAAAAAGACACTAAACTATCAGCTTATGATGAATTGTAGTTTTTGCAATACCTACAAGAAATGTCTCAGACAAGAGTCCAGTCAAATTACATGTGGCAATCCATAGTAGCAGCCACAGAGCAAAACTGATTTCCAAAAAAGATGATATGTCCATCATATTCATTACAAAGGGGAAAAAAAAAAAGAGAGAGGAAGCCTAAACTAAAACATTAAATATGATAAATCTAAGTTTAAGAGTTTTTTTATGGTATTACTTTGGAAGTATCTGTTTAATACATTTCCTGATCCTTTTCTCTCTGGGTCATTATTTATTAGGCATCAATCGGCTGATGATATTAAGACCAAACCTCAGCTCAGATCATTCTGCAACTCCACAACGACACATATATTTTAAAAACCATGGAATCTGCACTGCAGAATCTACAAGCTCAACCATTTAATCTTCCAGGCTTCTGCCAGTCTTACACTGCAATCAGTCTGAAATTATCCAAGAAGAAGTAATGTCTGCATAATTAGTACACTGCTTTAGTAAGACATCACATAGCAGATGGGGAGTAACTTTGCCAACATATAACCTTTTCCAGCTGAGTAATCAGGGTAGATACAATTTGTTTTCCTATGAAACTACCCAGCACACTCAGTTTTCCACCCCATATTGCACTTCAGGGCAAAAAAGCCGCAGCTGGGTGAAGCAGCCATATCATGAGTTGATGTAGTTTTTCCAATGAATGGATTTTACCATGTGAAAGTGTATAATCTCAGAACACACCATGTATCTTTGCGTAAGTTGTAACCAATCCAAGTTATTTCAATATGATGCAGTAAAAACCCGTCCCATCTGAAGTAAATGGCTTTTTCAGTATGATTCCCCCCTCTCAGCCACAATTTGTCTTTTCTCTTCCTTTCTCAAATGTCTATTATATCCTAGCACAACTTTTATATTAAAACTGCCAAACTTCAAATACCACGTTCTGTAGTTTTTTGGTCTTATGTTTCTTTTAAAGAAAACTGAGATGGTATCACTCTGTGACAAGCCTTGTCTGGTTTAGGTATTTGCTTCAGTTGACTGTAAAAGTAAACTATGCAAAATTTGCTTGAGCAGGAAAGCATCCAGAAAAAAATCAGTTCACAAAAAAACTCTGGACATTTGTATGCTCCATCTCTAAAATAGGATTTACTGGATCAGTACAGTCTGGGAGAAAAAGGCACCATTGTTATTTAGATTTACTATGATCTGGTGCAAAATGGGAGCAACAGCAAGCAGTAGTGCAATATCAAAAATATTGCTTCAAAATTAAAGGAAGAAAACAGTAACACAGTATTAGTACTGAATGCAATTTTAGTGTTGTATGTTAACAATTAACTGAACAATTTTCTTTTTCCCCATCAAGAAGATTAATCTAAATACAAGAAACTTACATAGACATCAAGGACTTCATTTGTTGGACCGTCAGCTAAAAATGACTCTCCTGCAGTGCTGGAAATTTCATTTGGGCGTTTATAAGTGAACATTGTCCCACCACCTTCGTATCTGCCAGGTCGATCAATTGCCCAGTTTCCATTGATGATGGACCGTCCTGATCGACTCCGCAATGCTGTAGAGCGTGGGGACAAAAACACAAGGACTTTGATCAGAGGAAATCACCTTTGCATACTTGTGCCCAATCAATTCCCCAAAGCTGCATTATACTATTGGGTGTTCTCTGATGCCGAGGAACAAAGCTGTGTGGCTTCTGAAGAGTTATAGTAGTATTAATACAATTAGTAGTTGATATTTGTGCAAAAAATAAAGGCAAGCTTAGAATAATTTGTCCAAACATTTGGTATGTTTGAAAGAAAATAAAAACAAAGATAGCTTGGAAAACTTTTTCAACAGAACTCATAGGTTGTCATGTGATTCTCAGCCAGCCAGCGGCAGCATACACTGAACACACATGGATGCCTAGGTAGTGGTTTTTCCTCCACTTCCTTCCCATTGAATTGCCTTTTGTAAATTAGACAGAACAACACACAGAGGCAGATGCAGAAAATCAGTACATTAGACAATGCAGAAGCACCAAGCAATTTAGGGACACGTGAATATCCCAGGTTGCTAAATATTCCAGTTATTCTGCATGAAGCCATTTGTCTACTCACTCCACTTTCTATTCAGAACACAAGTTTTTTGCCAGAACATCTGCAGAGCCCTGATCTGCAGCACTGTTTGGAATGACAAACTCTCTGGAAATGCCGGTAGGATCTCTTGCATAAGGAGAAGTGACTGCAAACAGGATACTAGCCAGGGAAGGATAAAATATGGATTAAATATCTAGTTTTGCAGTTCGTTCCCTTTGCCATCATGGTCAGGTCACTGATTTCTAGGTGCCTCTATTCCTCCGAGTTCCTACTGCCTTTATCTGTCTATATAATTTTAAATCCATAAGGTCAGAAACTCCTTGGCATATACATGTTTATAATTTTATGCAATTTTACCATTATATATTTTAAAACACAGTAATATCTTGAAGCTGAAACCACATCAGACATCGTTTAAGTACCTGGAAAAGCAATTACTTTTTCCTTAAAGGCTTTACATCATCCCTGCATGAAACTGATACAGTCACGTCTCTAGCGAGGCTAAGGACTCACCAACCTGTTCTTTCAAAGTTGGGTAACAAATGATATGAGAACATGTGTGCAATCTTCAAATTAAAAATAAAAATTAGTTTGGTGCTTATTATTAGTATCCCAGTTTGTACAAGAAAAAATTTTAGTCGGATTAAATCTGGTTTTCATCAAAAGGAAAAAAAGGTAGTAACTGAACAGAATAGGTATAAAAGTAGATAAATTGATTTGAAAGACTGTATTATCATATTTACTTCTTTCTATCCTGAAAGTATTTTGTTTTCATTATGGACAAAATGTAAAATGTAGGAAGAGTAAGAATTAGTTGGTTACCACAAAGTTTTGAATGTATGAGAAAGAAGCCCATATTGTTGGCAGCCTTTACTTTCAAGGAAATCCATAGGACTGCCCCTGGACCAACTGTACCTGTAAAGAGCCTTGATGACAGAAGTTTTAAGACTTTTACTCTTCCCTATGCAAAATACTTGATGGATTTGAGTGGCTAGACAGACCTGCACCCACATAAACTCCAAAGGCATGAGTCATGGGGGAGAACTTCCCACCCCTTGGACTTCTGAAGGAAAGTTAAGTTTGCATCCTTTCTAACAGAGCACTAATATAGCTGGCACAATCAAGAACTCAGTACATTTGGCTTGTGATTGAAATAAGAAATTTAAATTACATTAATGGCTCTGGATCAGACCCTGTAAATATGTATTCACACATTTTGAAACTCTGTTTTATTTAATGCTACATGTTTATTTTCCTGAAAGTTATCATACATACCCTTGCTTCTCAGGTCTCATTTTCTGATACATTAACAAAACAGTCTCTATACCTTGAATATTAGTTGAAAAATATTTTATACACCACCAGTCATGAAAATGGTGTCGCCACTACTCATATAGTGCTCAGAGGAGAAAAAAAATCACAGCTTACATACTATTGCATACAGGTTAAATATGGAATCCATGCACACTATCTACATATTATTTACACTCGTTACATTTTAATTCAAATAACTGTGGATTAGATTCTGCAAAATTTACTGGAGACTGGTTTCACATTGGTTTTTAATATGGAATGCTTCCTTTATGAGCTGAGCATTTTTTCTTATATTGCTGCTAAACAAATAAATGAATTATCAAGAGCTCAGAATAGAGAGAGCTAACTGACTAAGTTTAAAATGTTGTTAATAATGAAGCTGTAGAAAGATGGCTGTCTGAGAAACTCAGAGTCCATTTAAAATTTCATTTCAAATCCATCATATGACAGGTCCAAAAGAGGCCCCCCCAAAAAAGGGAAAATGTGCCTCTTTTGTGTTTTGATCACTCTGCAGCTACCGCCTCAATGCTACTCCCTGAAGAATTTTTATGGTGCTAATATTTTTAGCCAAAGCATGAAAGATTATGAAAAACTTTACTGTTAATTTCTCATGAGGAATTCCTCATGCAGTCTGTAGCCAATTTTATCTATCTTTTATCCTGGGTCAGCCTCTTAACTACAACTGTGTACTTTACAGCAGCCTCCAGTAATGTTTTGCACTAGGGATAGGGAATATTTCCGGATACAAACTCTGATCAACACTTCTGCTCGGGCGATTTTACGGCAAAAACTCAACAGGTCATACAATAAGACTTGTATTTCAAGTTTCAGGAGAGTATTCATTACTTTTCTATAGTTCAACATACAGCTCTACTTTCAAAGATGTTTTTCAGCTCCTGTCTTCCTATTTAACAATTCTACTCAGCCTCCACTACAACTCCGAAAAAGAAAAGTAGCGAAAGATAATTGAAATCAAAGCTGGTTCATGCAGTAGTGCAACTGAGTGATGAACTCGCATCCATTTTCAAGGTCCGTATTTCCAGTTAGAGGTTGATGTTTATAACAGTAGTTTTTGTAATCCTAATTTAAACCATGTCACTGCAACCAGAAAAATTAAAAAAAAAATCTCTCATCTACAAAGATAATGCCATTCCAACAACATTGCCAGTTCTGCTTCAGTTTCTGGGCAACTTCCTTTTCTGAATTTCATGCAGTGAAAGTCCTAATGATGTTGGGAATGCAGCTGCTTCCAAGAACATGATTAAAATAAATAACATGTTAGTTAAGACAGTTCTTTAAGATCTCATCCCCCTTCTATCTTACCGATTTCATTTAACCTTGGTTTTGGTCCAAAATGATTTGATGGTATTTTAAAATACTTAAGATTCTCTGGAAATATCCTCTAGTTTTGAAATATTTTTCTTTTGCATTTGATTATCTTACAAGTAAATCCAGTACTAATTAATTGATAGCTAAATTAAAAAGGCTTTTCATGCTTTGTCAGCTGTACGCTGTGATCAATGTACACTTCAGTTCTGAATTATGTGCAAAGATTTGTCAGTGGCTGCAGCACTGCATTCACAGAAGTCAAATTATCATCAACTTTTCCAATGGTTTGTCGCCTGGAGGAGACATGCTATCTCCTAACTTTTCGGTTTAGATTTTCTGACTACCTGCAGATTTTCTGGCTCCCCTGCAGCCCACTGTTAAAAGCAGTCTGAAACTAAACTGACCGCCCTTTCTATACTATCTACAGCTGTACTAAATGGTAAATTTCAGCAAACAAGAGCAGACACATCCAAATAATATTACTTCCGCACAAAATGGTATGTTCCGCTTTGTTGTCAGAACCTTAATACCTTTGGTCTGACTCTGAACAATGTAGACTGAAATTTAATTGTGTTAAAATAAAAATCCAAACACATTGTTTCATGACTATCCACTGCTTTCCTGAAAGAGCTGTGGCTGAAAGTACTAGACAAATTTCTTCCAGATGCATACACAGTTTTCATCCTGCCTCAGCCTTTTGTTGCACTTGAGACTTTTTGGCAGGTGTTTCCTGAGTTTTAATTACAATGGCATGACAATTTTGGTTCACTTATGCAATTTTCTTTCTTTTTTTCTTGTGTATCACTTTATCAACTCTCTAAAGCAGCAGCATAGTTGAAGTTTCACAGCAAAATACTGCTGCTAATATAATTTATTTCATGATAATTATAATTACAAGCCGTAATTTTCCTGTAGGAGTATTCATTAAATTGTTGATCTTTAATTTCTCCCTGCTGATGCAGCTTCCTCTTCACTCAGTTATGCCTGTTCCTTCTTTTGCTTCTGACTCCAAAAGCCATCTTGAGCATCAGCACAATGAAAATGCTGGGACAGCAAAGCAGAACAGACAATTAACTATTGCTGCAATAAACAGTATGTCCTTTGAGAAACAAAACTCATTTATCATATAGCCATATGATCTATTCAGGCCTAGAGACTATAACAGGTTCAAAGTCTCAACAGCTTTGATAAACTCTCCAAAGATAGTTCGGATTTAATCTGCATGTTACAAAAGGGCATTCATCTCTAGCTTTTATCAGCAGAGGATGCAGCATTTCCCCATGTTTTTTAATACAGGCTTCCCCGGTAGCTATTAATAAGAGCCAGCTGAAACAAAATCACATTAGCTAGTCTACCGTCCTTTCCTTACATCTCTTTGAGGAGATCAGAAGCAAAATGAAACAAATACATTCAAAGTATTTTCATACTTCAGCTGATACTCTGTCATATGCAAGTTACTACAGAATATGCATACAGTGATATATGACATGGTATTTGCAAAATATGTGATTATATGGCATTTATTGTGCTTCGGTGTCACTACTGCTCTCCCACACATTATACTTGATCCCACTGGAGAAAAATGTGCAACAATGAAAATCTAACCAGGGACCTTTTGAAAACAGATGCAAATATTAGTGTCAATCAACCAGAGGATTTATTTAAATCCTTTTACACACCCATCTGCTAGAGTAAGATTGTAAATATGTATCTGTGTGTAGGATGGAACTTTTGAAACTGAGAGTTCATGAAGCAGATGAGACAATGCAAGTAAAAAGGTTAATTATAGCAGAATTTCAGCATTATGGCAATTTGTCCACTGAAAGGTATAAGCATGCCTCATGAATTGCATCTTGGGTTTCATTTTCAGGTTTTTTTTCTATTATTGCTTCCCCTCTTTAAAATTGCTCTAATAAAAAGCCTTTTTCTATTTTTTCAAACAGGTACTTTTTAGTGCTGGTGACTTTTAATATTATTATTTGTAAGTACAGAATTACCATCACGTACATGATTCCCATGCTCTCCATAGGGAGTAAGTTATGCAGAGGCAATACTCCCAAATGTTGAGATGCGACTCTAAATAGACTACCTGGAGTGGAGCAGAGAATTAACTTCTGAACCCATTTCACAGAATCACAGAATGGTAAGCGTTGGGAGGGACCTCTGGAGATCATTGTGTCCAATTCCCCTGGCAACGTAGGAACACCTAGGGCAGGCCACAGAGGAACAGATCCAGGAGGGTCTTGAAAGTCTCTAGAGGAGACTCCACAACCTCTCTGGGCAGCCTGCTCCAGTGCTCTGTCACTCTCACACTGAAGAAGTTTTTCCTCACGTTAAGGTGGAACTTCCTGTGTTTCACCTTGCTACCATTACCTCTTGTCCTATTACAGGGCACCACTGAAGAAAAATGACATTCTACTTGACATCTATTCTTCAGATACTTGCAAATATTAATAAGATCCCCTCTCAGTCTTCTCCTCTCAAGACTTAAATGACCCCAATTCTCTCAGCCTTTCCTCATAAGAGAGATGTTCTAGTCCCTTAATCACCTCTGTAGCTCTCCGTTGGACTCTCTCTAGTATTGCCCTGTCCCTCTTGAACTGGGGAGACCAGAACTGAACACAATACTTCAAATGTGGTCTCACTAGTGAAGAGCAGAGGGGGAAGAGAACCTTCCTCGACACGCTGGCCACACTTCTTTAGGCACCATTGGGATACCATTGGCCTTCCTGGCCAGAAGGGCACATTATATGAGGTTCATCTTTATGATAATGTTATGTTTACAACATCTATAGCACAAAAATAAACCTGCTTAGTCTTCTTTAGCATGGTAGGCTTTATTAAAATTAATGGTATGTTATTAATTATATATGCAAATGTTGCTCTGAGCCAGAATGGTAGAAACCACTGCCACAATTAAAGATACAAAAATACAGTTCTGCACCAAGGGTGTTTCAATTCCCAATTTGTATCAAAATGTATGCACTGCAATGGGTAAAAATCAAAAAATCCCATGAGAAACAATATCCTACTATTTTATGAGTAGTATTTACCTGTCCTTTACTAGAGGGCAAGTAGAAACAAGTTTTCAAAAGACCAGCACAGTATGTGCTGAAGATAAGAATCACTCCAACAATAATTGAAAAGGAATAGGTTTCCTATGATTCTGTAAATGAGCTAAACTAAAAGGACTTAACACAATTAATCTAAACAATGACAGTATATGATAAAGAATTATAAGCTTTCCCTTGATTTTTACTCAGCGATTCCTTATAATTATATACCTCAAATATGTTTTATTAAGTAATATTAAAATAATCTAAAAAAAGTTATTTCTCTTCTACCTTGCACAGAAATTTCCCTCGAGTTGAAAGGATAAGAGGATATGGGCATCAAGAAGGCAGGGACAGCTTCTTTTCACTCATGCTCTGTGACAGGACAAGGGGCAATGGATTCAAGCTCAAACACAGGAAGTTCCACCTGAACGTGAGGAAGAACTTCTTTATTGTAAGGGTTACAGAGCACTGGAAGAGACTCCCCAGAGAGGTTGTGGAGTCTCCTTCTCTGGAGACTTTCAAGATATGTCTGGATGTATTTCTGAGTGATCTGCCCTGGTTTGGTCCTGCTCTGGCAGGGGAGCTGGACTCAGTGATCTTCAGAGGTCCCTTCCAACCGCTAACATTCTGTGATATGACTGAATTTCCAATTCCACTCAAGTCAGTGTAAATATTCTGCTCTATTCAACAGTATGTAATTTTACCATTGTCCAGGTTTGTCCTGAAAATGCTGAAGAGGAAGGAGAGAAGGGCTGGCACAAAAATAGACAGAGCGAAATGACAAGAAGCTAAAGGACAGAGGAACAGAGTAAGAATCATTCATGTCTTTTACCTGGAGAGAAACTATGCTGAATGTATACATGGTTGACATCTACTACTCTGTTTTAGGAAATACAGCACCTCCAGGTAACTTGTGGTTCAGAAGGACATAAGAATTGATCAGCAGAATAACATATCTGTAACTCGTAATTGTGTTTTTTTTTTCTATACAGAATTTCAAAAAACTTTTTCACATCCTTACTTATACATCCTTAATTTCTTTCTTTAAAGAAGGCAAGGTATAACTAAAGTTAAAGTTCTAAGTGGAAATCTTTAGGTCTAATAAGGCTTAACAAGAATTTCAGTCTTATGCCAGTGAAAAAGGGCTTGAATTTTTAGCAACGTACTTCCTACCTTATTGTGGTAATGTAGGGAAATATTCTTCCCTGGCAATAGCTATACTCCAAGTATATAGAAATAACAACATTCAGGACTAGTAGTTTCCAGGAGGGATACATTTCCAATATAGCATGTGATATTTCAGCTATGCAGATCCCACTGAGCCTCCAGATTACAGTATTTGGCTTAGTTACATAATTTCAGTTAGAATTAAGTTCTTATATTTCAGGAGTTGATCGGACTAGCTGCTAATGGCTCTGAATATGATAGCTGAGCCTTCTGGCACAGCTCAGCTGTTCATTATTTAGCCCAGCACAGAAACTCAGCACACATTTGGCATAAATCCTATGGGTGGATAAGTGCAATTGAATTATCTTCTAATCTAGACACTACTTCAGTCAGAAGGGCCAGGTTAGTGAAATGCACATGTGCAAATAGCCCACTCTTTTCTCCAGCTGGCTTAAGAAAAAAATATTTAGTATCTCCTTGCACTCCTGACAAGTGCCAAAAACCGAATAGCTGTAAAACAGCAGGCTGGGATATCTCTGCAGAAAACCAGCACCGTATCTCATGAGAATTAAAAGATGAAGTAGAAAGAATTACTAACTGCTTCTTTTGTTTGCTAAATTGTTTTAATTCCTCACAATGAACAATTGGAGCTAATGAATATACCTAAGGTGTTTTGAACCTCGAGTGAAATTTCTCAAAAATTTTGCATGCTATGAGTGAAGCCGAAAACTGTAACTCAAACCAGAAAGATGTTTGCTGCAAGGCACTGTTGGGTCCCTTAGCTTAGACATGAATTCCTCTGGCTCAGTGTCTGTCATTCCAAGTTTCTGGAGGGCTTTTGAACCTAGTGTCTGATTTCGGGCAAGTCTGACAAACATGCTGCAGTCTCAAATACAGAATCACAGAATTACTGAGGCTGGCAAAGACCTCTGAGATCATCAAGTCCAGCCTATGACCTAACACCATGACATCAGCTAAATCACGCCACTAAATGCAGCATCCAATCTTTTCTTACACACCTCCAGGGATGGTGACTCCACCACCTCCCTGGGCAATCCATTCCAGTTTTCTATCACCCTTTCTGTGAGGAAGTGCTTCCTAAGATCCAACCTAAACCTCCCCTGGCACAGTGTCAGGCCATGTCCTCTCGTCCTGTCACTGGTTGCCTGGGAGAAGAGCNACTGATCCCCGGGGGACACCACTGATCACTGCACACCAATTGGATGCAACACCATTCACAGCCAGTCTCTCTGTGACCGGTCACCCAGCCAGTTTTTAACCCAGCAAAGGGTGAACTTGTCCAATACATGGCTGCCAGCTTTTTCAGGAGGATGCTGTGGGAAAACGTATAGTAGCATTTCAACAATAGCGACAACAAGATAGAGGTGAGATCTAAAATAGTTTTCCCC
The DNA here is from genome assembly GCA_013399075.1 of Chloroceryle aenea. Classification (NCBI taxonomy): domain Eukaryota; kingdom Metazoa; phylum Chordata; class Aves; order Coraciiformes; family Cerylidae; genus Chloroceryle; species Chloroceryle aenea. The sequence goes on from VWZY01009778.1 coordinate 76,220, forward strand.
TGCTGAAAAGCTGGCTACAGTATGAGCCCACAGCTCTATGGCCTAGCAGTGTGCACAGAGTTTAGAACCAGGGCTATGACACAAGGTAGTCCTGAACAGGGCAGCAGCACAAAGACTGAAATTACTAGACCAGAGTGTCAGAGGTTATTATGGGTGGGAGAAGATTAGCTTTTATTAATTCAGTGATCATTTGGTCATTACAGTAAGGATACAGGCCGAAAACTAAACCAGATGGATTTGGTTTCACTGACCATGTTCGGCCCTGAAAAAAAATTCAATTCTTCACTTATCCTCTCTTCCAATAAGAGCTGACAACAGCTAGTAAACCTTGGTCTTCAGCTTAAAATAACATTAATTTATAACAGATTCTCCTGAGTATTTGGCTCTTAGCAAAGAAAAATAATACATATGCCAGTGAAAGGCTGTCTCCATTTACCTGTGAACACTTTGACAGAATATGAATTCCTGGCACAGTGGCTGGGTGGCCATAGGAAAGCTGGAAATACAGCAAGTCAATTCAGCACTGGTATCCACTTTCTCGTGTATTGTTTTCTGGCTGTAAGAGCTCAGGGCAGTCTTACACATGTTATTGTTTATGTCAGTCTGCACATTTAAACATAAAAAAAAGATGCTCTGGGAATGCACTGATTTGATATTTATTTGACAAAGCTATCAAACCATGTGAAACACACAACTGATACCTGGAGGTAAGCCCAGAAACCTACAGACATGACAAAAAATGGAAATAATCTCATTTTATTCACGATTTTTGTAGGTCCAAAACCAACAAAGAATATGACTGAGCTATTTCATAAAAAGAAACACACAATTATCCCAAATACAAATAATTTCAGTGCATCACTTCTCATTCTATCATTGTTCTTCATTCCCAAGCTACCTATTAAGCTAATGAAATAAATTTTTTCTCTGACCAAACTTTTTGATGGAAACAGAAGTAAATTTTTAAGTTGTGAGTCTATTCCCAGGTCATTAAATAAGTCAGGCTAATTAATGGCAGTATTTTGTCTGCAGCACAGATAAAACAGTGGAGTCCAGATTCTGAAGAGATAACAGAAGGAAGTAAGTATCACCAGCACAAACTATGAAATTGTTTTGCCATCAGGAGCCAAATTCAAGTTTTTCCAATTACAGGTGGGAAAGAATATATAAATAACAAGAAAGTTGGTTTGTTTTCCTTGTTTTAACAAGGAATTACTTATTTTCTCCCACCTACACCATGCAAGTACATCTCCTGCAAACAGTTCTGCAGACAGTTGTCAGCATTTCTCAGCTTTGTTCTTCTAGATCTGCTTCCAGTCTCCATCCTGAGACTGTTACACAGATAGATTAACACAGGCCCAGATTTTACAGAAGAGCTAAGGGGATCTCAGTAACAAAACTAGGCCATGTTTATGTTCCAAACCCCTGAAATACGACCACAATGAAGTTATCAGGCTGAACATTAAATATTCAGCATTTCAGAAGCAAATTTCTTATATCTTCCTTACAATTTCACCCCAGAAAAATCCTTGTCTTTATGTCTTTAGTTAATTCATATTAAAGTTTGGTAAGTTCTCTTCTCCCTTTAATGGATTTTCTCCAGTTATCACTTTTTTCAGAAATACAGGAAGTGATTATACATTTTCATTTAAACCAAAAACCAGATAATCTATCATCTATTTTTCTGCATTTTAGACAGCATTTTTCACACTGTTTAGATTACCAGTGAATTTAGGTTTTTGTAAAAATATATCTAGTACACCTCATTCCATACTTATCTGGGAATGTTTTTTCTGTATTTGAGATAGTGTGTCTTTTTATGAATGTTATAATCAAAAACCTTGTTAAGTATATACCCTCCCAAAAGTCATTTTAACTGTCTGGCTGTTATAAAAACAAACTAAATTACTGCATGTCTAGAAAAATACCTCCTGCTACTAAATGACAGCATAGATTCTTACCACAGTCTTTAACTTTATATGACCTATTTCAATTTTATTTCAGTCAAAAATAGGAGTTTTTTCTGGAAGAGGGTAAATATAGATAAATCAGTCATCTTAATCCATTTTTTTGAGGGCTAGACCATAATTACTATCATAATTTGAAGTGGCTACATTCATAGGAACTGCCAAGTCATGAATCAGATCACTGATACTTCTAAGCACATCATATTCTGCCGAGCGAGTACAGTCGAGGTCCCCTCCCATATGCTAGCACGTTAACAGAGCAAGCTACCACTTCTTTGGTGGGTAAAATGTTTATCTGCATATACTGTGATCCATAAATGCCTTGTAGTACATTTCTGCAAACAAAATTGACTTCAAGTGGTACCTTGGGATTGAGTGCCACTCTAACACATTGACTCAGAATCTAAAATCTTGATGGGAACAAAATGAGATCAAAGCGGCTGGAACGGTCTTGGAGAATATTGTTGTTGTATCAGGGAGCCACTGCCAGTGCAAAGCCCAACCAACCCCGCTCCCTTCTGCAAGGTAACACAAGGGTAAAAGTATGTTGTTTATTTGCTTTGAAGTGGAAAAGGACATTGTTTGGGAGAAACTGCTGTACTCCCCTGTAATTTCTGCTAACAATCTCCTTTTCTTCCTCCCTCCTCCAGTATAATTTATAGACCAAGTGACCCAGAATCAAGGATAAAAGATGTCCCTTCTGCACAGTCCCCTCCTCTACCTACAAAGCACTGAAAATCAAGTTTTTCAGGTGACCTCCTTGTAGCATGGAGGTCACTGGAAAAGCGCTCTCCATTTTCAAGCAGGAAAAGAAGTCACCCAACCACCTGCAACTTTTTTATGCTTCATAGCATTGATTTGAATAATTAACCATCTGAGCACTAGTTTTATAGCTACCATGCTATTATACCATTAATATTAATGATGCAACACAATGGAACATTTGTTGACAATCAGGAACTAAAAGCTCAAATAAACTAAATCAACCTTTTAAAAATTGTACTTTTCTTTTTTTACTTCACAAGCCAAACTCTTTGTGTGGTGTTTGTTTAATTTCAGCAGTTAAACTGGAAGCATACCATGCATATTTCAGTTAACCTATTATTTCTGATTAATGAAGTACAAAAATGGGCTAACTACCAACCAAAAAACTAAGAGCGTTGTGGGTTTTTTGTTTGTTTTGTTTTATTTTTTGAGAAAAGAAAGCCAATGAAGGTCAACTACATGAACTTAGGAGAGGCTTTAGGTTCCCGTAGAGCCTAGGCATGTGGTACACAACTGCTTTATAGACTGCACAGCAGGACTGGTAGTAGCTGCCAAATTTTGCTGAGCTCGTATAGTTGTTATGTAACATAAATCAATACCATCAATCAATAAAGCTATTGAGTCACCTACATTCCAAAAAGAGGCACATGGTAATTTTAAACAAATTAACTGAGCCAAAAAAGTCTTTAGCAGAATTTATTAATACCAATCCAAGTAAACAGCAATCTACAGATACTACTTTGATGACTTTTGATAGATATAGAAGTCCGGGTTAAAATTCTCCTTAGCATTTTAAACGCTTCGTTGGCAGAGTGAGCTTTTGTTTGAATGGCTTTTGGATTTCCCCTTATACTGCCTTTCAATTAGCTCCTTCCTTCTTTTACCTTCTTCACTTTTTTTTTTTTTCTTTCCTATTGCTCATATTTTATTTCCATAGTAGCTGACAAAAAAAACCCTACACTAAAACACAAACCCTGCCCACCTCACCCAAAGAAACCGTAAGCAACTGATCCAACAATGTCTCTTCCACTCAAGCCAATGAAGTCAGTGCATACATCTGCACTGACAGTCTTTTCTGCTCAAAACCAAACCCAAACCACAACAACAGAAACAAAAGAACAAACAAACCAAACAGCTAAAATTACAAATGCCAAGGTAAAAAAGACATGGACTAATACTGCAAACCACTACAATATAGACAACGTACTTGCTGAGCAACACTGATAAAGGCTTTCACTGGCGTAACATGCACAGACAAAAAGCAACAAGTATGTTCTCTGAACAGTGAAATTCTCTGAAGCTGAATTACTGCTGTCCCACTGATCAGCTAACGGAGTTTTCTTTTTTGTTAAAGGAGTTGTTTAGTACTTTTGTCAAACACATGATACAGTTTTCTCCCACTTCAAACGGCAATGTGAAGAAAAAGGCTGTAAGACTTTGTAATACACTTTTTTCAGTCACTACATTCCAGAAAAGATTGATGCTAGGTGCGTCATAGAAACTTAGCTAAATGTTAATCACCCTATGATACAGCCTTACTATCATCACTCTCAGTCTGGAGTACTGCAGGAAGCTCAGCACTTTATCCAGCAACTGATGCTGCTGATGTAAACAGGAATCGATAATGGTTTCCAATGCTTACTGAGGCAGGACAGGAATATTCAAGTGGCAGAAAAAGGGCAACACACTACTGGATTAAATTTCCAGAAACTTATCATATTCTATATTTCAGTATTTCAGTCTGCCAATTTAAATGAGAAATGTTACCTTCACTGTATGGGATTTGTGATACCTTTCTATTTAGTGTAGACAGAAATGAACCTAAGAAATGGGAGAAGAGCTCTTGAATCAAGTTACTAATCTGTTATGTTTGGTATGTTACATAAAGCTACAGCTGCAGTAGCGTATTGTCTTTTTTGGACATTGGCAACCAGGGTGACAGTGGTGATTTCTGTAGGCAGTTCAGAGTGTAGCGGTATTTCTTGTCTTTGAACGGGTTTTGATGTGATGTGTTGGTGGCTTCTAGGCCTGTATGTATGCATCCATAAATACAAATTAAGAGACTATACCTTTTGACTTTGACTATCGTCATATTGACTATGAATAGTCTTCAATATGACACATTTATCTGTCATCTTTTAATCAATCCCTGTTTCAGTGTCTCCGAGTTCTGCAGCTGACTTAATTAAGAGTTATTTTACTTCCAAACTACATACCATGCTTAAATAAGGACCACAACTCCTAAGGAAAATGCATGACCACAAACAGGAAATATGAACTAAATATTAAATATTTTTCAGGGCAATATTGATATGCATATATTGCAAGTCCAGTGAGTATTAGTGTTGTATATTTTTCATTTTATTCCTATCAAAAATACACCCAGTAACTTCAGTGGTTAACAGCATTTCCTGATTAACTTCAGTGAAGACAGAAACAAACCCCACCCTAAATACCAAAACACAAATTGGTTCCCTTTACAACGACTGTCAGATACAGTTTAGCGTAACAGTCACTTAAGAGAGAAAGGAATTTTTTGGTAACTCAGTGAGGAGATAAATGATCTTCCATTTTCATATAGGATATATCCATAAATACCAATGACTTTATTCTGGTTTTCCACTCATTTAATGCGTCTTTCTCTTGACTTGTGTCTCACACAAAATCTATTCCACGTGCATGTAAGTTTATCTTCATTACAGTTATTATTATTATTTAAAGTTCTTTATTCAAGTCAGTTGTTACACCCTGCTTTACTTCCCAAGTAACGAGACAAGCCTTTCAGCTTATCTAAAGCAGTACAGTTACAATGAAATCAATGGCACCATTGTAATTTACAAGCTGCTGAGGATCTGCCCCTGCTTGTTTGAGCAGCAGCTTTTTTACGTCCACAAGCAGGTAGGCATAAAAGCCTGTTTAAAGTTCAAAAGCATTTTTAATTTGTGCACTTCTTTTCAAACACTTTAAAAATTATTTGGGCAGTAGAAAAAACACTTCATCTAGCTCGGCTCCAGAAGCGTTTAATACAGTTCACTGCAGTAGGGGTGCTTAATGGGCATTTTCAGTCTGCTCCTTATCCTGCTCACAGGATCATGAGGATACAATTAATTAATGTCAGAAAAACACTTTGAAGATAAGAAGCACTTTCTGTGATGATTTTCTCAAAGAACCAAGGAGCTTTTGTTTTAACAGCCAAATTCTGGATAGATGCATGAAATACAAACCCATACACCAATGGAGCTTAGTAGAAAACACCACTGAGGGAAGGTGAAGGAGGGCAGCCTTGCACAGCAAGAAGGTTTAGTCACTGTTCTGACCTTATCTTAGGAACTATTTACCATGCTGAATGGATTTTAAGTGCTAAACAGCTACACTATTTATTATTCATTTTAATAGCCAGTGTACTGAAATACTTTTAGAACATTTTAATCATCTATTAAAGTCTGAGAGCTTTTCAAAGAATGAGAAACTTAGGCTCTATTTATAGGCACTATGATTGTTATACCATATACAAGGTGAAAAAGTATGTCCATTGTGAAATCCAACACTTAGAAAAAGATTAGTAGAATTTATCTGACGGACAACATGCCCAAACAGAAATCTGTGCTTCAGAGTCTTAAGTGCCTTAGACCAATTAAACACATTGCCATTAGCATTGAACATTTGTTTAAAAGTCTCATCTACATAGGGTATTTTTAAGGTTTTAAGGTACCAGAGCCAGCACATATGCAAGCCTAAAGAATTCCACTATTCCATTATTTTGCCTCATAAGGGAGAGCAGAAATGTCACCTGTGCAAGATGTGGTACGCAAACTGCCTCAGGAGAGAAGAATCATAGAATCATAGAATAGATTGAGTTGGAAAAGACCTCCAAGATCATCGAGTCCAACCCCTGATCCAACTCCAAGAACAAGAGGTGAGAACTACAACTGAGACATTGAAAACTGTTTCTCAGTTTTCAAGGAAAGAAAGCCATAGGATGGCTGCTTTATACTGGAGGAAGGAATAAAAAAACACAAGCAGGTAGCAATGCATAACAGCTACCAGTTCTTGCTATAATGTAGATCCAATAGGAATTTGACTCTACATATACAGTGTACCAATTTTAAGACGCGGATATACCAGAATGACGAAGGAACAGATGACTTGCAGATGAGGAGATGCTTGATCCTTGACAAATGACACTAAATTCACCAAGAAAATCTGCATCCTCACATGTATGCACAGAATATACTAAGTTTAGACTTCATTACACAGTAATGTTTTATCTGCTATGTCACAATATTCTTTTGTTTTCACATGCACGCTCTCAGTTTTAGATTCTTACCTTACAATCTAACTTATAATACTAAGGAGAGTTGAGAGTCTCTAAGCTTCTTTAAACACTACTTACCAGTTATCTGCAGAATTAGGGACAATGGAGATGCACCTAATTCCAAAGCCCAGTTAAGTTCCAAAACACTTCATTTTGGTTGGACTTCATAGGAAACCTGACCATATTACCATTGTTTTCTGCTTAAAAGTGATGAAACTAGCAGACTGAAAAATCCTTCATCAATTCACCTCCACTGAAGTGTTAAATTGGTATTCCTGCATCTGCATTAGGGACGATATTGACATAAACCACAAATGCATACATCCCATTCTACACTCTCTGTTTCTTCCTCCTGAATCTTTAGATGCATTTCAAGGTGGGAACAAAACTATTCCGTTTGATTTCACCTTTGCTTCAAAAGTGTATGTAGTGGAGATGAAGATGATAAGACACAGCACACATTCTAAATGGAAAACCAACAGCTAACGGTGAATTTTAAGATTCCTTATTTGCTTTGTTTCTCAATTTAACTTTCAACTTCAGCCAACAAAATCTAACTCAGGAACACAGTTCCAGCAGGACAGAGCATCAAACATCCTATGGTGTCAGACCCGATTCTCAATAAAGACAAACTAACATTTGTCTTCTGAGCTGCATACAGAAAGTATGCACTGCTGTTCTCAAATATTTCAATCTCTGAAATAATTGTCTGGTTTTATTTTTACAATAATATTGTGTTCTACTTGTTAGTATGCTCATTTCACAGTCTGTTAACTGAAGACAAACAAAGACAAAGAACAAAGATGCAAGCTGCACTGTCCTAAATTGCTTGTGAAAACACTACTTCTGTTTGTTGTATGGTCATTCATTGGACATACTTCTCCCTGGGTTCCAGGTGCACACCTCTCCTGACACAGGAACTGCAAGAGGTACACCAAAGGGTCACCATCGGTACAAAGTAATTCAAGGTTAATCTGATCACATTAATTAATAGAATTCCCCATGTTTATCTTCTTAAACTGTTTATCTACAAGGCTCATGGAAAAATACTGAATTATAAATACGTGACACTTCACAAACTAGCAGAATGGAATAAAATCCTTCGCAGTTCTCAAAGATCTGGGTTCTGAAAAACTGCTCAGAATTGAGTCCACACTCAGTTGAGCACAGGGAAGGTACCCTCTGTTTCATTCATAAACCAGTGAACCTTTGCTTATAAATAACTGACAAACATTGAAGTTTCAATGCACAATACCTCTCCTATTACAGCTAACAATAAACTAGGTCTGTTGGCTTCTTAGGACTGTACAGAATGCAACAGAAAATGAGGATGTTGGAAAGTTAAAATCTCTTAACAGAAATTTAGGACTGCAACATGCTTCTCAGTGTGGTGGGGGTTATTTATGATTTTTTTTTTCTTGGTAGAAGACAACTGAAGAAAGGTATTGTCTGTTTATAGTGTAAATTTAAGCTAAAACCAATCCCTATGGCTTGGCATTCCCATGCATTAATTGGGCCTGAGGAGGAAAGCAAAAGGATTTGGTAACAAAAACAAACAAAACAAAACAAAAAATCAGAGGGAACTATCTTTCTGGACATATAACAACCTCTTCTAGATCAGCCAGACACAATGAAATATGAATCGCCCCCCCCACCCCCATCGACCCTGGAATACCAACCTAAAATAGACTGATGAAGTGTTATTACAGAAATTCAACAATAAACTTATAATTCCACTTACTGAAGGAATCTTTATTCTGCAGTCTGACTGAACATCTGCAGACACATTATACACTAAGACGTTGTTGCCTTAGGTCCTTACAAGCAATTTACAAGACAAATGATGGGGCCTCTTCTTGTCAATAAAAATGTTTCTCTTCCCCAAGTTCTCCAAAGCTCTAGTGCTGCTTATCATTTAAATGTTTTCATGCTTTGGTTAGATGACTCCTGTTCAGTGGAAAAGCCCTGCTTACTTCTCCCTGAGCTTTACCTCCCATAATTTCAGTGAAACTGCTCTACAGTTCTTCATTTTAAGTTACACTCAGAATTTCCTTGCTCTGAACCCGCTACAGATTAAAAGCTTTATAGGTGCAGAGGAATCAGCTGTAGCCTCAAGCCATAGCCATCATTTTGCCAACTGACGGCATGCTCGCTCAAAGCTGTGTATTATTGTCTTTGGTAGAAGCGCTAGTGTAGGTGGATGCAGGTGATTGAGATGGATTGAGGTATTAACCTCAACACACATTAGCTGCCTTTGGACTATCATGCCCTTAATAAATCTCTTTATTAGCATTTTGTGGTTACCAGTGGTCAACAGATACTCAGTTTTTCTGTCTCAAGGTCCCTAAACCATGCCTAGATTAGCAGTGCAAGCGGGTAATCTTCGTGAGGTAGCTCACTAAAAATAAACCCATAATCTTACAACAGGAACTCACCTGACCCAGAACTCTCAGGCACACGACAGAATTTTCAGAATTACAAGAGTCTGATTATAACAAGAATATGTAAAATAAATGAAGCCATGACCATGGGCAAACTACAGCTGCCAAGGGTACAAATATGAAAGGGAGACTGGGTCTAAAAGGCTTCTAAGCACCAAGTGCTTGAAAAAATCAATGGAAAACAAAGGAATTGGGCAAGTTAAGAAATAAAGGATAAAGTTTAATCTCCCTTGACTAATTTAATCACAGTCTATAAACCAGTTTTAATCCCCATATATATTGAGTATTAGAGAAGACTTGGATTTCTTTTGGTATTTTACACTGCAATATAAAAATATTCTCTGCAGATGAAATCTCTTTATTGGATCCAACCATGAAGCCACTAATCATGTAGAGTTTCTGCTGGGTGATTATTTTAGTAAAAGAGATTTTAAAAAGTGTAAGAAACAAATGTGGAAACTGAGAAGTTCAAAGTGAAATAAGAGAAGCACCATAAAAAAGAAAAAGATAAAAATATGTTTCTTTTACAGAATCAGACAAAGATATAAGAACACTTTCTATCTGACTAGATCAAGGGATGCTTAAGGAACAAAGAAAGGTTTGTTGCTATCCAAAAAAGAATTTCCCCTGAATAAAAAAAAAAAGATTAGGGAATCAAAGAATGCTGTAGAGAAATATCTGTGACAATTGAAACCAGGTTCCCAACCATTTTCTTAAGTTTTGTTGTGTAGCATTCAAACAACCTCTCCTCTTGGCAAGGAAGAAATGAGTCTTCATGTGATTTGGGAATTTGCCTATGGATAGTTTATGAATTTGGACTGACAGCAGTCATTCTTTATTTATAGCTAAGTCAGAGTACACAATTCATCTCGAATTAAAATTTTTAATTAGACAGGAAAAATATTGTGTTGGACCCATGACAAGCAAGTAAGAGCACTACATCTTGGTCGCAACTTTAAAAAAGAACAACCTTAGTGAAATTAGTGTTTACTCCAGGTAAAAAGAAAACTGAGCAACAGGTTACATATAAAAGACTTTAATCAACTCACAAAGGTAATGACTTCCAAAGAGTACATGACATTTCCAAAATGGTCCCTTGCTGGCAATCTTAGAGACGAGGAAGAAGGGTGTGAAAGTAGAAAGTCAGCTGCATTAGCGAGAAGTGAATCCAGGTTACTGAACACAGGCCAGTGCTGTGAAATGCATGCAATAAGGTGATCAATTAACATACATGCCTTTCAGAAGAGCTTACATTTTTTTTTAAGAAGCCTTGAACAAACCACATGTTGATATTCCAAACACTGGGAGCTAAAAACAATGTTCAAATGACTATTTTCATGCAAACTACTTGATGGTTTGGTCAGAAACTAGAATACAAAAATAATCTAAAGCTTTGAGATCTGAGAAGTTCAAATTAATTGGGTTCAAATGAATAAAAATTGTTCAAAAAGCCAATCCCTTTCATTTTTAAATGCATTTTCTTTGAAATTTTGCATTCAAGTTCCTTGGTTCTGTCCAAGGAAACTTGGAAACTGGAAATAGAAGTATAATCAAAACACCATGAGAAAGGCTGAAATTAGAGATTTGGGGGTCTAACAAGAAGCAGGAAATACTGAAAATCATGCAGGGTTAGTTCTGCGGAAGCTTCCAGGCTGGGGGTGGGGAGGTTGCAAAGTTATAGAGGCAGCCAGATTGCTGGTTACTTTACAAGTCAAACTTAACAACCAGACTTTCTTTGTTTCCTCTCAGTATTCTGCATACATCTCTTTATCCTTTTTCCTTACTTTTGAGACAATCTTCCACATTTCCAGAGAAGGAAAAAACCAGTTCCTTAATACAGAACTTACAAAACAAGCACCTCAGTGGGACTCATTGCTGCTGGCTGTTGTTCAGATGATGTATGTCCAGGGCAGATCATCAAAGCAACAGCAGGCTTCAGCTGGTGCACTGCTGTAGCGATAGTTGTTTTTATAAGACAACTGCTTACAAACAAATGGTAAAAAAAAAGAAAATAACACCTCCTCTGTCAAATAGTGACAGAACTAGGAAACACAGGAAATGAAAACATGATTTCTGTGAGTTCCAAACCTGGTCATAACTGCTGTCATTGATGAGCTGGTATGAGCCAGAAAGCCTAGTCAATGGGTGCTGGAAATAAATACTCATTTTCCTCTTCAAAATGCAGAGGGAAAAGAGGAAAAAGGCCAGGAAGCTGTTAACCCGAAAAATCAGGAAGACTAAGAACTTTAGATTCAGGCCAGATAGAAAGTCACTTGTCTCCCAGGCCAGGCACCCAGACTTCTTGCTCCACACCCCAACCTCTCAAGCAGATCTGTCACAATCAGCAAGCAAGGAGACACTCGTTTAGAAAGCACCATGCAGAAGAATGTTTTGTAAGGCAGTGGTGGAAAGCTGTGATATAGAAATTAACCCAGCCATTAAGGCTTAACTACTCTCCTGAGGTCAGAAGAACCTATCACCCAGATGATTATGGTGTGTCCCCCCCCCCTTTTTTTTTCCTGTTTGCCACTTAAAGATATATATATGAAAAAAAAAAAATCTTTTGAGAAAGCATTACTTTTGTATGTTTTCAGAATATGCCTAGAACCCTACAGGCCAATATACAGAGCGTTAGGTATTAGCTGGCTGTTTAATTAACCCAGAAGGGAAAAGGTCACCCTGGAATTTACTGTAGTAAGATAACCTTGCCAGAAACTTTAAAATGTAATTATTTAAGCTACACCAGTATTGAAAAAATATATGGTCAGCAAAGAATAATGTCCTAGATATATTCTGGTTCAACTACAGGTCATTAGACTAGGTAAGACTCTTGTGCAACTTGAATTCAGTGGAGTTGAATTCATTAACACCCAGGTTGACTTTCATCCAAAGTCTTAAAAACTTCAAGGGTTTTAGTAAGTGATCACCCTAGCCAAGTAATACATGTTGGATACAATAAGATGAACATTCATTAAGTGAAAGAAACTTTCCTTGCAGAAAATCAATTTGAAACAATTTTAAGGACAATATTCAAAGGGTATGTAAACGAAGGTGTGTGTATGAAGAAGTGGGCATATTAGTAATAAACTTTGGGTAAGAAGAGCTAGAAAGATAGCTATTGCACATTTCTATCTCTCATAATATAATGTCTCTTATTTTTTAGCCCTTTTGCAAAAGTGTGATGGTCTTTGTTCTCCTTGGTAACTTATCTACACGTGCATTATCCTCAAGCATAGGCTGAACTGCAAAGGTCAAATACTGACAAAAGCTGCAAGGACTTTAGTACTGGATCAGATTGTAAGTGAAATCTCTTTTACAGCTTCAGAAGTATTCACACTGGATTTTAGATTGCCTCCCATGCTATATCTTACATGAAGCTGTCCCAGCATGATTCTTCAGTCCTAGATTTTTCCAATTTTGTTCTTTAAAATTGGATTACAAGCTCGTATTGTTTTCAAAAATTATCTTGTAAAGGCTTTTATAAGTGAAAGATCCTATGCTCCCCCTGGCTTTGTATGTCTTGGGTGTTTGACTAGCATGACTGCAGGAAGGGCCTTTCAAATCCCAGGATGAACTCACCCACTTGACAATACACATACCGATGCTGCTAGAAAGCATAAGCAGTAATCGCAATTGTCCTGTAACCTAACGTTATGTTTTTTGGAAAGGATGGCTTAATAAAATAATATTATCAATGACACAATTCGTATATAGAACAAAGTGAAAAAACCTGTTAAATGGAACACAGTGAACACTTCACCCTAATTATGACTCTTTTAATAGGGAAAAATAATATTCATTGTGACAGGAATATGACTATACAAGGCAAGATCCAAACTAGGACTGACCCAGAAATTCTTTACAGAATATAATTCCAAGATTTCTGTCAACTCTAGGCATAAACCAGAGACTCCTCATGCTTCTTTCACCATTGTCTTGAATCCTCCAAACAGAATGTGGTAGCCAAACTTGACTACATTGCAGTTTCTTATCACAACCCAAGCTACGTCTAGGTTGTAGGTCCCACACCCTCTGAAACCAGTCTACTGGAAGACCATGAAATGATCAACAGTCATCCACATAAATAAGTTTTGCCATAACCAAATAAGCACAACACTGTACTTACTTTTCAGCTTAAGGAAATGCAAGTGATTTCAAGTCTCAGGCCAGCATATGCAGCCTAAACATAAAGCCTGAAGTTAATTTGTCAGCAATTAGTGTAGTATTAACTTGCATGCACTGGACTGTGTAGTTGTTAAAACATGGGCATTTGTCTCATCAGACTCTGAGCTTCTGTGCATAAAACAGCAGCCATGGAAAAGCATTTTCCTGGTAAGGTCAGCATTAGACACTTCAGTACTGAGGTTGTTTTTAAATACATTTGAGAAGTACAACTCTCTTAGTAGACCTATGTTAGTTTTAAATTAAAGCATGGCCGTGCAGTGAGCAATTAATTCAAAATATTATGAATTCAGGTAATCAACCTATCTACACATATGGAAACTGAATGAAGTAGAAAAAATTTAGAATCTTCTCTGCTCATCAAGTCTCTTCTAAAACCAACACAGTATGGAACCTTTTGAGCTTAACCAAATTGGTTAAGCTTCTATTGATGGCCAATTTTGTAGAGGCAGAAAATACCTAACCAAACATAAAATGGAAGCAATGCAGGATAACATTGAAACTGAAGACAAGGAGATAAGGCAGAAGAAAATAAGCATGTGATATCAATTGATACTGCCATTAGCATATTTTTATAGGAATGTTTGATTTTGCAAACAGTTTACAAAAATCCTATCTGTTCCTCTTTCTGGTATGAACTCCTGATTCTTCAGTTTAATATTCAGGAAATAGCTACAGAAAGATTTGCTAGGATTCCTAGTCATAAAAAGTGTATTTTAGGAATATAATACAAAATGCTCTGCTTAAGTTTACACATCAGTTCTAACTGCCTCTTCAGATATTAATAATTTACTCTGAAACTTGTTTACGGTTTGACATTGCTGTGTTTAATTTCAGTTTATTTAAGAATTGATTCCTTCAGTCTTTTCCTCACAGTTTGGAGCACATCATCTGTGCAAAGAAATGTCTTTGTTGTTTAACTCCAGCAGACAACAGGCATGAGCACCAATGACAAAAGGTAAAAAAACCAGTTACTCTAATCCAGATATTGTAATTACATAGTTCATAAGTAATGCATTCGGTAGGCTGTACATGTGAGACAGACACTCAAACTCTAATGCACAAACTGACAAATACAGGGATGCGCTCAATTTGTACACTCTAAAAATACAAATTTGAAGTCCTTGTGGGTGTTCCAAAAGTCCATCTCAATAAATTTACATCATAGAATATCTTTGGGATGCAGCACTTCATAAACTCAAACAAAAAGATTGAAGATTTTGTTTCTGAATAGAAAAATAAGAATTATACCAGGGCATTGATAGCTCTCACTGCTTATCTTGGACAACCATGGAATCCAACACACACCTAAGCATTGTAACAGAAGTTTACTATAAGCAGACCCCTTGTATATAAATTAACTGAGAATATATGCTCTGGCATATTCTTGCACGTTTCATACCAAGCCCTGAAATTCAAACACATTATCCTCTCTTCTCCATATTACTACATGTTATCTGTTGCAACTTTTTTTTTTCCACAGAAGCCTTTAATATTATATAAAAATAAACCCATAAATCTTTTATAGCAATTAGAAACTGTATTTTTAAAAGTGTATTAATGGATTTATTTAGCACCATATGAAGGAAAACAAGGAGTTAATTGCTAATATATAAATTTTAAGACTTCACGTGATATAGCAGCACCTGTAACAATGTTTATCTTCTAAATTCTCTGCCAGTGTTCTAATGTTAAGTCCTTTACTTGCTGTAAGTTTAATTTCCAAGCTGATTTCAAGATGTCATTTTAAGCTCAAGAGCTGCTAACAATATTTCATCATGAGACATACTGTTTGAATGTTGTCTGCTGCAGGGAATACTGAATCAAATATTTTTTTAGAGAACCTTTTCACAGCCCTTTCAGTATCCAGTCACTTCTGTTTTCTCGTGACAAATTCCTTAACTCCATGTTCATGTTCAGGCATACCAGCACTCACAAGAATGCTATTAACATCTCTTGGACTTCTGTCTAAGTATTAAATGTATAACTCTTATTTTAATCACAAATATTGTATACTGGCATATGCTAATAGAAGATGATAGGAGAGTATCATTTTACAGAAAGCAGGGTAACTGGATTAAAGCAAAGTACCACCCTATCTCATTTATTGGCTGAAATAACTTAATTCCATGAAAAACAAAATTCAAATACATAATGTATTCCCCAAAGGAACTGTGAATATCTTCACAATTAGCAATGAAATAAATTTCACTATGAAATATCTTTGCAGTCAATAGTATTCAGGTAAGGTACAAAATATTAAGAGACTTGCCAAAACTCTAATGTATATGCTTTCCCTTTCATAAGATAACTCAAACATCTCCTGCCAAACTATGTCAGGCAGTATGTCTGGTACCATTTGCAAGACTCAGTTATATGACTCCAGATTCAGACAACTGCTCTAGAAACAAACTGCTGCTGGAGTTATGGGACATTACCAGATTCTTTCCAATTAGTATAAGTTCATTACACATGGTAAATGTATTTCAAAACTAATACATTTTCAACCACTGTATCTTTCACTCCTATATTAAGCTAAATTTTTGGTTTTACTTTTGATTCTTTCTTCCCACCAGATTCTGTTGCTGTTGAGGCTATGGATAACAACCAGTTTCTCTGAATTAGGTTCTCAAGATCCAACATGCAAAAAAGCACTTCCAAATAATCACTTCAGATCCATGTAATTTGGCTTTAAAATTTGCCATTATCTCAAATCCCAATTCTAAAGATGCTCAAGTATTTATACTCAAGCCCTCATGTTTTGCAGCTAAGTTCTGTAACGTACTTCGTACCACTTAAGGCATTATGGCCCTACTTAATTCAGTGGCAAGCTTCCCATTTCAGTGTATGAGAACTGGCCAGCTGGTGATTACCAGTGGGATAAAAAGTATGTCTTTGTCTCTTTTCTGTACAAGCCTAGCATGTGACAGAAGTGCTTTGCCAATGCAAAAGTCTTTCCAAGGTCAGTAGTTATGTTGCTGAAAGATTTAACACATCATCCAGTAAGAAAATACTGCTGTAAACTACTTTGAGAAGCAAGTCATTCCATACATAGCGCAGAACTGTACAGCCTATAGCCTTGTTTACACTTGATAGAGTCTAAACCTAAATTGTGTATGTAGGTTTTGCTTCTAACTGTAAAAAAAACCCCAAATCATCCTCAAACAAACAACAACCCAACAAACAAACAAAATCCTAGAGTAAATATACAGATCAATGAATACATTACTAATAGTTATTAATAGCTATTATTTAGCAGCCTAAAACTGGACTGCCTTCTTTCTGAACACACGCACACAAGAAAAAAATAGATGCTTTCTGAGGAATTTCTGCCTGATGGCTCTTTTAGAGGTAGTTCACTTTGGCTCTCTAAGAAACACCAGATTATGTTGCAGGTCAGTATCAATTTGGCTTTTAAAATATTTTCCATTATCAGACTGATATTCTTCCTACAGTAAAGATCTTCCAGAAATGGAAAACCTAAAAGGATTTTTAGCACATAGGGTGGGGATGTAGTGGAGGGGGGAAAACAGGAAGAAGAAAATATTATGTTTCTCCTGTAAGAAATTCGCTCGTTCAAAAACAGGAGTACACCTAAAAGAAAACATAAGACAAGAAAACAGAAACAGTGTTGTTAAAGGTTTTTCAGGTATAGAGTAGTTAAATAGTACAGATCACTAGATGAACAAGAAATCTATGATTTTGTAGTTTTTGTGAAAAGTTAAACTTACATGAACAACCAGTTGAACTACCATTGAAATAGCCTATCTCATCTAATCTGAATATTCTGAGTACCCTGATAAATATGATCCAGAAACACCAGATGCTTCATATACCACTGTCATGATTTTTATTTAACAGAAAATTTATCAGGTAGCAAGAACTTAAAAACTTTATTCTGCAATCACTCCAAGTTGTGTGAAAAAAAACTTAAGCGCAATATACTTAAAATTAGTAAACCTTCATAAACAACCATCATATTCAGCCTCATCATTAGAGCTACGGGGTTTTTTTGTGAGCATCATGGGTTTTGCAATAATGAACAATAGATTACTATGAAAAAGTTTACAAAGGTAGTATGGAGAAGCTTTCAAATGTGTGGAAAAATTGTATATGAGTTTAAAATTCTTTGGATAAGGAATCTCACATTCTTTTTCCAGCATACAGAAATATATATACAGAAATACCTCTTTGTGAAAACACACTTCCCTGATTGTTTATTTGCTTACTAGTTTTGACAAGGTGGTGAAAAGGTGTGGAGCTTCGTACAGCTTCTTTTAATGAAAGCACATGGAACACAAGACAGTCTGGGTAACTCAGATTCCCAGAAACATCTGCTATCATCTTCTAAAAAAGTTTTAGTGACCTTGAGTTGACTTACAATCTTGCACTGAAGAAACCATAAAAATGCAAAGTGAAAGGAAAACCAAAAGCAACTTGCACTCCTTACAAGAACATTGTTCTTGCAATGAAAAACATTGTAATGAAGAACATTGCTTACAAGCACCTTTGAAGGCTACGACTGGAGTATTACAAAGCAGGCATCTGAAAGTTCTGTTTTGCAATGCACTCGGCTACACAGTTAGAAGATTGGCTGATGAGTTACTTTTCTTGTTGCTGCTGAAGAGTAAGGATGAGTTTAAGATTATTATTTTTTTATTTTAAAGTTCAAAACTTCAGGTTATTGCCATAAACACAGAGAAACCAGTAAACACCAGATCTGAGTTTGCAAGCCTCACAGCCCTACCAGTGTCATGTGCTCCATAAATATATGCATATCTAAATTTTGAATGCTGTTTTATCAGTGAGAAATTTGTGACAATCAATCTACGAGAAAACAACCTTCCAATTACCATTTAATTTCTTCAATAAATTGCTTGATAACCTGCCTCAATACACCAAATTTATCATGTTATGGTGTAAGCAGAGAAGCTGGAGTCCTATCTGGAACTACAGCCTCAAGAATTCCTAACAGGGGAGGGAGTTGGCAAATTTAGCAGAATAAATCCATACCAGCAGCTTTAAAGTGAAACAGATGAAATGGATAAAAAAAAAGAAAGAAAAGATGATAGCATAAAGCCAAGAGCTCAGGGGAGAAGGAGTAGCATGGGAAAGAAAAACTTTGCCACTTTCCCATACATGCCAACAGTCTAGTTATTTTTAAGTAAAATATCTTACTCTTTTTCTGTCCTGTCCATATTAAAAATATTCAAGTGGCTCATGACATTTTAACATAGTTAAGAGAAATTTTTCTGCTATCTGTTTTCAGACACTGGCATGTAAATCTGACAGAAAAATTACATTTAACTCTATGATTTTATATATTAGTAACATGGCTACTTTTGCTGTCCTGATGATTATTTAATCAATAAACAAGGTAGTGTTCATGGACGCTATACAAACTGTTCACATGAAAGACTGAATGTTCAGTGTATACAGTTTATCAAAAATATACGTGGATGAAAGCAGGACAAATGAAAACTGGTAAGACCACCCTACAAGAGATTTTCTTGGACTGTAGGCAGCTTATATATTAGTCCTTCACTTTTGAAGAATCATGTTTTTGGTAAAATTCTGGAGTTCACATGACAGTTCAGACGGTTCCCCATAATAAACTCCCATCTACAGGCAAATGTTTCTGTAGAACTAATTAATGCTCCAGAAGGAATTAAGCTGAAGAAAGCAGAAGAAAGAAGTAATTCAGTAACGATCACTTTCCCTTCCTGTACATGAGCAGCAGCTGAGATGCTTACCAGCCAGAAGTGAGACAGAGCAGCTGCCAGCCAAGAGTACTGGGATCTGAAACTTTCAGTATAGCTAGATAGTTCTAGTAATAATTATACCAAGCTAGCAAGAAAGGTGTAGCTCCATTTTTATTATTTGGTGTGGTAATTTTTAAGACAGATCTACAGATGGAATCACAGATGAAGAAAAATTCAAGGGTGAGGGGCAGGTTTTACAAATCTTAACCAACTCCTCTCTTTCCAGTTCACTCAGCAGAACTGGCTCCAAAACAGAAACACAAATATAGGCATACTAAGGGCTTTATAACCGGGGAACAGGAGAGGTCACAACAGAATGACATAGTTCACAAATGGATACAGGACAGACAGAGATCTGCAGAAATTCCACATAATCTCTAATTTGCCGCACACTAGACAGATCTAGAAACATACATGATGCTATAATGTTAATATAAATATTCCAGGATCTTCTACGGTTTTGAATTAAGGACCTGCTTCAGAATAAATAACTGTACAAATGATCTTGCATTGTGCAGCTGTCACCTCAGTATCATGAACTCAATACAACGTTGATATATTTTCACTTTAGCAGAACTGAAATTTTTAGGCTATCAGAAGATGCTCTTCTCTCCTCGAGCAGCCTGGGTACACTTTACGTAAACAAGTATGTTTCTTGGCTGGATTCCTGATCACTCAGGGAAGGTTAACAAAGTGGGAAGTGTAAACACTACAGTGGCACCAACTAACAAGAAACACCAAAGCCAAGTCAGATAGACAGGGAACTAGGTGGTAACAGGCCTATGGTGTTTGTCATGTGAGATCAAGCCAGAATTATAAACTGACAGTTAGTTCTGATCAAAATGCCTGTTGAATAGTTTCTATTTTCCCTCCCTTCCCTCTTCTCCTTTCTTGCTTGACACCTATTTCACACTGCTTAGAAGGACTTTCCTGGCATAACCTCCACCCAGTTGCACTAGCACACAAAGAATGCTTTATTCACTGAGATGCAACTTACCCAAATAGTTGTTGCTCTTTGACATCTCAGTAATGTTGATTTTAGTAGCTCCTTCAGGAATTTCCACTATCTTGTGGTAGCCAAGATTTGTTAGTGTATGTTTGAAAACTCCAGACACAACCTTGCAAGCAGTGTTGTCCCCGCCACATATTCCACACTTGTCAATCACTTTGTCTGAACCCAGATAGTCGTCACAGCCAATATTCTGCAAAATAAAATAAGATTTCTTTTTCCAAGATCTTAAAACTGCAGACTTCAGACATAACAACTGAGGACAGTATGACTTTCAGAGGACATTCAACCCTGAAAAGATTCGGTGAATTAGCATTTCAGCAATTTCTTCCCATGTTCTTCCATATGTGAAAAAGCAATAAAAACCAGAGGGCTCACAGACCTGGAGATAGTGAATTAGTTGACAGGTTTTTACAGCCTGTTAGCAAAAAGACAAGAACATGCTAAAGAACACTAACACATTCATCATTGCTTATTACACCTTCCTCAGCTGAAAGAAACTAATCTCTTAGCAATATAGTTCCTGTAGCTGCTAGTCAGAAAAGAGCTGAAAAACTATGATTTTTATTTTTTTTAATGATCCAAAATGCTCTTTTCACAAAAGCAGAACTACTTTATATATAGTGTCTTCTTAATCTCCTCTAAAATAGGGCACTGAGCCCATTCTCACCAAGAGAAGTTTCTGAAGTCTTTATAGTGCATCTAGACAATTACAGAAATGATTCTTCTGCTCACAGAGTAGAAAATCTTCAATACACTCAAGTAGACACCCACTCGGACATGACAGTTAAAAAAAAAATAAAAATCAAAATTAATATAAATTAAATGGCAGAAAAAATAGGTAAAAGTTTTTACATAAATCAGAAAAATATCATTCCAACTTAATGCACTTTAAAAGAGCACATACTGTAGAGACTATCTCCTCTTTTACAGGAACATTTCTGTTCTCCTCTTAAACACATTTCTGTTCTCTGAGAAACATTTCTTTTTATTTATCTTGCTGGTTTGTATTTACAGACTTCAAATAACATTTATGATGAGCACTTAATCTATCTATCTGACAACTGGCACATGCAAAAAAACTCACTCAAATTAGAATGAAATACTTCATGAGCCAATAGAACAGAAGCCTTATCTCATATTTTATGAAATGCAGTCATTTGATGGAAAATGTTCAAGACAAATGACAAAGCACTGTTCTATCATTTCAAACTGTCAAAAATACTTGCAAAATTCTGGATGAAAAAATGGTTAATTATTGTTTTATCATCCTTCCTGGAAACAAATATCCAAGTAAGAGGGGTAAGAATTTTCTGATATCACCATCTTACTGCATACAGAGTCTCCTGAGCCTCTGCATCACTGTATTCCTCTCCTATTCCTGGTATTAACGCTTGGCCCTTGACATGAAAAATGTTCTGAACTGCAAGCCAGAGTCTGCTTAATTCCAATATAAATATTTAACAACCAACATCTTTTTTTATGATTATCCAAGAAACACAGATAAAAACATCTAACTCATGATTGCCAAGATCACATGGAGCTTGTCAAGATACCTGTTTGTAGTCATGAAGGAAGAGAATGAGGAAGATTCCCAAGCGCTCCGTTTCATGCTGGGGCAACCTGGTAACTAAAAATCTGTTCCATCCTAACAAATCTAGTGTGAGCAGATTGTTGCATGATTTCAAAGAGCTTTTGGATTCAAATAGAAATGCTTGCTTTAACACCCTGCATATGTATTTTTTGGCAGAAGTCTTAAGACCATGTATGAGTTCAATTTTTGTGTTTTGCCTCAAAATGTCTGTCTTTTTTTTTTACTATCAGAGTAATACAATAGCTTAAACATAGGAACTGAAAAGTGTCACTATATGAAATCATACAGTATGATTTCAGACCTGCTGCAAAAATCTGAAAAATGTGAGTGATCTAAATTGAAGATGGCTGTGCGCAATGGCCGATTGAAGTGTGTACTAGTCCTCCTTGGAGGATACGGCTGAGTGGATTTACACTATCTCTACCACATATATTTCTGGATGGAAATGTGGTGGTACTTAGCATTAGCTATGTACCTATGATATACAAAGACTTTCAGGAAATTTCCACTGCCAGCAAGTTATTT
Source organism: Chloroceryle aenea (assembly GCA_013399075.1). Classification (NCBI taxonomy): domain Eukaryota; kingdom Metazoa; phylum Chordata; class Aves; order Coraciiformes; family Cerylidae; genus Chloroceryle; species Chloroceryle aenea. The sequence goes on from VWZY01009778.1 coordinate 98,780, forward strand.
TGTAGAGGGAATACTTTCAAGTCTGAGATATTACACACTATGAATTGCTAGAATAAATGTTTAATGGTGTTCTCCACCAGGTTAATACATTCTCCTACCCAGGTTAATACATTTTTCTTCCTCTTAGCAAATAAAAAAAAATAAAGTGTGTTTTATTCATTAAGACCACAATGCAGACCTACTGTGAATCACTCTGAACAGAACTACTTTCCACAGAGAAACGCAACCAATCAGTATAAATGGGATTCCTTTATAGGGAATAAATATCAAACCTTTTTAAACTTATATGTCATCCTTAGTTAAAGGTTGACTGACATATAAAACACCTATCAATCTTCAGCTGTATTATTCGGAATTCTTCCCATATAGGGTAAAAGAAGCCGTGTCACAAAAAGTGTGTTTAATGTTTAAATGCTCTTTCACAAAAATGAGTTATAAACATACAAAGCATGAATTCCTAGAGACAAGGACCTAATAATATGAAACCAGCAACTGAAAATGAGAAAGAAGCCACAGAATCACAACAATAGGGCAATAAAATATAACACAAGATAAATAAGATAATGCTATAATAAATAGTAAGATATAAATAAATGATATATATTATGCAGAGTGCCCGCATATCTGCAATTTACACACCAACAGAACGGGTATTTAGGGAGTAATGACATTTTTTACAAAACATTAAAAATCTTTACTGGGGCATCTATTAAGGCTTCCATGGAAATTATGTGCTTTAGAAATGAATATTGCATGGGTTTCAGAGGAAGCAGCCAGTTGTAACTATTATGTTCTAGAAAACCTCAACATTTGCTTAATACAGTTTAGGCATGCATATAAAAATGTACTCCTATTTCCAGGTTCAGCAAGAATATCATAGAGCAAGCCTATGTCCCACATGTTCTGTGGGAATCTCCCCTTCTAACTGTACAAAGCAGAGATTTCTAGCACTGATGGTCATGAAATATTGGATCAGACACCTATTAGTGGTCCAGGACTCAATATTTGGGATGCTGTGGGCCTTGGTCCAGAGTAATTTTGGAAAGATGAAACAAACACCTTTCTTGCAAGCTGATTCTGTTTTCTTTCTGCTTTTAAACAACAGCTTGAAGCTGTGCAGAGATTTGGAATGGTAGTGATGCTTGCAGAACTAGCCTGATAAACAGAATTCACCCAAATTAACCAAAAATGTAAAATCTATGCAAATGTACTGAACAGGTGATTTAGTGGGTTTTGATTTAGTTTAGGTTTGCTTTTTTTTCTTTTTCTTCTATGACTACAAATTTAAGAGCTACCATCTTTCTACTTGTCTAATGTACATTCATATAAAAATATGAACCAACTTCTAATTTGTCAGGATGTGGTACCGATTACATTTTTTGCTCTGTATACATTTCCCTCATAAATCCCCTTATCACATTGCCTAATACACCGTGATACAGCAACAAGAACAAAATTATGTTAAAGAAAGAAGTGATACAAACTGGAATCCACTGTGAGTGTTCCTTCCAATATTTGCAGTGGGAATGTAATGTCTTAACTGTGTCAGTAAAGATCAGAAGTTTTGCTAGATAAGCAGATAGGTCTGAAATCTCAGTCTCCTCATACAGGCTCTGGAAGGTTGAGATGTAAAGTGGGTGCCATTCACACACAACTTAACAGCCCAGTATTCTCACAATGGTGAAAGAAGGCCAAGGGAGAATTCACAGTTGTTTTTTGTCATGTAAAACACATTTAAGGAATTCAAAAGCAAATTTCATTTTTTGAGTCACATCACGCACAACATTCCTAGTACGAATGTAGAAATACTAGGATTGTGAATATGAAATGAACAAGAAGACAAAGATAAATGCATTCTGCCCTCCAAAAGGATTTTGGACAGGACTACTGCAAGCTGTTTCTTGGCTACCAATATGAGGTGGTCTAGAATGCACCTGTCCCTTAAAATATTTTCTTGCAAAATGTAGTTTCTTAGAGGACGTACTTTTAACTTGAACTCTCTATACATTATGTCTTCTGTATTGCTCAGCTATTTTTGCAACGTGGTTCAAGAAACTTTTAAGTTACAAGTTGGCATGAAAGACCCTATTCAAGAATTACAGCCAACTGTATGCCGAAATTAATTTAAATAAAAACCATTGAGAGAATCAAGGGACAATCTGGATGAAATATTCAGTGGTGGACTTAATAGGGTTTTTAGGACTATATATACAATAGAATGGGGCTGGTGCCAGGCATTTGAAAACAAAGTGCTGATCCTTGAAATGGAAAACAGATGTTACAATTCCAGTACTAAATGGTTCTATTAAAAAAAAAATAAAAAAAATCACAATCTATGTGGTAGAGTGACATAAATAATACAGCGTGACAGCAACTTGCTTCTATTGCTTTAGCTGCATTGCATTATCAGGTAGGAATGCCACAGTTATGAGTTGCAGTATATTAACATCACTCATTTCAAAAATTAGTTATATGAACAGATATTTAGCTAGAAGTTGTAATACATATGTACTTTTGAGCTTGGGCATCCACTGGGCTGGAAGACAGAAGAATAAAATGTTCACCAGAAGTCATACTTAAGTACATCAAAAAATTCTATGAAAAGGTCAGGGACAGTTACGGATGTACCACAACTGATGCAGCTGCTGAAGAAATGTTATCCAGGGTAATGAGAGAAGAGTAATGAAGCAAGGTGCATGGCTTCAAACACCACTAAAGAAGTTGAGTCGGTAGCAGAATATCTGGCTAGTGTTGGGAGACCTGCTTTAATGCTATATATTATCAGTTCTACCAACAGCAGAGGCTACTGTTGGTTAAGTTTTACATGATACTGTCCTATGAAACAAAGCTCAAGGGAAGCTGTCATATTTGCTCTTCTCCTTCAGCAATGCTACCTCTCCCTGAACTGGTGTCACTGATTTACCCACAAAAATCATGTACTCTCCTATCTGCTCTGTAGAATAAAGTATTCAGATTAATTAGTAGCACTGTGAATGATTTCTGGGAGTTACCTACAAGAGATGATGTCTTTACTTTTAAGTTGCTATTTCCTCTCTCCATGTTCTGAAAAATGTGATACATGAATTTTATAGGGTGTTATTAGGTAAGAGTACCAGAACTAGCTATACCTCCTTTCTCAAACTTACGGTCATTCTTCCAAAGCAGTTCAAAATCCTTTTTATAGCGAATCCAACACAAATCATTAAATACCAAGACAATCAAAACTAGCTTTGCTAGCTGATAATATTGCTTCAGTATTCCAATTTTCAGTTAAAATGCTTACCTTTTTTTCCTTCTATAAAGTAGCAAATTATTTAAAAACGTACTTTCAATATATCAGGATTTAAGCTGTTTAATACCATGTAGCTTCTACAGAGAAGCTGGATTACAAGAATCTGTAAATATTATACTGACAGGAAACAGTTTAAAAATACTGAATCTAACACTGATTAATTTCTTGCTGCATTTAAGGGATAAGTAAGATCCTCTGGATCTCACATTAGCTGTTTTGAATCTGCCTTACAAGTATCCAGATACCTGAGCAGAACCTAATAAACTAATAAAAATACTCAGTGCTTTACATCAGAAAAATACAATGTCAGGGTAGTAGCTATGGGAATGTGAGATTAATTTCTTTCTGGTTTGTGCATCAATCAAATTACTAATTAGATCCCAGCTGTAGAACAATGACCAGTAGGAATGTCACTTCAATAGTACTTAACTATACTTCTCATGCTCTTCTAGTAACTTGTATTTTCTGGTTCTACAATATACAATGAACACTTTAAATTTCTCTATTATAAAGAAAAAACATTGACAAATATTTTCTAAGAAGCTCTCTTTTCAATACTTCAAGTTTGCAGTATGCTATAAAGACTTCAATGAAGTGCACTGAAATCTGTAGGAATCTTCAGAGTTAAGAGGCCTTAGGAGGCCACAGTAATATAATATCCATAGAGCTTTTCCTCTTGGTGCTCTCTTGATCCTGAGAACATCATTGTATACTTCTAGTATTATTGACACTTTTTACACTTTAAGGAATACCTTGTTTCTCACTGCATCAGGGGAGGGTAGAACTGCTTCAGTCTTAGCTATCCCTTCTACCATTACCACATCCCGCCTTTCGCTGCTTGTAGATGTACTGCTTACATGTTTGAAAACACTGATGACTCAACAGTGTTTTCTCTTTGTCTTTTGGCTGCTAACATATGCTGCCTTGCAAATGGATACAAAATCCAGGCTGATCTAGTTGCCACAGTTTAGTAATGTTTTTGAACACTGTACAGTCATTTGTGTTTACAGGAAACACTCAAATCCCACCAGTGAAACCAATGGCAAATGGTTAAAGAGATGCCTAAGGTAGAGGAGAGGAAGACAAAGTGCATTTTTAGTTAACAGCATTTTGATATTATTTAGAGGCACTGTAATTTTTTAAACAGACATTATTTGGAAGGCCCACAATAGAGGAAACATAAATGGCTGAATTCAACAACTGTGCTTTTCAATGACCACTATCCCATGATTCTAAGAACATATACTGAAAAGCTTTTGTTGCATTGACATAATTGAATTTTATTTATTGGCTTTAGGCAACACCAGCTTTTCTGTTCTCTTGCAGCTCTACGCAAATCCTGAGCACCAAGGTTAGTTCATTTAAAGAGAGAGCTCTGCTTTACATATAAGCTCAACACTCAAATGTTGTCATGCAGTATTCAATTCTGAAATTCCCCCTCTCTGACTTATCTGATGTAAGAGAACCCTACACGTTTTCTGAGGCATTCATTCAGAATTTAAAAGCCTCTGGGCAGGAATATGACAGGATTAAGAGCTCTTAAAAAAAAAAGTAGTGTATATAGGTAACACAGCATGAACTGCTGACAATTGAAAATTGCATGTACTACTACAGGACACCACATGAATTATTGTTAGCAAGCTACTTTCATACAAGGACATTGGGGGTTTCAACATAAAGAGCTTGTCACATTACCAGACATCTGGGATTTCAATCCTACAGTATTCCATTGATGTCTTACTCAGAAGTTGCCTGAAAAATCAAGTCTGCTCCATCAGACATTTAGAAAGTACTCTGCCCTCCACCTTCTTAGGAATTCCTTGCTCTTCCTCCTCAGTGCTTAAATGGATTCTTTTGCCTTACATTCAAAAACCATGCAGGGATAAAGTCAGTCACAGCACAAAGCTGCTCAGCAATAGAAGCTGGCATTTTGTTTTCTCACCAGCAGTCAGTTGCACTCAGTGTCCAACTGAGTACATTCCAGACCTCCTCATGAGCAAGTGGACACTGGATCTTTTTATTTTTTAAGCTCCCTTCTAGTGCAAGTGTGCTAAAAGATGGCACATTACCTTCATATAAAATGTCTCACTGAGCAAGCATGGTCTAGGCACACTCAGATGAATGAATGCAGAGGGTTCTTGAGCCAAGAATAGCCAGGGACCTTTGAAAGGATTAGTAAGAATGTTATATTCTGAATCTCTTCCTATACCATTCCCCACCTCCATTTCATAAGCATAGTAAATGTGCAGTAAGTGGTCAGATAATCCAAAATTTGTCCAACAGTATTTACTTCACGGAGAAACATATTTGTATTACGTAAGTTACTCTTGATTCAAATCACACTGAAATCAGTGGAAAGACTCCCTTTGAAATCAGTGGGAGTTGGGCTGAGGAGTTAGCTCTAGTCTCCAGTGAAATGCCATCTACAAAAGATACAAGACAATCTACTGTCCTTGATCCACCAGCTTGCTTAAATCACAGTTTACTTCATGGACCTTTGTGACTGTGGAGGATTTTCAGCCTCAAGTTGTGGGATTCATTATTCCACAATTACACTATGATTAATGGTCTTTCAGAGCCCTTTCACCTCAGACAATACCTTAGGAGGTCTACATGGGGACTCTTGTCTGCATCTATTCTTATAAAGGTCTTGAACTCTGAAGGAATGTAATATTGTTCATTTTCTCAGTTGTTTTATGATTCTACTGTTTAGTCCTCAATTTTCATCTTAAGTTAAACAAACCTCAAGGCCCACCAGGACAACTACAAAAAGCTAGATCATACAAAAAAAATGCTATCGATGATAACATCAACATTTTATACTCAGTGGCTGCTTCACAGATGCATTGATCTCTTTCACACTTGAGCCACTGGAAAAGATCATTGCCATTGCAGCCAGAAACAGGAAATATATTAACCCAAATTTACCTATCAGGTTTACACAACTCAATGTTAAAGTCACACCTGCAAAGGCTGTTACTGACTTTTTAGCAAAGTATTTTGTATGTGGATACTGTTGTCTATAATACACAACACTTTTTTTCCTGTCTGTGACAGAGGATTCAAGCTAAAGCTGCATATATTTACCTTTCTGGCAGTTCTCTTACCACTAGTTCCTTCATTAAGTTTGACCTACAAAGTTTTCAAGAACCATGCCAGTGCTTCCACATGCATTTTTAGGGGTGATATCTGTTCCCCTTTCTGTTATCTATTCACAGAACTTGTTTGAAATTTCTGAAACAAAAGTTTGCACCTATGCTCCTGAGGACAAACGGAAAACCAACTCCTTTATCTGTTTGCAACATGCCCTCTCAGAAACAGAATTATACCTAACTATGGAATTTATATGAGAAGTCTCTAAGAAATCATACAATATTTAAACTAATATGCCAAACACTACACACACCTTTATTAAAGTATAAAATCTGAGCACATGCTTTGCTGCTTTATCGATCTGCAATTCACCCATCAAATATCCATTTGGGTAAGACATCTAGATGCACACATCTAATCCAGTTTAGCCTTCTGAGAAAGAAACTTAGGAAAAAGTAATTTTATTAGAGTTCTTTTGATTTGAAGACCCATTTTGAATCAATTCCTTCAATCAATTCTTCACTTATCAAACAAAAAGGCAGCAAGTCTTCTTAGTCCTCAGTGCAACACAGAAAATATTGATGTCGTTTAACACACATCCTGGAACGCAACAGTGGAAGCTAAGAAAAACTGCCAGTGAGAATGGGAAGAGACTCAATTCCACCGCAACTGGAAACAGGAAAATTGGGCAAATAATTAGGTTGAATAAGGTTTTGGGAAACTGAACACAAAAGACAACTCAACAGAGAAGCAGAAAGTGAAACCACTATGTTTTTTTAGCTCATTTCAGGTTTGCACACCAGACCTAAAGCTATTTAGGTTCTGTTCCAGTTCAGTCTAATACAGTTGGGTAACATGATTTGGTAAATCAGCCTGTATTGATGGCTCCTGCCCTCTTTTTTCCCAGGAGGTGCTTCTAAGTTCAGGTCTCACCACTGGTCCCTGCCTGAGCATTGCTGCAGGCCTACCTGTGCTGGATCTTCTACAACCCTGATCCTAACGCTGGTCCTGAACCTCACGCTGGTCCTGAACCACTGACTTAATTTTCTGTCTTTTCACAGAACCTAGCTCATCATTAGGGGGTGGCCTTGATGTCTGTTGGCTGAACCTGGCAACCATCAGCAGACTTGTCCTACTTGCTCCAGCACTGAGGACATGCACCCTTTTTTGGCAAGACCACTGTCAGCCTGGTTTGCTGTGATTTTCAGCTACAGGTTCACCATCTCTTATGGAGCACTACACCCTTGATGGTTCTGGGATCAAAGATGACACTGACCAATTTACTGTCTTCTTTTTTAATCTGGCTGTCAAACTATCCCACTGCTCCAAGTTCCAGCCAAAGGAAAAGAGATCTCCTGCTTTAAGTAATGCAGCTTGCTTACTGGAAAAAAAAAATAAAAAAAAATTGGTCTAGATAAGCTAAAACTCTCTAAACCAAAATAAGCAAAAAATTCAAACCTTTAATTTTTCCCCTGATCAGGTGGATTTTGCACTGTGCAGTTTTTACCTACAAGTTACTGCATGTCAGGCTGTAACTCTGCAATCAACAGTGGTTCAAAACCTAGACAGTCTTGAAGCTCTTAGGAACATGTTGTAAGAAAATAAACATAGAATATATTTGTTCCTGTATGCTCCTACATTCTTTTTCAAGTTAAAAGGGAACATTTTATTTCTTCTTCATCTCAGAATGTTAAAAGATTTCATAAAAAAAAATCCTTGAAAGGTTTAAAATTATTTTTAAAAAGTCTGTATTATTTTATACTACTGAGAACAAATGCTTGGTCCCTGCTCAAACTGGGTGGGGCTATCTGTTGAATAGTAGAGGGAATCTGAAGACAACCTAGAGCTTGGGTAGCTGAGAAAAAGGGAAATGTACTAATTAGAAGATCTGGGCTTCTGCAATTTACAGTCTTCGGTAAAGTTCTCCGTATCATGTAACAAATTACTCTTGGAACCAGCTCTGTGGTCCATACAAGTTAGCATTCAGGATCTGAGCGCAACCAGCAAAAGTATTTCAGAAAGAACTGCAGAAATCATGAAGTAGTAAGACTCCACAGAAAGAGTCATACAGCTGGGTTTACTCACAGACATTGAAGCCAATGGTTAATATGTTCTTTGACTTCAGAGATTTCCTACAGAATACTCATATACTAATGAAGAAGGTAAAGTCACAGAACAACTGTTAACAATACTAGAAAATACAATAGATAAAAATCCTCCAATCCCCAAAGAAAATGTAACTAGGATCTGAATTGGCTTTTTACTATCCTACCTCACCAATTTGTGTCCTGTAATAAGATATAAGATTGATAATGTTGTCCACAAGGTGGCACTTACAATCCTTATGAAATCAAAATGTATGAGGTCCACACATAAAAAAGTTAATTACTTATACCTATGCACAAAGTCTGTATTCCTGGTCTTTTCATATCAGCCTCTACTACATGAGTAGCAGCTACTGCTACTTTGTTATCAGTAATAGATTCTTCAAAATTTATCGTTCAATCCAAAGACTTCTTTTGGTTTGGGAGGTATTTTAACCTGAAAGATGTTATACAAAATTGAAATGAAGGGCAAACTCTCAAAATTATTCTTCTTGAATCACCTGTTCTCCTTGTCTGGAGACCAGGTGGGCATCATTTATCACTCAATCATAAATATTTTAATCCAATTCTGCTATCTTTCCTCAAAAGGAATTCTCATTGACATCAAATGTTGTCATTAACTGGAAATTAAACAAGTCACAGAAGCTGGTGTCCTTATGGATTTGATAGGGCAGAATTACATCAATACCATGGTCCAATTCCATGGTTACTAACCAACTGAAATGACTTTTGGTTTTAAGTGTATCAAACAGAAGTATATATTCTATTTTTCCACTTGCTTTTTATTTTTTTGTAAAATTAAATCACTCCCACTGAGGAGAGATTTAGGGAGCACCCAAGAAAATTTTATGTATGCAAAACTTCGGGACTAGATAGGATGAAAGCAAGAATGCTAATGGAGTTGGATGACATCACAGTGAGGTCATGGTGATTCATGGCAATGTCCAATGACTGTAAAAAGCAAATGCCACATCCATCTTCATTAAGGATGAGACGGAGGACTTGAGGCTCAGTTGCAGGTTGGTCACCCTCAGAAAGACTGCAAAGCCAATCCTCCTGGAAGACATTTCCAAGCACAGGAAAACAAAAAAAAAATACTGGGAACAACAATCACAGATTTACCAAGGTCGAGTCAACCCTGAACACACTACTGTCTTCTGTGATAAAATGACTAGTTCAGTGGGTAAGCGGTGAGTGGGGCATGTTTTTTTTCCCTCGACTACAACAAGACCTTTGACATAGTCTCCCACAGTATTCATAAAGCCAAACAGGGGAAATCCAGACTGGTAAGTCAACAATACTGTGAGTGAGAAACCAAATGGGTTATAGAGATCTCTGCTCCGAAATACAACTGACAGACAGCTACTAGTTAAATCTCTCTGGGAGGCCTACTTGAGTAAATACAATTTAACATTTCTTTAAGGACCAGGACACTAAAACAAGAGTGTGGTGTCAGTAAATGTACAGATGATACCAAATTGCAGGGAGTAGTAAAGATATGGGAAGCGGGGCTACAAGGATGATCAGAGGGCTGGAACACCTATTATATGAGGATAGACTGAGACAGTTGAGTTTGTTCCACCTGGAGAAGGGAAGCCTCCAGGGAGACCTTATTGCAGCCTTCCAGTATCTGAAGTGGACCTACAAGAAAGCTGGGGGGGGACTTTTCACAAAGGCCTGTAGTGACAGGATGAGGGGTAATGTTTTGTAACTGGCAGAGGGTAGATTTAGATAAGAAATAAGAAGGAAATTCCTCACTATAAGGGTGGTAAGACACTGGAACAGGTTGCCCAGGAAAGTTGTGGATGCTCCATCACTGGATGTGTTCAAAAGCAGGGTGGATGGGACCTTGAGCAACCTGGTCTAAGGGAAGGTGTCCCTGCCATTGCAGGGGTTTGAAACTTGACGATCATTAAGGTCCCTTGCAACCCAAACCAGTCTATGATTCTATCTCCACAACATGAGAAGAAGCTGAGGATAACAATACCGGTTTTCTCTGGCCACTGTTAAAACCTTTGATCTTCACATATGAACTTAAATGTTTAACCCCTACAGTTAGGTAAAGATTATTCCTTTAATTGCTATCTGGCTCTGAGAGGTATTAAAAGAGATGCCAACGAAGATTTTATGACCGCTATAGAGTAACAGCTACCACATGCCAGTACATCCCCTACCCTGGTGGGATGCCAAACAATAATACACCTTGGTAACCAGAGCTATTTGTAAATGAGAAGAACGATACCAATTTCCAGGAAGTGCTTTCACCTTCGCTGATCCTTGAGGGAGTCAAAATGTTATGTGCTTCATAGCATTTTAAGAGAACAGCAAGCAAATTACACCACACAACCAGTTGTTTTAAGCATTTTACTGTATGTGGTACTTAACACGTACAAATAGCAGTGCAAGGTAAGTGGTGCACACCCTTCAGTGAAAACAAAATAAACTAGGTGTTCAACAGCAAGGAACCATGCCTGTACTGCTAGAGCAAGAGACCTTCAAAAAACTTCCAAGAGAGAGCACAACAAAAGACAGCATAGTCTGCTTGTCTTACTTCAACGTCTCACGTGTCTTCAAGGTTGCAGCCTAAGCCTCACTTATTTTATAAATCAAAGGAGCAATGTTGAGAATTTACATTCAACCACAGGATAACAAACAACTTTCTAATAGCTCTCACTTGATTTGTGGTTAGTTGTAACCATAATTTTTACCCAAACATTTGATCCTACCTTGGCTTTCAAGTATTTCCTGCTGTCCACAGACCTAATGCTCACAAATCTTTGATGCTATTTACAGCCCTTCACAAATAGATTGTAGTCACATCCAGATGCCACCCACTTAATTAATCACAGATTTTCTACCTGCACAATAGCTTTTTTCATTACCTGCCTGTACTTTATGTTAGCTTCATTTTGTTAGATAAATTTCAGACAGCAAGAAGAAATAAACTATTCATTTTTGACAACCAAATGACATTTATAGCATCTAGATATGCACCAGTTTAATGAAAAAAACCCCCCAACTATTCACATAAAGACATATAAAGACTCTTTCATTAATATATTCAATGGTTTCCTGCTGCCTAGAGAGTTGCTTGAGAGAAAAAAGGTTTTACTCTTGTTACAATGGAAAAAATAAAGCCATCCAGGAAAAGAATTCGTGTGAAAAGACAGTCTAAAGGTATCAACTACTAACACCTAATAAAAAAAGAATTAAAAATATAAAGCATGCATCTCACGCTGGTACCTCTGACGGTTAGCAAAACAATTTCTCTCACACTGTTTTTGTTTTAAAGAAAGATACTACAAATGGGAGTTGCAGCTCTCCCATACACAGAACCAGTTTAAGGTCTATGAAATCAAGCTAATGACCAGCAATACCGCAGCAACAAAGAGCTGAAATTGAAACAGACCATTGCTGGCTCTCTCCTTGTCAAAGTAAGGATAGCTATTCAGCTTTGAGACATTTACTCTACAAACAAGCTTATTAAAGGATTTCATTACTCAAGTGGCCACATTTAAGAGTGAAGGAGATTCAGGTGCCTCATGATAATGTAGACATTGCAGTGGCAAATGGAAATATACACTGAAGGTGAGTGCAAGCCTTGTTAGGTCACTTTCTTCATTTGTTGGGATACATTTATGTCAGCAGCACTCATTTCTGCCTGTGTTAGAAGAAATCTGTCTTAACCATTCAGGAGCCTCTAGGCACTGAATCCAACCGTTAAGGACATGACCATAATACAGAAGGAGACTAGTTTCACCATGCCTAGGCCCTATGGTTAGTCTGGTCACAATATGTATCCACTGCCAGAGCATTCACAAGCACATCTGGGATCCTGGGACTTCTGTTTTTTGTCTTTACACCTTATAGTGGATCAAAATGGCTCACCTTCATTAAGGATGGGAATCACTGTAATAAAGCAAAACCAAAAAGCAAATTAAAAAGTACCTGAGTATTTTTTTCATCCAACCATTACATCTGCAACTGGAAGTTCCATATCCAAAACAGTTCTAAGCCTCAAGAAGTATAAGAGGTTCAAATGGTCTGTGTATCTCTAGAAACCATGAACTGGTTTTCCACTTTGGAAAATTTAAAGCCATGACAGTAAAGTTGCTTTAGTCTGAGACCAGACTAAATCTAACCCGAAATAACTACTCCAAATGACATAAAAAGAAGCACTCATGTCTGATTGAATATATTGAACTTCTGCAAATATACAAAATTACTTAATATCACAGATTCAGCAAGTGTAAGCAAACTTTACACTTCTATTTAAACAACTCAACTAGAAAATCAGAAAACTGTTTCAATACCTCATGTCAGATACCAATTTCACATATTAGAGTTCTTGAAGAAGAGTATCTTGTTCCTTAGAATCTGTACACAAAGAAAGAGGGATAAGTTTGTGACATGGATCAGAAGGCTAAGGCCTTCAAAGACACAGACAGGTCTTGGGTGTACAGATGTCCTGAATCCAGTAACAGTGCAGTCTGAAAATTCATGAAACAGTTCTTAAAATCTAGCCTAAACTGACCTTGTTGGCAATGACACGAAATAGTTAAATAGAATAGTACTATTTATGTCATTGATGTTAACTCTATGCCTCTTAAAAACACCTCTTTTATCTCAGTGGCAAAAGCTAATGCATGTCAGCACCACCTTGATCATATCTCAGTATTATTGTTGGCAAGTAGTACTATGCCCATTTCAGGATTAAATGAAAAGTCTCCACGATTCTCTTCAAAATCTTGATACTTCAGAAAACAAGCGTAAAACAAAATATAACCCATGCAAAGATATGGCTGTTTACCCAATATAACAAATCTACTGCTTGCTGGGTTCAAAATACTGCATTTTAAGTTTTCTTCTGAGCTCTTACAGTACATATGATTATTACATTCTGGCTGATGAATGTCATAAAGAGTGTAAACAGCCATAATATTTGAAGACAACATCAGGAAGACAGATGAAGGACACAAATAATCTAAGTTATGACTTTTAAGTTTAGAATAGCCTTCTGAGTACATCCAGACAAACATTCGCCTCTAGCCACACAGCAGTGAAAGTCTCTGCTTCCACAGCAAATATCTGATTATTTCAAGAAAGGTTCTATAGCCTGATGACCAATATGATGCTGGTTTTATCCTGCCATGTAGGAACAGGAGATAGAAAAATGGACTGGTGAATTTTCCATTCAAATACAGAAAAATACAGTCTGTTCCTTCTGAAAAATTAGAAGTGACAGAGCAGCCACTCCTCAGTGCAGCAGACATCTCCAGTGTCACAGCAAGGAGTGGAATCCTCCTTCAATATACGTCTATTATCTCCACCCTTGGTGCTGAACAGCTATATAGTATCATGCCAATTAACATCCATTTAAACAACATGGGTGATGTTGCACAAATATGCTTTCTCTTCTTGAAGAAACTCTATACTAAATTAAGCTCTGAGATACTCAAAATCTTTCAGATGTACAGGCTTCTATTTTTACTAAAAAAATTTAATAAAAAATTTATCATTGTAAAGCTGTATTTGAGCTCACAGTCCTGAAATACTAGAATTCTGCCTGTCCTATGGAAAATAACATCCTTTAAAACATAAAAAGGTATATGTTCAGGGAAGTTTATTGCAAATCCCCTGCAAGACAAGTAGAATCTAAATAGTCTGGAGCTTTACATATTCCCATTGCCCACAATTTAGGAAAGGAGGCAGTGTAGTCCAGACTAGTTAGTACAAAGCCCATATTCAGCAATCTGGATTTTTGGCTGTACATGAATGCTGTAAGGGAAGGAGATGTGTGAATCCAACAGGGAGGAGACTACAAGAGCAAAGGGATGTTATGGCATAAACCAGCTCCTTTCAAGTGTGTGTCTGCATGACAACTAGCAGAAATAGGAACACCCATTTCCTACAAATGCAAGCAATACCTGAGAAAATTTCTTTGTGGAAGTTTCCGCATAGCTGCAGATCACATCTCTTTAGAATCTCATGTGGCCCTGAGCTTTTGTTATACATTTTATCTCCACAGAGATGATCCTTTCCTCTTCAGCGAGCAAGGACTGGATTTAACTAGTGCTTGTTTCTTAATATGGTGTTACTGAAGATTGGTGAGGCACTGGAACAGACTGCCCAAGGAGGTCATAGAGTCACCATCCCTGGAGGTGTTCAAAAAGCATGTAGATATGGCACTTCAGGACATGATTTAATGGTCACAGTAATGTTAGGTAGTTGGTTGGACTAGATGTTCCTGGAGGTCTTTTCCAACCTTAATGATTCTGTAATTTGTACCAAATATTCAATGAAGCAAACTTCAAAAAAGTCCCATCTGATAACAAGAAAGAAAAAATTTACTATCATGTCAAACATAGTTGTCCCAGGACCTGTTTCTTCCTTACCTGTTAAGCTCTTCCTTGATCATCTTGGAACCAAGATGCTACAGATCTGCAACAGATTCCCTTGGCTCACATTCTTCACTCACTTTTGTTGTTTTTAGGTTTAGAAGTTTAGTCCAAATAACTTCTTGTCTATAAAGTGTACTAAAACATAGTTTTAAATACAACTGGTTTGTATTGCAGTGGGAAGTTTCCTCTACTACATGATCTTCACCTACTTGTCAGGAATTATCTGCAGAGATGAGTTTCCTTTATACAATATGACTTTGTGATGACAGATACGGCATGAATGAGGAGTAGCACATCATCCCTACTTTTAGAGCTCATGTTTGATGATGGACAGAATACACTTCTGGAAAACACTAGACTAAAATTATCCATCTTTCTATACTAACAAATATGACATATAAAAATAATGTAATACAAAATACTGTAATTTCAGACAAAAATAATCCCTCCTTTTCACTTGTTTTAATAGACTGCTTATATGCTTATGTTTTAATAGACTGCTTATATGCTTATATATTAAACATTTTTCATGCTCAAATACTATCAAGTAATAAAGTTAATGTTTTGAGTAACATTTTCACAGACAGAAAACAGGTAATTTGTTTCTTCATAATTTTACTCTCCTCTGTCATAAAGTCCAGTTATTAGGATGCTGATTTTCTTCAAATTCAAGATTTGTAAATAAAACCCCTTTTTTATCTATTCAGCCAACAGTGAAGCAGTTTCTCACAGAAAAGGAAAACTTAAGAAGTCTTTCTAAGGATAATGACAGTGAATATGACAAGTTCCTTTCTCAGTTACCTCTGTATATGACTTCATGGGGTTTGCATAGGGGTTAGATTTAGAAGCTTCTATTGCAAAAGAACTGTTCTTGCAACCTAAGATATTTGTTTTTTTTTTTCTAATCTCCTCCTTAACAAAGCTGTTTTAAACATCTCAAAGTAGACGTGAAAAGGTAACAAATACTAGAATTCACTAAAAGACCTTTTCACTATAAAAGAAGTACTTCCAAATCACAGAACACGTATCTGGAGATAGACAGGCAACACTTGAAGTGTCCTGAACAATACAGGCTACATACTAAATTTTCACCACTGTTATGAACTTCTTGAACAATCTTAATCAGAGATAGAAAGTAGGGACTCCTGTCCTGACACCCTTTCCTCTTCTCTTGCTGGGGTAATTCAAGGGCTGGGAAACATAACTAATACTTGCTTTACGAGCAAAATTTGGACACAAGGAAGAAAATACCCTCCTGTCAGCTTGCACAAAACAGTTACGTGAATGGCCTGGTTTGAACAAAAGGACTTCCCCTTAATGATGCAAGTGAAGATAAGCAAAGTGAATAAGATAAGTGAAGCAAAGTCCAGGCCTCCGTGGAGCTTTACTTGGTCTCTTTTTTGAGTCATCGCCATAACAGCGCTCTTCAAAATAAAATAAAATAAAATAAAATACAATAAAATAAAATCTGACAGACAAATTAGACAATGAGTAGTGAAATACAACTTACTAACTTATTCTCAGAGGATTGTCACTCCAGGATGCAATTTCTTACGTTATGAAGAAAATTCACCAGTTCTTGCCTCCTGAGCTTTGTAATTATTAACTCTAGTGTGAATGGTTTCCAATGACCATATCGTACAGAACTGGGACATTTGTCATAACAACAGTATTGAAACTTTCAACACACATTTTTTCATTACCTTCAAAATTTTCTTATATTCTAGCACAGTTTCTTTATATCTGCAGGATCAAGACTTACAGCCAGGTACGAGCAAAAAGCTGTGTTTATTATCTTGACATATTTCAGTGCTGCAAGCTTTCAAGTATATTTCTGCTAATCAGAGGGAAAACATGTAGCATAAGTGACAAAGTCCACAAGTAATAGAAAACTGTATGCATGTATTTGTTTTGATTGGCATACAAAAGAGGAAAAAAATGCGGCCTAATGCCTTAATGCCTGCCTCAGAAGAGTATGTTCAATTTCACCATCCTCTCAATAATGTCTTAATCCCTAATTTGCACTTCATGTTCCTCATTCTGAATAGTTTCTTACAAATATGAAGATATTAAGGTTAGCAAACAAGCCCAAGTATGAAGAACTCCAGAAGAATCTCCAGGCAGTGAATTATTCAATAATGCAAACTCTTCAGCTACTGTACAAGAACACATAAATATAAGAACGTCATACCAAGTCAGACCAAAAGTCCAGTATTCAAAGGCATCAACAACAGATGCAAAAGAGAGATCCTTAAACCAGGGCAAATATATGTTATTTTGACAGTAAATTTTTCCAGGCTGATTTTTTTTATTTGAGGTTTCCTAACTCAGACATAACTTTTGTATAATTTAATGGTCTTTCACTAATATGCTTAGCTTCCTTTCTAAATTTTAGCAGCCTTAATTCCTATGTCAGTGAGTTCCACTGTTGAACTCCATAACACATCATTTTATTTTGAGACTAACATTAAGTAAATACCTTGCAGATCTTGTATTGAGGAAGACAATGACAATAATTTCCTCTTCACATTCTCCATGAACTTCCAAGTTTTATGGACTTCACTCATTCTCACTCGAGTTATCTTTTTTTCCAGACTGAAATCTCCAGCCTCCTGAGTCACTGCTTACACTATTCTATTCCCTTGTCATTCTGCTGGCTTAACTGCACCTAGTGTAGTTCTAAGTGGTACACTTAGAGGTGGGAAGGCCCACATATTTGAGATGTACGAGCCACGCATCTGTATATACATACTTATGCACAGAACCACACACAGAAAAACCTATTGTTTTCCATAATGATAGTAAAAAAAAACCAACAAAAAACAAATCAGAAGTTAGGATAATTACATTACAGAGATTTGTGAAAATTAACATTTAAATTTGAATTAAAAGATTTTCTTCATTATCTTTTAGTCTTATGTTCATTTTAACAGACTAATTCTCCTCTTTCAATCTTATTATTTGAATATAGATTACTTTAGTGCTTATGTTGAAGGTTGCTACATTTAATAGCTTTTAATAATCTAATTGTTTTTATGATATTCTTTTCGGAAAGTATGTTTTTCAGAAGTTCAATCCCATTTTAAATTTCTTTATAAGCTCTGCGCAGAGCCACGACCATATTCACAGTGTTTTCTCAGGGTGGAACTCACTAAAGGTTTGGCTAAGCAAAAGTCTGATACACCTGCAAATGAATCCAACTGCCCCACTTTCACAATTGATCCAACTATTTGTGAGGTCAGTCAGTGCACTGCTGTGTTCTTACTGCACTGTTTGCTCTAAAATGTTTTTAGTAGGGAACTCATTCTGCTAATACCTTTCTTCAAAACACTTATGAGTGCTTGATATCAAACACTGTTTCCTTATATCAATGGAACAATTCCTCACCATCTTTTTCTTCATTCTTGGATATCTTGACATGTCAAAGTAGGTATGAAAACTGCAGGCAGTTTTAGAATGTGAATTCTTTCCCCAGAGCATCATCCATTTGGAATGCCCTGTAGAAGTCACAGCCATGGCATTTGGATTCTTTTCTGATTTTCAAGGTAGCTGATTTATCTCTTCTCTCATTTTTTTTGAGTTTTTTGAACAAGTTGTGTGCTCTAGGAAAAAAAAAACAGTAACTAAATTTGAGCAATAGAATTCCCTTCAACTTCTATATGCTGGCTGTAAATGCTGAAGACTGCAGAGGCTGCAGCACACAGTAACAGATGCCTGAATAAGCAACAGGTTTGGAAATTATAATGGACAGTTTGAGATCACAGATGTGACCTAAAATTTTATTACCTTTGGTTGTTACGGAAAGTTGAGAATCTAATTAAGTACTGAAAAGTGCAGAGAGCATCAAGAATTTACTTATGTGTCAATGTATTATATAGAAATCCATATCTAGTCTAACATGTTAAAGACATGTTCACCTTCTTTCCATCATCAATTATTTCAGAAAACACAAGGCGTGTTTTTGTAAATACACATTTCCACAGCAAATGATGTTATCAAGTTTTGTTTTAAATTCCATTTCTTAGACTAATTGAAGCTAACTCATTTCTGGAAAAGCTTCATTGTATGGACTCTTTTTTTTTTTTTAATTTACAAACACTACATGTGAGGCAGTGCCTGTGATCCTATGCACCTTCTATTAACATTAAAGATTTCTACAGCTGTGACTCTTAGGAACACACTAAAAATTCTTGTCACAGATTTCAACAAGTCAGTCTATAAGTATGTGTGCCCGATTTCACACATGGTTATGCCCCCTAAAGCTGATGCACATCCATTGCAACATGTCAAAACCACGCACGCCAACTACTCAAACACTCAGACTCTCTGTTTGTACATAGACTGGGAGAAAAACATAGGTTCAGGCTGAATGGATGACATATTAAAAATTATTACCCGATTTTTCAACCTGAACCTGTAATTAGATTTGTGCACAGTTCTCACGAAGTGGATCAGTTTCCAGGATCAAGGGAGTAGGCCGAGGAGTTTGCATACACTTCATCTATCATTAAGTCAGGGAGTTTATCATTAAGTCAGGGAGTTTAACAACTCCAACAGATGCTCTGTATCTGTTTTCAAGTTTTTTAACATCTTTGAAAATTCTGATGCAGATTAAAAAAAAAGTAAAAATTGTGCAAAGAAAAGTTAACCTGCAAAGACTTCTACTTTTGAAGTTATGAACTTGTTCCTTCAAGCAATCTGAACTATCTAAATTGAGAATTACATTACAATTGAAAAGCAAGAGAAGCTCTCCTGAAAAGTCTATTTTATCATAGTGAAACTGTAATTTCTCATTCACTTGCTCTTTTTAAGGTTCAAACAGAATATATGAAGTGTGTCTACACTTTTTTTCTGGATTTTCCTTTACACAGTGCACAACTGAAAGACTCCAGGACAGTAATATTAATTTACTAACACTGATCAAAACAAGAGACTTGTTTTCAACTATTTTTAAAACAATGCCTTCCAAAGGCATGAATCAGTGAATGCTTAGAAATTCAGATGAGATGCGTAGGTAAATATTAATGGATAAAACTTCAAGATAAGAAAACCCAACAAAATTGTTGAGGTTCAGATGAGAGATGGTCCTGAACTTTACTATGCAAACTCATAGCTAGTTTTTATTTTATTTGAGCAATTCTTGCAGTTTGTGTTATATAAATGTTGATTATCTGAAATTGACTACAGTCCACTCTACTGATAGGCAGAAATAAATGAATGCCAGAAGTCTCTCGGAGCAGTAGAATTCGTATTAAAAATAAAAAGCCAAGGGGAGAGTAAAGCATAGCCATTTTATCTTTCACTGAACAACAACAACAAAATGATACTAATGTAATATGTCAAAACATCAAATTTCCAGTTTTAACAGGTAACAACTTGGCTACCTCATCCCAGTTCTCAGTGGATTGTAGAAACCTAAAATCCCTAGGGCAGATACTACACTGCACACAGTTTATAGACAGGTAAACTGAGGACAAAGGAATTAATTAACTAATTTCAGACATTATTAACATTACAATTCTTGTGACCTGGCCTAACAAACAGAGAATTCAACTCTGTCAAGTTCTTCTTATGGAAGATAAATGCATGCAAACTTCTTCAGAATCCAATTCATAGTTAAGTAGTATCACGTGCCAACCCTGCGCCCTGAAATACATGAACCTCAGCTTTCTAAGCCACTCAGACATCCATACTGTCTTTGGTATTTCAGAGGAGCTTTACAAGTTTTACCTGCTTGGTATGTGTAAATAGCTGGCGCAATGGGTATACCGCATTTAACAAATACTTGCACATTTTTCAAAGTCAAAGCTAAAATAAAGAAATATTTAATACTTTTTGAAAAGCGACAGACCATAAATAAAGTGTTCTAGATACAGTATTTCTGTAAATGTTACTCTCTTCCACACTGCTTAATAACACAGAAGTCAGTAAGAGACTTTGTGAGCTACCCTTGAGATGGGAGGAAGTTAGAGGCACTGTCTTTCTAATAATTCCCTATGTGAAAGGAACTCTGGCCGTTGCCAGTAGACTAGTCCCAACTGGCTTTAAACTAGGGTTATTTTTATTCAAGTGTTCTCCCTTATGAAGATAAAACTTGGCTTTGTTTCAAGGTAAAGAAAAAACCTCCAATGAGCGAAATATTTTAGGGACAGATGTCTAATCTTGAAACAGCAGCTACCATAGACAGAATATATCTGTGCAATAAACACTTACTCATCAGCTCTCCCTGTCAACTGCATGTATTTCTTTTTATTTGCTATGTTGCTCACAAAAAAAGTAGCACAGAAAACAGTGTTGTCTGTTATCTCCAGGGACAACTTTAATTAATTCCTTTAATTCTAATAAAATTTAAAATTCTCTAACAAGTGTTGAGGTGGTTTTTTTTTGTTTTGTTTTGTGTGTGTGTGTTCCCCCTCCCCTGCCAGGGATTTATTTATTCCTGTTATGCCTGGAACTGTGCAACTGAGAACGGTGAGCTGCATGGCCAAAACAGGGGCAAGACCTAGGAACAAAATGAGAAGGTGATCTCCTATGAACCCTACTACTGCCTTGACCTTTCTTCACCAGAAGCAGGGAGGAGAAGAAGGGGTGGGGGAGGAAAAAAATGCTAAAAAGAAAAAAAAAGAACAAAAAAAAAGAACAAAAAAGAAAAAAAAAAGAACAAGGAAAAGCAAGAAAGACAAGCAAGCAAGAAAAGCAGTGCTGGTAACCATAGTAATGGCTAATATTTTCAGATGCTTTCTAGTAATATTGCCGTTGTTTTCAGATGGTTATACCTCTGCCAAAACAACCCACATTGAAAATTTCCTTGCCAGGTACTTCAAATAAGCTGAACGTTTCTTTTCAAAGAACATAAGCAGTAAAAATAATTTCATTTTTTTCAAAGAACTGGGATTATGCAACATTTTGTGTTTTGTAAATATTTTTAAAAGACTTCATAACTGGCTTACACAGAAATTCTTGTACTTAAGATCCAGAGCTCAAAACTGGCAAGGAGGCTGAGAAAGTATCAAGAATGTGTTCTTTTCTCTTCTTATGAAATGATATTCATGTCTAGTCAGGCTGTAACGGATGCACACCGTGGCATCTAGTCAACACAGAGTTGTTAAGAATTGCGCAGCACAACACTAAAACTATAGCCCAGGCATACTGGGCATGTTCCAGAGTTTTTAAGACTTCACCTGCAGTTGCTACTGTCATGACGGAGTGTGCATGAAGACAGCCTGCTGTCACTGAAGCTGTAAAAGCTCAGAAACAGTATGTTTTACAGTACGTGACCAAGGAAGAGACAGACAGTAGGTGGGTGACAAGAACAACATGAGAAGTTGGAACACAACTTACTGGGTGCATGTTTTCCCAGCACAGAGACAAGAGAGAAGACAGCAAGTAGTTTAGAACCAGAACCTGCAGAAACTGTAGCAAAAGATTCTAAGTCTTAACACTTCAGCTGTTCAACAAACAGCTGATACCCAGTGGATTTTTATCTAATGACTTTTAAACAGTTGCCTGTCTCTGTAAGAGTCAAGGTGATTCCATGATGGAATGTCTGGGAAAGCAGTGGTTTGCAGCTTTCATTCTTTAGAAACCAAAGAAGGCTCATATGACTGTTCCAAACACAGGGAATTTACAACATTGAAGTGTATCTTTTAATATGCTCTCAAACTCTCTCATCTGCACCGACTCTGTAATGTTCCCCAAGGTCAGACTTTACAAGTGCTAGAGGTGCTGCAAAACACAGAGATGCAGAAATGTCCCCCAACAATGCACCCATACTGAGTAGGTGGGCTGGCACGACCAGCAGGTAAAGAAACCTTAGTAATAAAACACTACAGATTTTATTGAAATGTCTGGCATGGTGCTTGGTTAGGCATTCACTAAATGCTCTTTTGACCCAAGGCATGTTGAAAGGCAATAGATGGTACCAAGCCTAGACTTCAGAGTCCAAGTTTTAGATGGGGCAGAGTGTGGCAGGCAGTGCTCTCAGCTTCCTACTTCTTTCTCATTCTTGTCTGCTCCAAACTCACCCTCATTTACAGCAGGTTTTCCTGGCCTTTTCTGAAGGCCACATGGCCATATTTGTGTTCCACAGTAGGACCAGGCCTAGGCCTCTCGGGGAAGGAGGTTTACAGACAAAGGCTTAACCTCAGCCTCTTCAGAAGAAACACTTCAGTGCTTTAAATACCAGAAAGTCATTAACAGCCCATGGTAGGAAGTGGATTTATTTCACCCTGGTTTCACCTTTAGTCTGCCTACGTATATCCAACATCTCTGTCCTCACTGCAGTCCAGTTAACTCACAATCTGCATTACCAACCTGCAAAGCCATCCTAAGGAGCAGGAAACTGAATCCATCATTTTCTCTGCCCTGTGCTGGAAGTGGTACCCACCAGGCAAGAAAAAGTAAATTTTAGCAGTGCCTATCTGCTTTGATGATACTCCAAATGCCAAGGGATTATCTAGCACTGATGTAATGCAGCAACAAGAACTGAGCTGATCTTTCAAGAAATTAATATTCAATGACAGGAGATACTTCCCTAGCTTCATTTCTACACTAAGATCTAGAATCTATTACATTTATCATGCTAACAGCAAAGTACATGCATCTTTTTTCCAGCACTTACATTCTCAGAATGTACCATCCACCTTTTAGTAAATTGGCTTGGCCTGAGGCATTGTGTAGTATTCTCACTCACTCACCATACAGCACCAGTCACATGCAATCTCAGTTTCAGTTGTATTTTATGCATTTGAAAATTTTTCACTCCAAACTACCAATTAACTCACTGATGTAACTTATTACATGTTCTTTGTGCAAAGATATGTCAAGGTAGGATTAACCACAGTCTGCCCATTCTTGATTCCCAGCAAAATCACAAAAACAACTCTTTTAGGGCTCTTACTCGTTAGGCTGATACTCTGTACTCCAGGTACCTGATAAAGTACATTACAGGAAGACAAAGTACCACCACATTTCTATTCAAGGCAGAACCACATTTAGGCTCTTGCTGGCAATAAATACCAATGTTCCTCTGGCTCTGAACTAACGATTTTCTTCCATTTAATTCTGCCTTTTCAAAATTTATTTCTCTGCCAGTGAATGCTATTCAAACAGAAAACTGATGATTTCTTTCACCTTAGCTCTATTGCGTCTACTGCAACTTAAAGGCAAAGACATTACTTTGCTGGCTTCTGTGAAGAATTTGAGTCCCAGTCCTTTTTCAATCCTGTATTTTTTCTCCAATCTTTTGTCTCTACTTTATTACTCGGTATCTGTTTCTTCATGGTGAGAGTGTATTGGATATGTATTGTGCTTATCCTTACAAGTATGATATCTGGGTACTAAACTCAACAGTAATTCTGCTATTTTATTTATTGAAAAGAAGATTTCTCAATCAGGCAAGCTCTGTGGAAAAAATGTATCACTTCTCCATAATATTATTCAGCAACAGCTAGTAACACAAGTGTACCACCAGCTGAATTTCCCAGTACCTTTGTAGTGTGATTTAGTGAACTGGTCCTATGCAACCAGGAGACACTCTGATTAATATTTAGGTTGGTATAGCAATTCCAATGTCAATACAAATGCCCATCACAGTATGAACACTGCAAATTCTCCGACATCCTGCCGGACACCCCAGAGAACTGTTCTGTCCAAGACTGTTCTGCTTGCTCTGTCTTCTACAATACCATAGCTCAAAAATTCTGGAATCACTTTTTGTGCTGTTCATCAAAATAGAATTAAAATCCATTGTGAGCAAAACAACTCTTCTGATATTTTATTGCACATACAACTAATCAGAGAATTTAGTTTTTGTATCCTGATCAGATTTTAAGCTGTCTTCAACTTCCATCTGAATTTGAAATAGTATTTGATTCCTTATAAATGCTACTATTAATTTCCTTAACATCTACTCCAATAGCCACCACAATTATAAACACTGTTCAACTGCAGAAACACAAGACTATCAGGTATGAAGAACAAAGGGATTTTTGATATGTAAAACCATCCAAAACCCTAGAAGCTTTCTCTGAGGTAAAGCTCTCTAGGAACTGGGAATACCAAAGTCTTGATGAAAATAATATCTTATCTGATAATATCTTATATTGATGAAAATAATGAAAATTTGCACAATCCCAAACAAGAATCCTTCCACTAAGAGGGAGAACACTAAGCTGCATCTCATATTTTGTTATTTTAAATTGGAAGAAAAGAAAAATCCAGGAACAAGACCAGCTTTACTTATGTGGGAGTTAATATAATTTGCTGAAAATATGATGTGAACTCTCTTTGCTTAGAAAAGCCTGTTTCAGAAAATCTATTCTATATCAAGAATAGAGAGGATCTAAATTCCACCCTACATTATTCCTCTGACTGCCAAAGAAATTGTCAGTACCCAAATACAAAATTAATTCATAGTCTGTGCAGTTCTCCAGGATATGCTTAATTGAAAGAACAGCCAGTATTGCAGTCAATGAGATTATGTATTTTCTTTTACAAGGGGCAAAACTGATGAAGTCGGTATGTAGTGCTGTGAAGACTTCAAAATTCTGAATAACAGTGGATTCTGTAGCCTACTATCTCAAAGCAGACAAATTAGCTTATTACACACCCTCTTACCTGGTGCTTCTTTAATTACAATATCAATTCTAGCCTAGGATGAATAAGCATATATATACTACTTCATCCATGGTTATGCCACTTTAAATATTGTGCAGACATACATGAAATAGAAACTAAAGCAAATTACTGAAAGTTCAAACTACATTAACCAGTATGATCATGGTTACCAGCGTGCACAACATAATATATACAGTGACTGCTAATAAAAAGCACTACTTGTCGAAGTTACCTTACCATGTCCCACATATTGTATGTATTTTTTTACTGTTCCACACAGGGAAATATATGAGCTACTGCTGAATAATA
Organism: Chloroceryle aenea; assembly: GCA_013399075.1. NCBI lineage: Eukaryota > Metazoa > Chordata > Aves > Coraciiformes > Cerylidae > Chloroceryle > Chloroceryle aenea. The sequence continues at coordinate 124,597 of VWZY01009778.1, forward strand.
ACTTCTAACCTATGTTAAATCCCGTATCATTACTCCTAAAATACTGGTTAAATAGTCAGATAAGTTGTAGTCAATGGGTTGATTACATATACTTTTTATATGACACAAAATGAAACCTTTAGCTTTATGCTTGTTATCTTTAGACAACATAGGAAACTCAATCCACAGACATATTGTTTCTGATAAGCGAAGATATGGTCCACCTTTGCCAGGCTTAGGTGCTTACAGTAGTTCTTAGGAAGCAGGCTCCTCTGCTGATAAAAGGCACGGCTTGTAAGAGAAGAGACAGAACTGACCAGCCTCATTATCTTTCTAAGCGTCTGTCATTTTGCTTGCATCTTCATTTTCACTAGTCCTTAAGTCTACCCAAACAACAAATAAAAGTGATAAAAAAGAGACCGTTTTTTACTATGAAGTAGTATAAAACAAGTAACTGCAAAAGCAGGTAGTACAATGTCAATAACATTTCTGGAAAAAAGTTCTTCCAATTAGAGAAACAGCCAACAGATATACGAAAACAGCCAACAAAATACCAGTGGCCAGGAAAGAAAGAACCAGCCAAGAGAACGCACTGTTTGGTTTCCTATCCGAGGAAGGAGAGGAAGAAAAGGGGAATTTCCACCTGGAACAAATTAATAAAATAGTCCAGAGCACAGAATTCTATCAGCTGCATTTCCTATTACACTGACTCAATATCCCAATCAAATTTGCCAACACACATGCATGCATCTGTTTTCTGCATTCATACCTATGTAATATTCAAGAAACACATCTCTCTCCTAGGCAATTGGAGTAGCTTGCACACATTGAAGAGCAGAAATCTCTAAACATAGAGGAACCACAGTAGGTAGGGTTTCCCAGCAGCTCTCTGCTACCAGAATTGGAGGGAACAAAACTTTCTATTAGTGTGCTATCACCATGCACAGTCTACATGCAGAACCATTCACAGCTAACCACGTCCACAATTTCACCAACTGTATTACACGGTAAATTGATCACACATACACAAAGTACCAGTGACTGAAAAAGGAGAATTTTCACAGAATCACAGAATGTTAGTGGTTGGAAGGGAACTCTGAAGATCACTGAGTACAGCTACCCTGCCAGAGCAGGACCAAAACCAGGGCAAATCACTCAGAAATACATCCAGACATATCTTGAAAGTCTCCAGAGAAGGATACTCCACAACCTCTCTGGGGAGTCTCTTCTTTACTGTAAGGGTTACAGAGCACTTGGAAGTTCTTCCTCACGTTGAGGTGGAACTTCCTGTGTTCGAGCTTGAATCCATTGCCCCTTGTCCTGTCACAGGGCACGAGTGAAAAGAAGCTGTCTCCACCTTCTTGACGCCCATCCCTCATGTATTTATAGACATTAATAAGATCCCCTCTCAGTCTTCTCCTCTCCAGACTAAAAGGCCCCAGGGGTCTCAGCCTTTCCTTGAAAGGCATGTGGTTCCCGTCTCTTAACCGTCCTCATATCCCTCCATTAGACTCTCTCAAGTAGATCTCTGTCCCTCTTGTACTGGGGAGCCCAGAGATGGATGCAATACTCCAGATGAGGTCTCACTAGGGCAGAGTGGAGGGCAAGTATAACCTCCCTCAAATTCCTGGACACATTCCTCTTAATGCACCCCAGGATACCATTGGCCTTCTTGGCCACAAGGGCATATCGTTGTCCCATGGATAATTTGTTGTCAGAGGTCCTTCTCCACAGAGCTATGCTCTAGCATATCACCTCCTAACCTGTACTGGTGCATTTTGTTGTTCCTTCCCAGGTGGAGCACTCTGCAACTCATTAGGTTCCTCTTTGCTCAGCTCTCCAGTCTGTCCAAACCTTGCTGAATGGCCACAAAGCCTTCAGGCGAATCAGCCAATACTCCCAGTTTCATGCCATCAGCAAACTTGCTGAGAAGACATTCTGTCCCATCATCAAGATCATTGATAATGTTCAACGGGACTGGACCCAGCACTGATCCCTAGGGGACTCCAGCAGTTACAGGTCTCCATCTAGACTCTGCATCATTGATCACCACGCTTTGGGCTCTATTGTGTAGCCAGTTCTTAATCCATCTCACCAATCTATTCTTCTATACCACAATTCATGAGCTCGCTCATGAAGTTACTATGGGAGATTGTGTCAAAAGCCTTGCTAAGGTCTCCCTGCATCTATCCNCGAATCAGCCAATACTCCCAGTTTCATGCCATCAGCAAACTTGCTGAGAAGACATTCTGTCCCATCATCAAGATCATTGATAATGTTCAACGGGACTGGACCCAGCACTGATCCCTAGGGGACTCCAGCAGTTACAGGTCTCCATCTAGACTCTGCATCATTGATCACCACGCTTTGGGCTCTATTGTGTAGCCAGTTCTTAATCCATCTCACCAATCTATTCTTCTATACCACAATTCATGAGCTCGCTCATGAAGTTACTATGGGAGATTGTGTCAAAAGCCTTGCTAAGGTCTCCCTGCATCTATCCATTCAGTTGCAACATCAAAGAAGGCTTTCAGATTAGTCAAGCATGATTTCCCCTTGGTAAATCCATGCTGACTACTCCTGATAACCTTCTTCTCTTCTGTGTACTTAGAGATGACATCCAAAATGAGCCACTCCATCATTTTTCCCAGAAATGGAGGTGAGGCTGACTGGTCTGTAATTTTCTGGATCTTACTTCTTGCCCCTTTTGGAAGACTGGGGTGACATTGGCTTTCCTCCAGTCCACAGGCACCTCTCCTGTTTGCCATGATCTTTTGAAAACAATGGAGAGTGGTAGGGTCATAACATCAGCTATGTATCTAACAATACATGAAGTATATGTTATTTCAAAATGTGTGCAATAATACAACAAAGTATTAAAAAAACCCCATAACAAACTAGAGATGAAAGAAAATACAAGAACAAAGACAGAAAAGTGGAGGGGAAAAAAAAGAAATAATCAATAAAGCCATACCACTATACAAAGAAAAGACCTGTCCTTTAAAATCAACTGAAAGTCAAGCAAAAAACTAAGCCAAACTCATGAGTCCTAAATTGACTTAAGTCACCTACATGGTTATAAATAAATTAAAAAGTAGCAAAATGCAACTAATGCTAAAAGAATAAGGGAGTACTATCAAAACGTGCAATATTTACTTATGTCAACACACCTGAAAGGATATATCAATCACCACCACCAAGGCATTTATCGTGAACTTGCTGAAAATCATTACTCTCGTTATAGCTATGTTAATATACAGCATGTACCTAAAGTCATACAGTACAGACAACTCGTATAAGGGTAAACAAACATATTTTCACATGAACATCCTAGACTGCATTTGTTTTGCTTACCTCAATATTTAACATCCATATCAGTAATAAATTAAATAAAATAGATGAAAAATTTGCATAATAGTTCATTTCAGATGAAACTCCAGAGTGTACTAAAAGACAGATAGTATAATGTTGTTCTAAGAAAATTTACTGGAAGCTTAAAACAGCTTAAAGGAATTAAAAATATGCTGCATAATGCTACTAGACTGTTTTTAGTGACAAGAGACTTTCTGTGAAACTAGAGAAGATTGCAAAGACACCAGTGTTAGCTGAGGAAAATCAGTTTTAAGGTAAAGAGATTAATTAAAAGTTTAGCAGAGGATACAATGAGAGAATTTAATAAGCAAGGAGTAGTGTCCATTCTGGTGCCAATTTACGGTTGGCAAGTGATTCTCTTCCCATTGAAAAAATTGAATTGTTTTTCAGTAGTTGGATTACAGTTATGTCTAAAGAATGTACTGTAAAAATTCTTACAAAAGCAGTTGCTGGAAATATTCCAAAAGACAGTAAGACGGAATATCTTCAAAATATTTTGATAGTTGTAAACCAAAACACCGACGGGACTGAGTGACATCTTCGAAATGACACAAAAGTCTGGGTAGAGAATTGTACCAAAAATATTAAGATGAGTATGGATGAAAACATGTATGAGCTCCAGAAAAAAAAAAAAGAAGCTAAGTAACAGTTTAAAAAAAAAAATGGCCTGTGTTGATAACAAAGGAGACTGATCATTAAAACTGAGGAAAATGCTGTTTGCAGAAAGCCTGCACTCCATCACCAGTCACCAGCGGAAGACTCTGCACTCTGGCAAATGCAGGAGGGCAATGCAGCTACAGGAGGTCACATTTATCATTCCTTTTCCTGTTGGTGCAACAGAAAGACACTTGCCGTGAAGTTAACCCGAACAAGAAAACAATGGACAATGTACAGCACCTCTACTTTGGACTTATGGAGTGATCTTCTGCATCACAGTCACTCCTAAGTAGCTAGCAGGTTGGAAAAGTTCTGTCAAAAACCCAAGTCTTCCTCACTGAGCAAGAACAACCCAGAAGACAGAGTGAAGACCAGCCAACATTCCTTGCCCTCCATGCTGCACAGAAGTCACCCCAGTTAAACGTCTTTGACAGATGTGTCTTGGTGTTTCAGCATATATGTAGGAATGTGAGTGGCAAAATCAACCTGCATCAAGATTATACCATTAAAGAAACCCACCTTCTCTTTCCATAAGAGACCGTATAGAGTTTTATCACCTGAATTTCCTACATCTGTACAAACTAAATACAGTTCTACTGTTCTGTTTCCTGAAGCAAACACAATTGGTTTTATTTATGCTGTTTGAGCCCTTAGAACACTTAGAACTTAATGAGATTGTCTACAGTTTCCAGCATTTCTAACATCTTAAATGGATGATACTGGCTTAATGTTTGATCAAATCTGGTCTAGTTAAATCGCTTACAGTAACTACAAATCCAAGCTCCCTTTCTGTGATTGCACCCTTAGTATCTGCTGAAACATTAAAGATAAAGGAAATGAAGCAAGCCGCTTCCATGGCTTAAGCCTGGCTAAAGGAGCCAGCAGTATTGGTGTTCAAGAATTTGCTGAAAAAATTGCCTTTGTTATCTGCAAGTCTTTCAATCTCAGCCTTAGTGAAAGAAAAGAATGAAAAGAAAAAGCAGGACTAACAGTTCACAGGCAGGACACCCTTCATCAACTATTTATAAGGCAGCATGGAAGGACCTTCCATCCTCTCTGAGATAATTTTACACTGGTTGCCATAGGTCGTTGCATTTGTAAGCACCTAACATTTGACTTCGCAAAAGCAGCAGATAGGAATTTAATTGCAGAGGAGAGTGAATGTTTCTGGAGCACTCAACATTCAGACACACATCTGTTTGAACTTTAAACTGAAGAAAGATAGGTAAAATATGCTCATGAAGACTGAACAATCTGTCCTACTGAAGTGCTACCTGGCAACAAATGAGTCACACATTATGTAAAGTTATAATCAGGACTCATTCACAACATTTACAGTTTCACAATGAGCTGCTGACAATTTTCAGTAAGCCCTAAGATCTTCAGATTTGCAGAGTGAATTCCATAGGAAGCCATATTTTCTTGTTAATTTTATCAACAGAAGCCTCAAATCTGTCACAATAAAATTGTGAACTTTCTAGAATTCTAGAAGTTTTCCTCATCTTCGATGAAGATGGAAATTCATTATTATAGACAAGCTAGACACTAGTTTTTAAAAAAGACATTTACAGAAACAGTTTCCATGGCACTCCTGAAAGATGTTAATAGTTTGAAACCACCAACTGGAGCCAGACTATATTACAGTAACAATGACTACAAGTGTAATTTTAACTTGTAGAGAAAATCTCCAAATATATGGAGTGGTAGACACACAGCCTACAGTAATGACCATTGTGTAATGCCAGGGTGGTTCTCCCCTACCACCTTTCTCAATCAGTAAGTGTAAGCAAGTGAAAGTAACTGAACTGACAACTGAAGTTAAACACATTAAAATTTAAACACATTGAATTGAATGTATGCTTCAGCAGTTAAAAATTAGAATGCATCAATGTCCTTAAGTAAATTCTCATTCTGTCATTAAATCAATCACTATTTCAGTCTTGCCAGAGTATCAGAATACAAAGTATTTCACCTCCTCTCATTTTACTTATTTCTCAATTCAAAAACTGTTATCTCACATTTCTAAATTCATTCAGTACTATGTATAGCCCTAATTTCAAGACTGTGGACTAAGATAATTTTTCAGGATCTCTCCTCACGGTTTGGAAAATGACTACAAGTCTTACGTATTTTGCTTGGTTCACGAAGCATCACTGGATATTAATCTGCCTCCTGAACTGTTTAATGCCCATTCCTGAACATCACCATTTGTAAAAAAAAAAAGCAGAACTGCCTTTCTACTGAGGGACGTGCCTGGCCTGATACTCTCATTCTTTATGGCTATATAATTAGGCATTTAAGCTAGATCTTACTATTCTGCAATCCAGCTTTTAATCACATAGGTTATCAATAACAGATGATGACAACAGAAATGACAACTCAAAGATCACTAGCTGGGGTAATTCCATGGAACATTTTCTTCTAAAATTTCTTCAAATGTTCTTGTTATTTCATACTGATACAGCACAGCAGTGCTTGTGGTAATGATAGTTACAATGTGAGGTACTTCTCCTTCATTGGAAAATTCTACCCAACAGTCTTAAAATTCCCAGACCTTTGCAGGATCAGTCCAAATGAGTTTTTGCCAATGTCCCTCCTAATCGAGAAGAGAGGGTGAGCTATGTGGTAGTGGGGATGAATGTACCTGTCCAACGACAAAGACAGCACGCTAGAAAAGAAGATTCCATAATGCAATGATGGTGCTGAATAAACTGCTTGAAGTGTGTGAATATGAAGCAGAGCCAGAAGCTTCCCCTACTCTGTGCTCTGTACACAAAGCAGAGCCAAGAGTTTCCACCACTCAGTGTACTATAGCACAAGACCAAATAGATATTCAAGCACACAGTTAACCTGACAGGAGGAAAAGTAATTCTCTGCTCCTCCAATACACTGAGCAGGCTCAATAACCAGGAAATTCAAGGAGTTTATACAAGGAACACAGGCTTGCAATGTGTAGGATCAAGAAACTTTTATAAAGACCAAAGAATTTGGCTTATTGTGTACTTATTATATTACTTTTAAAATACTTTTCTTTCTGAAGAATTTATCCCAGATAGGAATGACCGTTTCATAAGAAGCTTTAAAAAAGTCACATGATACTTCCTACTATCTATTTATTAAAAAAAAAATCTCTGCTTGCAGATTAGAATTCAAAGAAATTGGGACAGAATTCTGTTTGCCTATATGTGAAGATCAGTTTCCAAAAGAATTATTTCTATTATTCTGGATACAATACATACAGTCTTGGTATGAAGAAAATTCATACGATAGAGTTTTAGAAACCTGATGCTAGAATTAAGAAAGAGCCTAAATGTTCTAGTCTCTATCCTAGAGAATAACTAGCAGCACTTTGAGGTTCTGACACAGAATTTTGAAAGTCTGCCTAACATTAACAAAGAGGTTGGGCTGATGTACACTGTTTAAAAGGGACTATGAAATCTGTAGGCCTGAATAAACCATCATGGTTTAGGATACAGGCCTTCCTTCCCCTCCCTACAATCCTGTGTGGCTCCAGACCTCCCTGGCAGACTTCACTTCCTCCTAGCTTTGGCCCAGGATACACCACAGGATTTATATCCAGAGGTAGGGTTTCAGGATGACAGGGTTCAGCATGAGGTTTCATCAATGCTTCCCATTCTGTTTCCCTATTCCTTAATGCTCCAGCACTATGTGGAACACAACAGATTAAAGCAACTGTGGTACCAAATCTAACCACTAACAAATAGAGCAGATAAGCTGCTCCTAGAAAACCAAACACTCCTGTGCAAGCAACTATCAACCACCAGCTTTGCCCACAATAACATTTCAACGTGCCACATTTATGACATACCCAGCCTCTATGAGCATGAAAGCACAAAAATTAATTTCACATGAAAAATTCCACTCCTGACATCCTTTTCAGTACTGAAGTCATCAATTCCATTGTACAAATAGCTAGGAAGATGCTACTGTTACACTTTGCTATGCAAGTACTCCAGGCTTGCTTCTCCAGTATCTTGCATTTTGCTTGATCACAGACATGAGGGAAAAGTTGCTGTAGAACACTAATATTCTTATTTGTTGATATTTAAAGCTTATTTTGCACTGCTGTGTAAAAACTATAAGCTTATCTTGGTACCTGGGCAGTCAGTGTGATGAGGAAAACTGCTCTAACTACATTTTACTGGAGAAGCTTTTAAAACCAGTTGTAAGCAGCAAATAATTGTCAGATGGACTTGTTGTGTATTTATTATATTGGGTAAATAAATGAAAGTTTCCTGGACTTGATTCAAGGCTCTGTATTTGTGGGATATCCGCCAGTCTTTGTTTTAAACTTAAAGAGAAAGCAAATGCATCTATTCTGTTACTCCATGACAAAAACACACAGACCACACTAATACTCTTAATTCATTGAATAGTATCTCCTTAAACTTGTCATAAAAGTACAAAGAATTTAAAATGTAATTCTTAATGTCCTGAGCCCCAGACACTGGCAGAAATTAGAAGCCAGGCTTTCTCAGAAGGAATGCTTTTAACTTCAGCACTAACAGGGCTGAAATTATTGTAGAAAAAAAAAAAGTCCATTTCCTTTTTCCTTCAAACACCCAGTCTTCTGTGCAATTCAGCCCAAGGTTACAGAAAACTGTGTGTTCTGTGCTTGGTGATCCAAATCCACCAGTCTTGTACTTCAGCAAAACTCCCACTGAAGTCAGTGAAAGTTTTGCCTGGGTAAGAAATGCTGCGTTTGACTTAGCTTACAAAGCCATGTATATTCTAAGGAAAATGCAAGAAGAATGTGGCTTAAAGTCACTGCTGCACGTAAGTAGCTCATGTTTCCAGATACGAAAATCAGAAATCATAATATACAAATTAGCATATTGATTTCATATTACTTACTATGTTGTAGAATAAAGGCTCGTATCACTATTGACAGAATTAAGTGACCACAATGACAATAATTCTGTGTGCAGTTATAGCTTTTCAGTACAACTTCTTCCTTGGCAACCATAAAAAAAAATAAATCTGGGACCTAAAGTAAAAACTCTTTTAGAAAAGGTAGACAATGATTTCTGAACATGCATCTCTCCTTAGAGCTGTGTATCTTATGAGTGTGAAGCTCTGCTTCAAACTATGTGCCTCATCTTCTCCATTTCCTACTGTAAATCATGGGATGTATTATTCCTCAGCACGTCTCATAGCCCCACTAGAAAACTGGAGAATAGCTGAGATAGAGAAAGATCTAGGTTCAGAGAAATGCTTCATAGAAAACAAAGCACTCCATTACTAAGTACAGTATCACTGTTGTGACATGTCCATTCAGGGTCTTCAAGGCATCTTGGTAAGCCCACAATTGCCTGCCTAAATATATTCTCTCTCACAGAGATGTATCTGGACTCTGTGAGTTCGGCCTACGTTCTCAGATTTGGACAGCCCTGAACACCATCCATATTGTGAGAAAACAGATATAGGGACTTTACTAATGATTTATGAGAGAAAACTGGTTCAAACTGAAATGAAACAATGAAAAACTTTACAATAAAGCATAAATTTGATTAAACTGATTTCAGCCAACCTTAAACATTCCACAGAACTAAATTGCCAGTGTCATGCTTCATTTTTCATTTGCTTCTGCATGTTTTTCTTCCCTCTCTTTTTAGCTTCTTCTAAGTTTAGATTAAAATTCATACATCGGTTTCCAAACATTTTTGATGAATTAAATAACTGAACTTCTCATATGAAACCTTGACAAGACTGTGTATGACATACTACTATCAAAAGACCTAATGCCTTAAGTTCTACTTTTTGATTTTTTTTTATGTCCTACTCTTCTTCTGCTCTGCCAGTATGCATGTGAAACAGTTTCATCTGCTACCTGCAGTTAACTATCAGAGACACTCAGACCTCTCCCTCACTCCTTAAACAGAGGTGTAAGGATTCAGACTCCACCCAGACAGCATAATTTAAAAAGTAATAGGAAACAGAAATCTCCAGCATACTAATTTTCTATCTCTCCTCAGTATTCTCTATTCTGTACCTGTAAGAAACGAAGACAAAGCATTCACACCCATCAATTACACACAATATTCTTCTTCAGAAGATTCACGTAAGCTGCAGTACTCTCTACACATGATATTCAGAGAAATTAACTGGCTTGCTAATTGGTGAACCGTCCTCAATTCAAACTCAAATCTGAGGAAGTTATATGTAAAGAACTCTGAAAGCTTTAAAAAATATTTTTCCCATATTCAGTAGATTACAGAAGAGAGTTTAAACCTTTGTAATGAACTGAGGGAACGGGATGAACTACACAAATATTTCAGTTGTCCCATCATTCTCACAGAGCTATATGTAGTCTTACTCCAGTAAATGCAAAATAAGATTACTCTTTAAAAAAATGCCTCTGTAGTGCTTAAGGCCTAAAAATTTAATCCCTCTATCTATTTATTCGGATGTTCCTCCCCAGCAGGCCTCTCTCCATCTGTGTTTGTAAGAGCACTTTGAGGAAAAAAAAAATTACATGGGACAGAAGCTGTTGCTCGACTTCAGCAAGACAAGCCCAAGGAAGACATGGATTTGCTGCAGATGAGGGGCCACACAAGTCTGCCTTGCAATTATCAGAAAGTTATATTAATGGAACACTTAACTGCACCAAAATCCCGTATTTCATGATCAGTCAGTGATTGTTCTTGCTCTCCAGAAACCCCAGGGCACAGGGCTGCCACCTGGTTGCCTTCACTTCCCACACTATTCCTACAGTGAGCAGGAAAGGAAAAGCTCCAGCCTTCACAACCAACTTAAATTCTTCTATCAAAATCTGAACTAAAATAGGGAACTTGTAAAGTCAGATAGTACCGCAAATGGATTGGCATACACAGTTACCACAAAAAAACAGTGAGGATGGATTTTATCTGGGAGATTAGGAGGGGAACAAAGTATCACTTTACACAGAGAGTGGTTTAAACATGTGTGGCACTTTCCTCCTTTTCTTTCTGGCAAGAGTGCTGAACTATGCTGCAGAAGATCCATCAGATGTATCTCCACCTGTTTTAAAATCAGTAGAAGGTGATCAGAAGAACTGAAGTCTCCACACTGTTGACACAGACCAGTGCATTTCAGAAGAGACAAAGCTTACAGCAAAAGGAAAGAAGTCAGAAGGCAAAAAAATATTACTCCTGTAGCCTTCTACACAACTGGAAACCACTAACTCTTCAGATGAAAAATAGATGCTGTTCTGCCAGGGTGCCATGATAGATCTTAGAAAGACAGTCAGTTTTACAGTCTTGTAAGTGTTCCTCACTGAGGGGAAGCTTGGAAGTAATAAAGCACTTTCTTGCAACTGAAGCCTGACCGTAACTACTGCCAATTCAACAGTAAACTGCTTTGAGTATGTGAAGTCAGATGGTTTCAGCTTCACCACTACTGGGAAACCAACTTTGTAGCCTGGCACAACCACTATCTGGATATCTGCCATAATTGTGCATTGAGTTAAGCTCTAGACAGACCAAAAGGGCTGAACTTCAAACCGTTTGTATTTTTCATGTACACAAATAAATTTATAACTGCATAAAATGTCATGCTTCAGGGATTAACCTCCAATAACCTCTCTGCTATGTTAACAAAGACATTTAAAATCTGCCTCTCCAGGTTACACAGGACTCAGGTTAATGAAGGCAATTCAAAAAAATTTTAGAGCCTCATTATATCTAATAAGGGATTAGTGACACCAGCAATTTTTTAGATCATTTGTGAACAGACACTTTGATGCTGCCCTGCAGTTTGGGACTTCCTCATTTTACCTTAGGACTCCTGAAGTGAAGGTAAGCTTGACAATGTGAATAGAATGTTGCAGAAGCGAGTGGCATGTAGGACTTGAAAATGGAAATAATTTTTAGAATGTCATGACGTACAGCTTTCATTGCCAGCATTCTACCATGTAGCAATCTAGTGTTATCCCTGTTTAAGAGATGAGAAAAGTAAGGCCAACCAGGTAAAGCAGTCTGCCTTAAGACTGTAGCTATTCTCAGGAAGAATACCTGTGGTTGTGACATACTAGTGTCACTTATGCGACACTAATGCAGCTACAGCACTATCAGAAGTTTCCTACCTCTGAATTCAAGCAAAGGCAAGACAAAAAATACATGGCAGAACAGGGACTAGTCAATGGGAACTTTTAAGATCTGACACACTGAAAACACACTGAAAACCTCAATGGTTTACCTGTGCATTTCAGTCAGCCATCGTAGCTTGTGGTAACAGGAGATTGTGCAGAATAAAGTGATCCTAGTAGCTCTCACAGTCCGAAAAAGGTTGACAGTGTAAGATCACCTTAACTCTGTTAGAGAATCCATACAGAAATTCTGAATATAAGTTCACAAGTTCTGAATGTCACAACTTCAGAAAAGCTTTATTTGAAATATCTAACTAGACAATAGAAGACTCATATGGGAAAGACCCCTTAAATCAACATCTGACTGTAGCATCAAAACTGAGGCAGCTACATAAATTAAAAGTATTGATAGGCAGAAATTAAAGACGGCAAAGCAACTGTGATGACATTCTGAATCAGAAATAAAACCCAAACATCAGAAGCTTGCCCTTTCTCTTAGCTGCTATTGTAGAACTGATTCACAAATTACTCCAATACTTAAAAAGAAAATGCAAAAGGCCTTACAGAGATGTTTACAGCTATACATACTTTCTGGGAAATTGTCAAATACTCAGGCTACCCAAGTTTTGTAGGTTTATTTCCAAACAAAAGGCATATTTCTAAATTTAACTACTTACTGCAGAACTTCCAAGGTCAGAAGGCAAAAAAAATGAACAAGAATGGAAACTGTCAGGTTTAGAAGAAAGATCACAACATAAGGTGACCTGCAACTGAAAGTTGGACATGCTTACCCACCGGGACAACCCTAATCTTTTATACCAGAATTACTATTAATGCCTTTTATTTTTTTGGTACAAATACTTAAAGGTATAAAATACTATGGAGAAAACTTAATTACACTTTTTACAGCTTCAAGGACATGAAATTATTTTTTTTTATTTTTCTGACCATGAACTGTTAAGGTTTTCACAGTTTGTATTTTCTCCAGAAAAAAATCAACAAATCCTAGTAGAAACCATTCCACGGGACAGATGTAAAAAAAGAAAGCCAAAATTAAACAAAAAAGTAAGAAAATCCCAGCCACTCAACTGCTAAAGCAATCTGTTCATGCATCTAATAATATTCTTAGAACAGTTGATTCAACTTCACACACAGTGGTCTGTAGTTTGGGCTTTATGAAGCTTACACAAATACACATAAAGTCTGCAATGATTAAAATTTGCATATAATTAAGAAGCAACATTATATTGCATTTTCTAACCAGAAGATGCTGTAAAATACAATTAAAACCAATAGTTCCTGTTCACTGGTTTTGGAGACCATTCATGGACATTTAATCCTCTACATTCTACTTAATTTTAACAAACAGCTAGAGAGCTTCATTTAATTGACACTACAAGGACCGACAAATTATTTTTATCTTTCTTTGCAGAATCATTTTCAAAATAAATGTTACGATATGATACCCTACCAAAACAACCATATCCAAACACCACAAATACAAGAAAGTAGTATATATTGTGAGGTCCTGTTACTTTACAGACTACAATACCTCCTGCTAAGAGGAATCTCTCAGTTTAGCATTGTAATAACACATCTGTGTAAGAAAAAAATTAGGAAAAAAAGGTACTTTTCAAGCATAAAAATTACAAAGACTTAATTTTTGATTTATGTATCTACAGATTTCTAACTAGAAATGTGTTATTAGTAAATTAAAATGCAAAGTGTTGATTAAAGCTTTAAGCAAATTTTAAAGAAGGAAGAAACCCCACAGGTAGTTACTGCATTGAAAAAAGTGTGTCTGCTGTCAGTCTGTTTGTTCGTAGCACTGTTAACAACAGATAACTGAAACTGAAATCTGTAGGGAGGTAAACTGTACCTAAAAAGAGTCATTATCTGGCTACTGCTCTGAATTTTCACTCTCAATCCTCCAGAAACCCTGAGTCTTATAAGGCACAAACCATATAAACAAAGTGGAAAATTCACTACCCTTTCAAGCTACTGAACACTTGTTAATCCTCTTACCATCATCCCTGTAACCCTCTGAATCGTCCAGGCAATGATGGCTCAGGGGTCTATAATTATATGGTAATTATTCCACAACAATTTATGACTGGATTAAAAATTAACTACCTCTTCACACCTGTAAGATTGACAATTCAGTGAGTGAATAATGTAGGAATGGTGCTAATTAGCCATCAGATGATCTCTGAGACAACAGCTTAATATTCTCATAGACCTATACCAAATCACGGGAAGCTTTCTTTTTTTGGCGGGGAGTGGGGTGGGCAGTGAAGGGCCTGAGGGATGCAGGTATAAAATTAATAATTGCATGAAGGTAATACTTTATAATACACTAAAGCAAAGATGCTTTAGATGCATCTCTAAGTCATCAAAGATCACTCTGTCAACGAATAAGTAACTATGAAAACAAGAAGCTCATTAACTTTTTCTTCAGTTATAACTTCGTTGGCTTCTGATGTTTTTTATACTGAACTACTAGATTCTGATTAAAGAAGTTTTCTCCCAAGCTTAAAATTATGAATAGCTTTAAGACTTTTTTTCCTTTTCTTTAAGAAAGAGAAGAGGGATTTTGAACAGGAAGAACAGATGTGATGTCTTCATTCTTAAATATCACCACAAAGTCTTTAACAATGTCTTCATTATTAATGTCATCACTATTAGTTGATTGCAAAAAATGTTACTTTCTGATACCTGCACCAGCAGTAACTCTTGACCTAATTAATTTTTCATAAACTTCACATATCTGAAGTGATGTCATTTACCACAACATCTGTGTCTCAAGATGCTGCAGAAGAAATACACACTTAGAAAGAATCCTTCACAATCATGCTTCTAAGTCCCACATAATGAATTTTATCCTAAGTTCCTTTCCTTTGTTGCCAGTAAAACTGTGTTCTTAACACAACTGGAAATGTGGCTCCATTGCTTATCTTCAAAAAGTATTGCTCACTGTGGTCCCAGTGTGCACAAGAAACTCATGCACAGTATTTCAAGGGAACTTCTCACACACTTGAAACTGTGAACATATTTAAGGATTTTGCTGAACAGGGCATGTTTCTGATAAAGGAGTAACAAAATTTAAGTGGTATATTGTTTCATTTTTAATCACAGCTGATGCTGAAAAGTTATAAATTATTACTTTTACTAGTTACTGTAGCTGTTGGGTAACAAACAGGAAAATGATCAAAACACTGACACACAATCTGCCCTCTTAAACGTTCTTTGTGCTTAAGACAGACAAAAAAATTAAAAGAGGTTATAAAAAGGCATAACAGGGATAGTCCTGTAACAATTGCTGTAATATCACAAAGTGCTAGGATATATTCACATATTTTTGTTTTACTTACACAACTGGAAAACACTGCCTTTGTTCTCTGACCTGTCTTGAGAACTCATCTACTGCAAGCCCTTTGAAGACATATTCACAGATTTCATCACATACAGTATGGACATGAAGTGACAGAAAAAAAAAACAGTGACAGCACACATAGCAGTATCACATAAGAACATTTACCACCTGGAAAAGAGAGGAACAATAAGGTTGAAATAACACTTCTCCCCCTATTAATTAAATATTCATCCACCTTACTTCCTAACTTTTCATGAGACTGGTTTCATTGAATGTCCAGACTGAAACCAGTTGATTCTTCCACCCATTGGCAGAAGGCTGTTATCCAGGCAGAGATGTATGCAATTGGTACAGAGCCTGGACACTCCCTGAATTATACAGAGACCCACTGACCAGCCTCCACCTTTTGACAATGTTTTAAAATTAGATTTAAAAATAAATAAATAATCAAATACACAGACAAACAAACAAACAAACCTCTTGTTATGCCACAGCACTTTATGAATGAGAAAGGGACTGCATTCCTCCTGAATTTTAGCATTGCCATTCAAAATTTAAAATGGTTCGCATGGAGTTCTATCAATTGTTACTATTTTCAGGCATGCTTCACACCAAATGTCTTTTCTCCTCATGTTGCAGGATACCACATTTATTTCCATATCCTCCCAATGAATACATTTACAACATAGCCTTTGTGCAGGTATATTTACAATGCATATAGGAAAACCTGCATCTAATTGAGGCAGCAGGATTTGTCTAATGACATCCCTTTCCTAAACCTGGAGTTGCTGAGAATGAAACCCCACTTACGACAATTTTACATCAGTGACCATTTGGCCTTCATCATCCTCACCTGAGCCAAAACTTCATCTTGACATTCCCAAAGCTGATCCTCCACTTTTACTTGCTTTCCATGCCTCCCTAATGAAGTCTCCAAGAGTTTCCACAAGGTTGATTGTTTTTCAGGTCGTTTCCTTACTTTCATATAGATCCATAGCCAAATCCTCTTAAGGCAATAATGTTTTAAGCAATAGTGTTCCCTTCTTACTTTCTAAAATTTTGCCAGATTGTTTATGATTAAGCAGAAATATCATTCTGACTTTAAGTATTGGTATTTTCTAGCAACATCAGTTTGTTATCTAAGAACTATCTTTTTATTCCTTATAGGGAAATGTGAAAGTTCTACAAATCTTAACTTGCTTGCTACATATTCTCAGCTTTCTCTTAACAGAGACAAGAACCAAGTACTGAAACTTGAGCAGTAACAGTGCTATAAGCACTGAAATTTGTTCTTGCAAGTTCTGAAGTGTTTTTCCTTCACTGAAAGACAGCTTCACCAGCTCTTTAATGCTTATTTAGCAGCTGGAAACAGCTGCAGATGTTAACTTTTGATCTCATCTGCTCTCAATCAGTTCTTAAAATGAACAGTTGCCTATATGGCTGGAGCTACACCAACTGCCACTCTTTTTCCAAGCACTAATAGACTTTTGTGCATCACAATACTGACTTCTAACAACATGGAAAAATGTATTGGGTTTTTCCAAGTAACTCCTACTTTTCCAGTACACTGTAGCTTCTCTTGTACACAGATATTTACTGATTCTTCTTTCTTAAAACCTCCTTTAGGATATTCATACAAGAAGTAGACAGCTCTTTTTTTCACGAGCAGAATCTACAGCAGTGAGAGTGACAAAATTAAAATTAGCCTAATGACCTGATATATCCACTACTAAAGCAAAAATGATGGACAAAAAAACCCCATACTTTACAAATAATATTTTTTATCTTTGTTAAAGTAGTGTGGTATTAAGTAGCTTGTTAGGAGTGAGAACAAAGAAGGAACCAAAACTGTACAACAGATTCCTGGCCTGATTCTCACCGAGACTAAGGGTCTTTTAAAGTCTCTTGGTATTGACAGAGCTATGTGAACAGAAGTTAGTACACCCAAAAGTAAGACTACTAATCTTCCTATTTCTTCTGAATCAGTTATCATAACTGTTTACCTTTATTTTAAACTCAAGTGTGATTTCATTTGGCTATTAACTATTTTTATGTGGTTAGAAACTGATTTCCAGCATTACAAGTTAATTACAACATCATGACATTAGTTGACACTCCTTGTATTTCTCACTCATTGACAACTGGAAGTGGTTATCATTCAGAAAGACAATGCAGGACACAACTGAGTGTTGTCCTTCTGATGATTTGGTCTTACCAGAGATAATCCCCAACAGCCACACTATGACAGCTGGATGCATTAGGTATTTTCTTACTTCCACTATCAGAATCGTCCGATAGGAGAATCCACTTATAATTCTGCTTTGCTTTAGTTTTGTTAATTTCCAGAACCATAATAAACCAATTGAATATATATCTCTGTTTTTTATGTTAATCATTCTTAATTACTGTTTTCTTTGGTAATTCATTTTTCTTCCCCGTGCCATCCTATCACCAGTAACAAAGCCTCTCAATGAATGTAATGTATTATGAGCATTTGGTGTATATTCTATCAGAGAGCCTGAGAACAACACTGAATAGTTAACCTTGAAATACTAGACAATCACTTGATCACCTAAAAATTTCAGAAGGGTGAAATGCAGCCACAGAGCAAATGTAATCACCTCATGTAATGAGCAGAGTATGCATGTGCTGTCCTTACTGGTGGTGGCTACTATCATTCATCCTCTTGCAGTTCCTCCACAGTACCAAGAAAACCTGTGCCTGAGGTTCCCAGTATCAAAATATATAAGCAAATACTTCAAGTTGTCTTCAGTTCAATAGACTGGCTCAAACAACATAATTCTGTCATTTCAACAAAGAATTTTCAATTTAATGAGGAAACAAGAAAAGTCATTTATACAGTTATTCTGTGTCCTTGTGCTTCTTTAGAGGTATTTGCTCAGAGCTAACATCAAAACAGTTGGTGCCCCTGGCTAGAATACTTTACTATCACCTGCTCATTCGAGCACTAAATAAATCTCAGTTTTCAAGTACTTACAAGCAACAGTCCAGCACGTGTTTCAAATGCTCTATTCATGTACAGATGTTAATATACCCTCTATACACTGAATGTTATCAAATGTAGTTTTGTTGTCTCTGCAGCAGTTACTTAAAACTCATTACAAAAGTATACTGAAATGATTACATTAAGAGGAAGAAATCTTTTCTTAGAGGGGGGTAATGTCTCATGGCAATTTTTTGTGATTAAAATGCAGCATTTCCATGTTTTTACCATCGTTTCTATAATTCCAAGGAGCAAGGTGGTGATCTTATATTAAAATACCAAGTTTTCTACTGCTATGTTATGCTTTACCTGGGATGACTTACGTATTAATGGGTATCTTTTAAAAAACAGTTCTAAAAAAAACTTTTAAATTTTTAATGGAAGAAGTTGTTTCTAACCGACGTATTTTAACAACAAAAGGATTTTTCTTTTAAGTTAAAAATGGTAAAAGATTTATTCCCACCACCATGACATTTTGGGAAGAAATCTCATAAAAAATGGAAGCAAACATGCTTCAGTCAAAAAGCAGTTATGGCTGGAAGGATTAATTTATTGACTCCTAGTTCACCTCACTCTCCTGTCTGCCAAAGAGGTGGGAGTGGAAATTTGTCAAAAACTTCTGTATCTTGAGAAAGCCTTTCTCACAACCCACACACTGGGAAAATAATACCAATAACCCATGAAGAAACAGATCAACACCTTCAGGCAGTGAGATCCACAGACAAACCTTTAATTTAATACACTCTCATGCTCCACTTTCATGTGTCTCATTTAGAACAGGTCTTTAAAGCTCAACAATGTAGCTGCTGTCAGTGATATAACTGCTGTGCCTTTGGGTCCTTAAACACGTCAATGGATGATGTTTGATCCCTGCTGCTGTCCTTTTGGCAGCAATGAGTACTAAGTGGTACGGAAGGAACAATCAAGAAAGCCACAGATCAAGTAAGGGTATGTATCCCACATACCGGTCTCCTTCTATCCACTGTCTTTCAACCATGCAGTGAAAACCTGCTTTGCGTTCCTGATCACTGCATAATTCCCTCCAGACTCTCAGCCATAGTTCAGTGAGCACTGCTGGTAATCCATCTGTAGCAGTATACCTGCAGGAAAGCTTGTAGCACAATTACATTCTGGGACTTCAACACTGGGACATTTGTTCAGTTAGCGCAGCCTCTTTTCTGTGCCAGGTCTCATTTCCAGAAAGGAAAGGTGGCAAGAGGCTGGGTAATTCTATTAATCAACTAGTTTCCTGAAAACATGTGCATCACCCACATGCAGAACATTACAGTGTTGTAGACAAAATAAAATATAATCTCAGACGGCAGGGGTGGGGCAGAGCTGGAAGGGAGCTGGAAGTGTTTGAAGAAGTGATATAACTTAAAGGCAACCACCGGGAGTTTACAAGAATTTCCATTCTTTTAATTAAGCATTTTATGAGTCTTGGAACACATTCCTGCACCCTATTATGCACCAGAGCACTTAAAAAAATGCTGAGCCTTATATCATTAGCATAAAGAGATAGGAAAACCAAAGAAGTCTTATTTAAAAAGAAGACCTATTTATACTATCACCGTTATAATTAAAAAACAATTGCAGGGACCATTTTTACTTACTAGATTTTATTCCCCCCTTTTCTTTTGTTTGTGAATACCTTTTGCTACATCCTCGCCTACTACCTGCCTCCTACATTCACTGCTCCATTTGTATGTTCAGCATGTTTGGAGAAAATACTAGAATTCCAAGAAATTTGAGGTAAACTTATTGTGACAGAAGAAAGTGCACAGTAAAGTGATAAAAATACATTCATTAGTATTATATTTTAAATGAATTAAACTTCTAAAAGAAAAGGTAAAAATAAGATAAAGCAAGAAAAAAGAAGTGAACTGATACCGATAAAGAAATACAATATAGCAAGCATTTTGCAAAACAGTAACTCATAGGTAAAACAGTATTTCCAGGTGTAAAACTTATGGTAAATTCTTTAATTTGTATATCTATCTAATAAGTAATCCAACAAGTTTCCAGGACAGATTTGTACAAAATGGTCTATGAACTACGTTTAAGAAACAAATTAGCTCATCCATCACACATAACCATTTATGGGTAGTGACTTAATGAATTTAGCTTAACTATGGTAGGACTGAGCACGATGCTCTAATTACTGTGGGAATTACTGTAGCCCTCAATCTGTCTTTTAGATGTTTATAGCATGGAACAAGCAGCTCAGCATAGCCTGAACCAGAGCCCAAAGTCAAAAGGCTTTGGATCTAGGCCTATGATCTGAGGGCTATTAAGGGAGGTATCTTTAGACTTCTGCCAGTACACACAGCTCTGCTAATATTTCAGTCCTGTCTTTCCCACAGGAATAGTCAAGGATATACAGTATAGGAAGCACTAAAAGCCCTACAGAAATCTTGAGAAGAAAACTAGAGGAACATTTATTCTCCCTAATCACAAAGGGTAAAATAATACATTTTGAGACATTCTGCTAGAATGTCTTTAAACTGAACATCCTACCATACGAAGTTTACATCAAAGTTTTCAAAGCAAAATAGGAATGCTGCAGTTGAGACAAAGCCAGGAAGAGAGAGGCAAGAATGCCAGAGGTCAAATAAACCTGTTCTGTAGTTCTT
Source organism: Chloroceryle aenea (assembly GCA_013399075.1). Taxonomy (NCBI): domain Eukaryota; kingdom Metazoa; phylum Chordata; class Aves; order Coraciiformes; family Cerylidae; genus Chloroceryle; species Chloroceryle aenea. The sequence goes on from VWZY01009778.1 coordinate 145,701, forward strand.
AGAGCAAGAGCAATACAGAGCATATTCTTATAATTTGGCCATGTCTGTGGATATTTTCTTGACAGAATTATTTTTCTACTATATGGCACGTCTCACTTTCAGATGTTCTACTGGTGATGTCAGCAATTACTGCCATATGTAAATTACCATCTCTGTTTTCTAACTCAGAATAGGGTAATTTTACAGTAAATCCAAATAACTTTCTTTTATGTATGCTAAATAAATAAATGCTTCAATCCCTCATTAGTTACCAGTCCATAAAGGCTCTGAAATGTTCTCATGCTTCATAAACAGAAGGCTTAAGAGTGCATCCACAGATACAACAAGAATTAAAGCCATGCCAATATGGCTGGTAACGTGAAGCTGAATGCAGGAATTGAGGATCATTCACAGTCACGTAGTGTAAACACATTGCCACGTTCATTCCTCACATTGTCATTCCACAGAAATTTCATGAGCCTAGTTTTTTGTGTCCTGTTGGTTAGCGGTCTCACCATGCCTCTTCACAAGTGTACAGCACTTGCTGCACGTGCATCAGGTTTGACCATCTAACACTGGACGATTCTACTGCATAAGGTCTGAAATTTAACTCTGACAAGTCAGAAAAAGAGAGTTCTTCCTTGACAAGAAAGAAGTCAGTCAAGAAACAGTGTCAAGAGAGCTGTGACCTCAAGTTGTTGTTCTTTTTCTCCTCTTGCTTAAGCAGTCCATTTCTGAGATTTCTGAGATCACCAAGGGAAAGCTACATTCGTACCATACCCCATGGAAATAAGTCACAATGCTAGGATGAGCTGTATTCCCCACTTAACCAGCAGGCAGGAAAGAATTCTACAGAGGGCTACATAAACCCTGAAAGTGCTTTTTAAAATGCTCTATTAAGGTTTTTCTTCCACAGTCTAGTAGAGCACAGAATTAATTCTATGCATATATATACATATGGATACGCACACAGGCAAAGTTTCAGAAGTAAAATCACAGTTTCAAGCTTTTACAATAAAGATCACAGGTCTTAACAAGGTAGGAAAGGTAATAATTAGGAACATGACAAATGGTGCAGATCTAACAGGAAACTATCTTCAGTCTTTTCTGAAACCAATGCAACCTATGTATTTCTAGGCATGCAAGACATCAGTTTATCTACAAAGACAGTGTTAAAAGTATTCATTTTCATGTAAGGTATTAATGTATTTTCTTTTGGCCAGAAAGGGAACCTTGTCTCTGACTGCAAAGTGTGTACATTTGGATTAATGTCTGAAACAAATCTTCTAAAATTTGTCAGCAATTCCCTTGCTAGTTTTTCTATTCAATGTATTTTGAATCTCTAAGTGTTCTTAAGTTTCTTGCAGTGGGTTGCATTTTCCTAGTGGGGATTAGTGACACCTGAACCTGTTCAGGTGAATGATCTTTTAAAATGTTGACAAGTTCACTTTGCTTCTCTATGGACAAGTTACATATTGCAGAAAGGAGAGCCACTGTGGAATTAGAAATGAATGGGAGCTCATGACAATAGGGTGCCCTGTACTTATTCCTGGTCTTGCAACTTGGGGACACTGTGTAAAACAACTGTTCCAAGTTTCAGCCCATAAGCCGCTGACCACAAGAAGCAGATTCTGCAACATAAAAGATTCAGCCTCAAAGTTGCTCAGACTCCTTTATGCATCTTTGCAGATAGAACATGATGTTTTCGCCCTCCCTATGCCCAAATTCCAAAGGCAAGCATTTCACAACCGTGATTAAATAAAAGCAGCATTCATCATAAAAAATATATTAAGACAACCTTTGAAAATGCAATATTTTCTATGCTTCATGTTAAGAACTTACCAAGAAAGATAAACAGTATCTAACATTCAGATGTTCTTAAAGCTAAATACCCATATATTTAACTAAAAATTTTGCTTCTACAGAGAACTTCATCATATTAACTGTAGCAAAACATCCTGTTATCTGAACAAAGAGTATTCAAAAACTGAATATCATTAAATATTATCTTACAAACCAGTTCATATTTACTTATACCCAGTGAAATTCCTGTGTTAAGTCACAGATCATGTGTTTTTGTAATTAGTTCAGATTATGATTATTTGCCATATTAAAATACTGATCAAATTGACATTTAAGTTACATGTGAGCCTTAGTTCCCTTTGTCTGCACATTTTGTCAGCTAGACTGAAAACAATATTAAAAAAAACCCTCAAAATTGCACAAGTCAATTTTGGTTTTGGTTTTTTTCCTGAGGAACCCATGAACTTTAGTACTGAAGCAACTTTAGTACTGAACTTTAGTAGTGAAGCATAGCTTCACTGACACCTGTACTTATTCAAGTAGTACTGCTAGTACTGATTCATGGCCCATGTGTACAAGATGAAAGAAGCTAATACAATGGGAGAAGACTTCATCCGAAACAAATGAAATCTCAAGGAATGTGAAATTCTCTTCTCAAAATATGAGTATTTATCAAGTATACTGAGAAAACAATATTAAAAGCCTCCCTGCTCGACAATGAGTTTAGAATAATGATATGCTTGGCAAGACTTGAAAATACCAGTATTTCTTAGGAAGACTGTTATTGCTCAAAGATTTCTCAAGCCCAATATATCGAGTTAAATCAAGTATTTTCAGGCTAGAGATTACTCCAAACCACCAGATTAGACGTGGAAAGGAGGAAACCCTGAATAAGTATCATTTTGAAAGCAGGAGTTCAGGCCTCATGCATTCTACACAGTATCCTTTATGTTTATCCTGCTTCATCTTTACTAATTGCTCACCACAGAGGTGTTCCATCTGATGCCAGCTTAGCCTTAGCACTCAGTCACAGAAGATAGCAGTACAGTCTGTCAATAAGGATAACTGCCCCTGGACGCCCCAGAGAGAAGGAAGCTGAAGTGTGACCCTCTTAGCAAGGCTGATCCTGAAAGGAGGTACCAGTGGGAGCTTCCAACTATGGATGAAGAGAGTCATACTCACTTCCTAAGAGGCACGCACACAAAAATTTGGTCTTAGCCACTGGAAACGTGGTGTAAGTTGCAAAGCTATGCCAACTCATATCCCTCCTGAATGGAATAGCAATGCACTGCAGTTTCACCGACTTCATGCCAAGTCATTCCTTAACAAATGAAAAGCAGAACATAATTACACACACATTAGAGCAAGTGTTAGGAGTTTCTTAAGAATTATCAGGGTAACAATGTAACAGTGGGATTTTTGTAATTTTTAATTTCTCAAGTGACCAAAGTTCCGCAGCATTTAAATGCAGAGAGAACAATCTCACAAGAAAAACAACTTCCCATTGACTTCAGAAACTGACACTTTTATGAGAACTTTTAAGAAAACATACCTATAAATCAATTAAAACACTCAGAGAAGTAAATAGAACAGTCCAAAGGAGCACAAAACTACAATATAGGTTCCTTTTAAAAATGGCTTGTCTCTTACTTTCCCTGTCTTCAAATCACTGTCTGTCCACCAGAGGGGAAAAAAAATCTTAACCAAGTAATTTCCGAGAGTAATCATATTTATGTAGCCGAGGTCCTGCAGCTGAAGCAGGGAAAGGCACAAGAATATCAGGTGGTCTTTTACAATATAGGACAATATTATATTAATAACAGGTAGGCACACTATGTATTTTTATTACATGATTTTAAAAAATAGCCATATGAACACAACAAAGAAAAAAATTTCTCACTACCTACTAAAACCTACAACCTAAGATCCATTGATAATTAACAGGCCATTTTTCATACTCTGTTTGTTGTATTAGCTGAAAAACTAAGAACAGTACAGTTTCAAGTACTTGGTATATGGATCACAGTGCTAAAGTATTCCACATTGCACTTTTACTACATAAATTCATTTCCAGGTAAGAATACAACACTGCTTTTCTTTTACTTGCTAATGAGGATAATTGGCAGGCAACACTGCTGCTGCTCTAGATTTGTTCTTTATATGGATCTCTGAAGACCACATGTGCATGCAGTGTTGACAAATATTTTCCGTATGAGCCACCACACATACTAAAGTCCCTCAGTCTGGACAAGGTGAGTCCATCTATCACTTTCTGTGCTCAGTAACAATCAACCAGGAAGTTAAAAACTGTAGTGACAACTAGAGGGCAATGATCAGCTTCCAGTTGCTCTGATCATCAATCCATTTAAATTCCCTGATTCTCTGTTGAAAATATTTCCCTGCTTGAATTAGATCAAAGGCAGCACAAGATTTCATTAAAAAGCATTTTCTTGGACCAAAAACATCACAACTCTTCTTTTTAAAATACCTTGAAAGCAAAATAGAGTTTATATCCAACCATATAAGCTACAGTGTGTCAACCACACGCTGTTGGACAAGGTGTTTTTTCCAGTTCACTTCCACTTTCTTTTACCAGGGAAAGTAATTGCTCTGGACTTTATTAGGCTACTATAAACTTATGACAGGGCTAACAAAAGCCGAATCTAAAGCAGAATCACTATTTTCAGAAGATTTACTTAAGGAAGCTATATTATGGAATAAATCTATGCAATGATTCCTTTTAGAAGTGTAACTATAGATCACATTTCAGTTAGAGAGAGTGGGCATCAGATGTGTTTTCTGCTATTAACTACAATAGATGGACTATTTTGTATCTAATAGTATTATGACTGAAGAATTATTTCCTAAATGACAAATAAGTAGCTTAAATTTTCTGCTTTGGTACAAAATAAGAACTTGATGAAAAACTGCTCTGATGAGAACGAACATTTGGAAAACTGCTCTTCATAAATCAAGTAGCAGCTTCTTAGAGTGTAGCAAGGGCTCTTCTATTCCACTGCTGGAGATTTCTCATATTAAGAATTTCTAAAGTCCCTCGTTAATGATAGGACATATATTAAAAACAACCCAAAACAGTTCTTTCTGCCCTGCCACATACTAAACATTACATGTATTTGCACAAAAAGAATGTTACTGAAATAATGGAGCCTGGAGTTTTTTAAATGCTCACAACCCCAAAATATATCATTTGTAAAAACATTTTCAATCATGCATGGGTTTTGCAGGAAATCTGAGCACAACACTACCATCCACTGCTGCAGAGTATCGTATTTCTCTGTACGGTAGTGAAGAAAAATTTACAAATTGGTCATCTCTCACAGAAAGCGTACTGTTTATCAAAATGAAAGAAACTTTCATTCTACTTTCCCCTGGTACCTACAGGCTTTTGCAAAAAAAAACCCAACCCAACCCAACCAAAACAAAAATCCAACCAAAACCAAACCACAGAACAAACCCCAAACCATCTAACCAAAAAACCCCAAAATAAAACAAACCCCCGAACCTAAAACCAAACAACAGCTTTTCACACACGAAGCAAACAATGAAATTCTAAAATGTCTAGCAACACAAAAATCATTCACAATTTGTCTCAATAGTTATGAAGAAAATACAAATCTGACAAAATGATTTTTGACAAGACATTACACTTTGCTTACCTCACCCCCAGGTCTTGCTAAGACTGCTGTTTGAAAGCAGAGCAACATTAGTATCAGGTAGCTGACAAACATTATTACCCAAAGTTAGAGCTACCCTGGAGTAGAAAACCTTCTGCCAAGTACTAACAGCTAGCAGATGCACTTGTGTCTCAGTACTGCAGCCCTTAGCTCTTCTTGGTACGACTCTTTTCTCCCTCTCCCCCTTTTTATCGCACTCACAGTACGACCAGGAGCTTTGCTCTCAGGCACTGCTCTGAAGACAACTGGTAAGTTGATCTCTACATGTAATGACTTCTCCCTGCTGGGGGAGGGGGCTCAGCCAGCAATGAGCTGGGGGGCTGTAGTTAGTATAAAGCAAAGAAGGGGAGGGACAGGAATGGTCACTGCCAAGTTATGCATCTGCTGTGATTCATGGAACAAGCTAAACGGTAACCTTTAATGCACGAGGAGGTTTGGCAATGCGTTATTGACTTAGGCAGGCATGATTGGAGAAACAGGCTAAAGCAGCTTTCGAAAGATGCCTGTTGATGGTTAGTCGGAATGTGCTACTTAAAGGTACAGCACCTCCTTTTACTGGAGAAGTTTGTAATAAATAAATCGTAAATTACAATCTATTCTATAGTAAGCCTGTGGTTTTATAGATAGCCCTAAGTCTGCAACATGAATGGCCTGATCCTGCCAGGGACTCGGTCAGAATCTGCTAGCTCTCACTCCTCGCCCACAGGAAACCCAAGTGTCCATTCGCTCTCAAAAATGTCACAATTGCTTCCTGAAATGGACCCCCTGCAGCAGGATATGTCTGTAATCTCTCCTTTTTCATATTATAGCTGAATAAAAGAAATTTTGATTTATAGCAGTCCAACTCATTAAATAACCTGCTTTGACCAAGCAAGAAGTGCAAGACTTTGGAAAAATATTTTCACTTAGAAGATTAGTAAAACGTAGTTTCAAGTAAAAAAAAAAAAGCAGTATTGAAAGCCTGATACAAAGCTGAATTATTTCATTTCACAAGCAGACCACCAAGTCCCAGAAATGAGTAAAACTGCAGAGCTATTGAAGTTAAAGGGCTTCCCTTTTGTTGAGTATGTCTGATTGTAATCTCTACACAACAGACATTTTCTTATGGTAAACTAAGCACCATAAAAATACAGAATATGAGAAGCTTTGAACCCCTACGATCTGTCGCATTCAATAGCGGGAGAGAACAACTATTTTATAACATCATATAGGATGCTCCATTCCTTTTCTTTCTCTCTTTTTTTTCTTTCTACTTTTTAACTTCTTCTAAGGGGCTGTTGCCTAATTAAGTGCTTTATCATGGTAATGAGAGACATTATGTCTTTCTTGAAGTTCCAACTACCGAAGTCCAGAAATCACACTATATTCTCATCCTTCATGTAAATTCATTATTTCTTATCCTTATGGTTGCAGGGGAAATCTCAAAAATATGATCCAAGACCAACCTGGTCTTGTATTTCAGACAGTAAAACACGTGAATTCAGAATACAGGTAGTTTAAAATATCTCAAGATTTTAGGAGGTGGAAAGTAAAAATTTTGCTGAAACTGAGATACACACCATTACTATGTATTAGATTTCTTTCTGTAAATTTGCTAAGCTTTGTATACACAGCTGCATGTGGCAGACTTCTAAGTCTATTTTAAAAATAGCTTTACTAACCATTATTTTCCTCTGCTATGAGATGAGATACAAGTATTTTTCCTCCTTTTTTAATACTCAAACATAACAGAGTACTTTTATACATTAGAGAGTGTTCGGAATTGTAATTACATACAGTCAAACTCTTAAACCAATACAGAAAATTACCATTCTCACTGCAGCTCAAAGCCCAAATTCTACTGTATCTGAATTTGGGTATTTGGTATTCCAGTGCAGTAAAATAGTACCTGTACTAACCAGACATCATTGTCACTGTAGCCCTCCCCTCTCTGGCCTTTCCTTTTACAGACTACTACTATTCACAATAAAGAGTACTACCTCTTGTCCTGACTAACTGGACTCACAATGCTGTGTCTCTTCCACATCTACAGGAAAATCTGTCCTTTAGCCTCTCCAGTCAGCAGACTACCTTTCACAGGTCTATCTTTTTATTCCCCATCATTACACAGCCTTGCAGTGCACTGGTTCTGGGCGCATTACTGCCAATACCTGCCAGCAGTGCGTACAGGGAGGGCACGCCAAGTGGGAAGCAATGCAGTGTAGGCCAAGCAAGACTAGGGGTCTCAATGGCAGAAGAGTTCCCTTCAGCTGACTCCCCGTGAGGAAACAGTACAAGCTTAAAAAGATTTAAAAAGCCACTGTGAGACATTCTGTATGGCATTCATGAGTGGCTCTTCCGAATGATCAGAATGATCACAGGCAGCTGGCCACAAGTTGCACGAATGATGACTGACAGCCAAACCTGCAGTTTTTGAAAACTTGACACTAAAACCTTAATGGCACTTTCTGACAAAAATCATCTAGAGCACTCTACTGCTGTGCTGATCTCAAATACAACACCAGCCCTTCAAGACCTAAATAAAAGAAGCATTTTTTCCCCTTTTTAAGGAAAGCTGAAGGTTTGCAGATTATACCATTGTGCTGACAGCTAAATGTAGAGTTGCCATTATAGGTACTTTGTACGCTGGCTGCCTATGGCAAAGTCTTAGGACTAAAAATGTAAAGGCAAATAAACTTAAGGAAATTTTCCATCAAAACCTTGTCAGGAAGCCAACCTGTCCTTCCATATTTTTTTGAAGTATCTAGTTGTACCACAAAGAGAAAAAGGATAGTGAGCAAACTGCCAACTAAACTGGAGTTCAAAACACTTCTAACATGAGAGCTCCAACTATGATACTTAAAACTACAGTTTCAGTGCTTAAAAAAGTTTAAAAAGAATACACCATTTCAGATGTGTAACAAAAACTCCAATGACAAAAGCTGCTTCATGCAGATTGACTACTGTTTCCATAAACCAAAGCTTTGCCTTTCTCTTCAGTTCTTCACTAATTGAAATTATTTTTTGTGAATACATATATAGCATAGGCACAAAATTGCCAATCGTCTTGTTTTTTAATGGTAGGTAAGAAAGTAAAAGAAATTAAGAGTAAGTGTGATTTTAGTCCTTCCTCTGCTGACCATTCCAGAAAGCATTATATGCTCTGTAAATAAAAAAAATCCAACAACTTATCAAACTCTAACTGTGTATTATTAGGATGAGATTCTCAGCACAGAAAACTGTACTATGTTCCCATTTAATAAGTCATAACTAATTCTTTCCATATGCATTTAATTTTTCCTCTCTGAAAACATAAAGACAGAATTCTCTGAAATCCAGAAGCTGTTGCTCCATTCTCCATGTTAAGACATGCAATCTGTCCATATCTGCTACTATGCTTTCAAGCTTTATCCAACTCCACTGGATGGAATTGTGTTCACAACCACAGCCTTTCTTTGTAGCACTAAGTAACTTGAAACTTAACAATATGCCAGACTTGCACTGCTGCAACCAAGTCCAGAATTTCTCTGCAAGCTTCAACAATCACTACACTAGAGATTACAGAACTATTGGGGTGGAGGATCAGTTTATGACTGAAGATCTATTTCAGATACAAAGTTCTGCACTAGCGGTTAGAGAAACTGAAATATCTTGCAAGGGTAAAATGGAAGAAATAAAATACCTCTAATTTCAACAGAAAAGCATACTTGATTTTACTTAGAAACATAACAGAGTAACTATTTTAGGACTGTGATTTAAATAGAAAAAAAACAAAATTATCTTTCTTTTTAAGCAAAAATCAGAATATTTCCAGCAAAATACCTCTTACTTTCAGAAATGAAAATACACGAGTCTTCACATAGTATAGTTCTCATTAAAGAAGTGCTGACTTCCATCTGTGAACAAATTAACTATCCATTTCAATGGGTTTGTAAGTACAATCACTTTATGAAGTCTCCTTACTAGCTACCTCCTGAGGCAACTGCATCTACGTCTCAAAGAAGGACAAGTTTCTTAAACCTAGCAAAAGCAAGCAGTTTTCTCTTCCAGGTCTCTGAGCCTTCCTGTAATTTCACATGATATCATGAACACCATGCTCAGATAAAATCATTCACAGTTGTTTCTTTTTGCTTTCTTTCAAGCTGAAAGAAGGTAGGCTTAGACTAGACACTAGGAAAAGAGTGTTGGGGTTTTGGAATAGGCTGCCCAGGGAGCTGACTGAGTCACCATCCCTGGATGTGTTTAAGAATCACTGAGATGTGGTGTTGAGGGTTATCGTCTAGGGGTGAACTTGTAGAGTAGGGTGAAAGGCTGGACACGATGATCCCATGGGTCTTTTCCAGCCTAGATGATTCTATAATTCTATGATTCTATGAACATGTATTTGCTTAGAAAGTTGTCCAAATTCCTAATATAAAAGAGAAAACATGAGTCAAAACAATACTATAAAGACTTCATTTCTACTTCTTACAGCTTTAACATTTATAGAACTTAACTTTCAAACTCTTTAAACAAGATAACATGAAGTGTAACTACCTACTTCAGGCGGAAGATAATGATGATTACTGGTTATTTCCAAGAATGAATATGTACAAGTGATGTCTAATTTGAATTTTGTCACTACAGGTGCAAGATCAATGCTACTGAACTTAGGAAGAAACAGAGGGTTGACTGGAATAGCCTGGTACTCTGGTAATAGACTGGTACTCAGCTAAAGTATCTAAACCAATGAACTATTTAGAAGGAAGAAAAAAGGATGAAGTAAGGCTGCTGCTATGGCATAACCCGTAAGCCTTTTAACCATTTATTAAAACATGTATTTAAAAAAGAAGTCTGTTAATTTGCTTTGGCCAGACACCATCTTCCTGGAATCACTAGCAGGAAAAGCAAATTAAGACACTGCATATTCCATTACTATTTAGGTACAGGTGCCGTTTTTCATTTCAATGTTGTCTATAAAAATCTAACACAAGACAAAAGGCTGAATGTACTGGAAATTTAGTAAAAATTATGTGAGATGCTGATGAATAACAAAATAAATATCAAGTGGAAAATATACTATATTTTGGTTTAATTGGTCATCTTCCCCAGACAGCAATCTACTTACAGTAAAAAAGGAACAAAAAAGTTTAACACAAAAAGTCTTATATACTTGACAAAATCATAGGTAAAGATGGCTGTCATATTTAAAGCTGTCAGTCAGGCGTTTCCAATAGTTAACTCATTTCACTTTTTCCAGTAAGCATTACTTTCTGAATTTATTATTCAGATACCTTAAAGTTAGATTAAATTACTGCTGTCCTTTAGCCTGAACTACGGAGATACAGTGGCCATAAAACTTGACTCAAAATTTCTTCTGTGAGTTTTCTTGGTTAAAAAAGAAAGTTTGAGTTTAATTAAAAACTTGAAATAGGATGTCACTTGCCATCCCATGTGTGTCTCTAACCAGCCTGGGAATTTAGACTGCAGAAAGAATGTATTTTCCTTGAAGGTTAAAACAATGTACTGCAGAGAATGTATGCAGAACAATGCCACTCCCTGTCCTGCTTTCTTGGATTCAGGAAATACTGCAGCTGAACCACAAAGGGATTTCCTTACCCCCACAGAGGCTTTTACATGCACTTCACCGGTTTCTGCATTTCACTGGCAAGACAGGGTGAAGAAAGAGAGCAAGAGATTCTCTCTTACATTCTCCCTTCTATATTAAAAGCATGGTATTGCAGCCCTTTTGAAAGAGGCAGGCTCACACTCACACTGCATCTGACTTTCATCAGCACCTCTATCATTTGTTGACCACTAACAGATGAAATAACAATAGGTACAAGAAAGACCAGGAAGTATATGGACTGCTATACATGCCATTAAACAAAACAAAATCCACACAGCTTGGAAAGGAAGCCAAAGTGTAAGCTATATATTACAGCCTGAAGGTTAAGTATATGGAGCCCTGTGAGCATGAGTCCCTGACACTAAGCACTTTGGTGGAAACAAATTCCAGAGCTTCACGGGTATTTCAGTTCATCTCAGCATTTTGTCTTGGTTGATGTTTTAACTTGATTTAAATATTTCAGATACTAAACCTTTTCCAAAAAAAAAGATCTTTAAAGAACTTTTAATAAATTATTCCATACAGTCACTTTCTGTCCACACATGCTTTTATTAGTTAACCACTTTCCACCTTACCTTTTCACTTCTATTCCTGTTTATTTTCCCTTCTAAACAGAACAATTCTCATTTTTCCACTTGTATCTCATCTAGTCACTCCAAGTTCTGGATTTTCCTCTGTTTCTCATCTTTTTATACTTTTGTTACAAAAAAATAGACATCTGATCAGATCAGTTTGGAAAGTACACTGGTAAAAGGGCATTACTGCAGCCTCTGGAAATAGTATTACAAAGTAAGTTTCAAATAGGCATTTATATATGATTAGGTCAGCCCAGCTTACATTACATCAGCTAAAGTTTGTCAGTGCCCTCAGTAATAACATGTGAGTCTTCATTATCATCTTCTTCTCCTCTTACTGCCATGATACTGGCAGTACATGGTGCTTTTAAACTACACTCAAACCCTGAAATGGAAATCTGAGCATTTCCTTCCTCTTCTCCCTACTCTTAACTTTTTAGAGCTCAGACTTTTGATTACAAAGCCAGACTTTCATGAAAAGGTCCACCTTTGAAGAGCTGAGTATGAACCTCAAACTGACTTATCATCTTGAATCTTCCCTTCAGTACGAAATCTATTATCCCTTTCTCTTTTCTGCAATTACATTGTGCTAGAGGAAGGAAAACACCCTTAGTTGTCACCTGCCCAGGGCTGGGCTAGAATGGAATTTTTTCATGATCATAGTCCACTTTTCTGTATTTTGATCATAGAATTCTGGTTTGAAGTTCCCAAGTTCTCAAAGCTCCTCTTTGCCTCCCCAAACAGTAGTTGCATAGTGCAAAAAAAATAAGATGACATTTATGAGGCACTCCTTCCTCTGCCCAAAACAACGTTTTGGCTACAGAACAAGTGGACAAAATGCTTTGAACTTTTAATGTTTTGAATACCATTCATTTTGTGACAATTTTTTTTCATTCTGCATTTGTAAATCAATGTCTTCTGTTTTCCTAACAAAGGCATTAAGATTTTTTAGCAGCATATTATGGTCCTCCTCACTTTAATATTACTTTCTTAGGCATTTTCATAACACACGATACAACAATAATCATGCTGTCTTCCTACCTCTTCCTATACACAAAAAAAAGTAGTGAAACCAAAAGGAAAAGAGTTAGTATTTAATTTCTTTCTTTGGATGCATGAGACACAGATATACATTTCTAGAAAACTACCTCTTCTCACCATAATAGTTTCACGGAATAAATACTCATCTGGATTTCATGTTGAAGTGTAGCCAATGAGCAGCCTTACCCTTTAAAATATTTAAACTGGTTCCTTCACACCTACCACAAAACTGGAAATAGACTACCCAGTACAACTACTGTATTTGTATACTTGGCCTAAAATAAGAAAAGGGCCTGGTTAAGCCTGTTTGTGCTTTAAAAAAAAAAAAATCCAAAAAAAACTTTACATAATCTTTAACTAAACTGTAATAATTATATACTACTCAAATAATGCATATCTGTTTCCTGTGAAAAGTAAGCCTCCCCAAAGAGAAGATATTTTAAATATAATCATAGAATCATAGTATTTTCAACTCTTTCACTTCTTCATGAGGCATAAAGTCTGATAATTCTGTATGTTTTAAAGATGTAATAAGGAAAAAGGTGAGGCTTCTCAATCATGTAAGTATACTTAATTGTTTAATTACAAATTACAACTACAAAACAAATAAACACAGGTCAAACTGCATGATGTAATAGGCCATGACCTATGCTATGAATCCTCCTGTGAAATCAGAATTACAAAGGATAGTCTTTTTTCAAGTCCAAAATTACAACAAATTAAAACTACATTTTAGTGCTAACACACATCTTCCCAAGTGTTCACCTGACAGATGACAGCTACATCAAAGATGACATCATAAAATGATGGGAGCAAGCTGTCTCCAAGAGAAAATTAACCAGCTAGGATTGTGAATGTAGTCATAATTTTCAATTTTAGTTAGAAATGTTCCTGCAATTTATTCAAGGGAGGAAACCCTTGTAGAACGTGTTTTAATGCATATACTTTACCTGTCCTGTTATTTCCTACATTGTTAGGAATCTCAAAGCCATAATGATATTTATTTTAGACTGGGGAAAACTGATCTAAGAACAACTTTCAAAATCACTGTGAGTCCTCCCTGAGTAGATCAAATACAGCATATACTAGTGAAATAGCAGGTAGCAAATACGTAAAAACCACTACGGTAAAGACTACATTTGCAAGAAATGCGCATCATCTGCCAATTGAAGATGAAAAGAGAGCTCTGCAAAAGCTGGCCAACATTTTTTATCTTTACTACTTAACTAAAGCCGTAAAACGGTATCAGTCCGCCTTCAAAAAACTTCAAGCAACATCTGGCTGCTCCCTAAAGGGCTGGAGATCCAAGTGTCAAGCATGCCGAATAGGGCAGCAAGGCAGGTGCCTTCACTGGCTCGGACTCAGTCCTATTGCCACCACAAGACAGAGCAGGTTAAGTCCACGAATAGCACTCAGTCTCAAAGTAGAGACAAGACCACTGAACAAGTCCGTGGTGACAAGGCAGATCCAAGGTCAAGCCAAGAAGTCAGTCTATGGATCAGGGTGCAAATCGGCAGGGTCCATGGCCAGGTGCACACATGGCTGTGGCTGAGCTGGAGAAGCACACTTCCAAGGTGACTCAAGCGGGGACTGAAGGCCCAAGGTTGAATTATAATGGGGCTGCTACTCCCAAGAGCAGAGATGTGAGGGGAGGCCCACCATGATGAGGCTGGTCAGAGGCATTAAGGCTGATTAGCATAACCAAGTCACTGGAATTCTGTGTCTATGCCAAAACGGACATTTCTAACCATGTGCATACAGAGCTAGCAGTATTAGAAATCAGCTAAGCAAAAGGAAGACAGAAACTGAATAAACAGCAGATAAACAGTCCTGAAATAGATGTAACCTTGAGAAAGGAGGCAGTACTACATGCAGTCCTATTTAGGAGACAGGAATACATCATCATTCCAAAAGAAAGTAAACATCAGACCCAGAGTTATACAGCTGGAGCATCAGAGCCAAGGACACTTCTGTAGCACAGGCACCTCTGTTCTCTGATCTCACACTAGTACTGAACCAAAGCTTACTTCAGATCCAAAAGAAGAAGAAAGGAAAGAAATCTTGAAATTCATGGCCAAATTATTTTTTCTGTAGTTTATGGGAATACCAGGTTTCTCCTCTCTTCTTCTGACAGAAAAAAAAACCAAACCAAACTAAAAAGAAAAGAGCCACTATGTTGACAAAGGAAAAGTGTATGCTTGGGTAAAGACTTGAGATTTAATTGCAATGCTGACCAAAATACTGGATTCAAGAACTCATCCTGAAAACAAATACAGAACAATGAGGAGGAAGATTTCCAAAATAATTTCATTACACAACCCAGATAGCTAGCAGAGAACTAATCTCACAGTAATGTAACTTATGCTTAGGCAGTAACCACATCCCAGGTTTTTCCATCTAGTTACAAAACTCCTGAGCCAAAGATGCAATTATTCCTTGCCAAAATCTCTTCATGTTCTGTTTGCTTCTACCTTCCCAATTCGCCACCTCTTCCAATAAGACCATTTGATCTAATCATAGTATAGCATACAACCTGGCCCTAGCTGCACTGAAAACTAAAACAATTATCACTAACCTAGCTCAAAATCTACCCTGTTAGTAGACTAAAGGCTCATTTTTCATCACTGGACGACCATGCCAGGTCAAGAATGCACAGCACCAACAGCTCAGTTAACAATGCTGGTGCAAATTAGGTACAAATTAGAAGCATAACTGCAGTACAAGAGCAAGACTTCTCTTGTATACCATACCAAAAAAAAAAAAAA
>VWZY01009778.1:161180-205921 GCA_013399075.1 Chloroceryle aenea
AAAAAAGAAAGAAGAAATGAATGAACTCTTTTTAATTAAAGTGAAATTTTGTATCTTTATGGTCTTGATGAAAACAAAATTCTGGAGAAAGCTGATTGCTTAACAGATTTTTGGATAGCTTCTTATAAATGCGCTTGCTTTTAAAGTGATCACATTAAACACATGTTGGACAATAGAAGCAAATGAACTGTAACTGTATGTGGAGTCTTCCAGCTGTTTGTACTCTGTACAGTGGTCCCACATGCTTAGAAGTTTGTGAAACACATGGACAGAGCAGACACCTGGACTTCACTTCATTCTTCCAGGCATCTTCCAAATACGCATGTCATTTACAATGAGAAATTGGCCAATTCTTGTGCATGTTTGATTTCTGCAACACAGCAAAGGGGAAACATACAGCTGTACATGATGTTAAATATTGAGGTAGAAGCCTTGTATATGAATTCTGAAAATTGATATGCAGCACAAATTAGGTAACAAGGATCTTAAAATAATTATGCATTCTTGTGTCTTAAATACTTCATTTAGTCTAGAATCAGCAACTCACAAAACTAATAAATTCTTTTATAAACAGCTGATAAGTACTCACAGCATGTCCAGTATAACTTAACTTGAAATTTGTCTTCCTGAAACAGGCAACTGAAAAAAGTTCAGTAGCCAAATTTCCTCATGGGACAAATGGCATGCTCAAATTCCGGATGACTTTTCTACTACAAAAGGAGGAGGGCCAAGGCCAAAATGCCAGTATGAAATAATTTGATAGTCTGAAAACACTTCTCAGAAAGTTAGTTAGCACACTATTTTACTTTTAAGCAGTTACGTACAATTATTTAGCTACACAGGTAAACCTACAGTATACAGTGGAAAAAATCTACATAATGGCACAAAATATGGAAATATTGTTTGTTGATATAATTTTAAAAGTAAGGAAAGACAAAAGTCTTCTAAAAAGGGCACATAGAACAAAGGAAGTGAGGAAACAGTCTCTACATATATTCTGAAAGACTCAAATGGTGCTGATTACTTTATCCCCATACTTGGACTGTCTATACGGGTTAAAGCTAGCAATACTATCAGTCCTAATCCTAAAGGCCCACAGAGAGACATAAAACTTGCCTGTTTTGAGAAATCTGGTTATAAAAGCACATATCTGCAGCCAACACCATCACACAGATGCAAAACAATCTGAATTCCAACAAAAAGCAAGTGAACAAACCACACAAAATTCTTCCAATGTGGAAGGAAGATTTCCTTCTGAAGATTTCCTGCACAGTTCCAAGTCTTTTCAATAGAGTAACTTCATATTTGTATGGATCATGTCCTAAATAATTTTCAGCCAAGAAAATTCCTCACAACTTCCTCACAACAAACCATTTTCCAATGAATATATCACTTAATTTTTTTATACAGCTCCATGTGCTACCTCGTCTTCAGTAAATACATACTGGTACTCACTAGTTAGTTATTTTCCTAGTGTAACAGCATTATAACCCTGCTGCTCCACCAGTAGCACATTTAATTTAGAATTTTCACATCTATTCTGCAAACCACCTAACACTGCCGGTTTAGATAGACTGTCAAGGAACTACAGTTACAAAAATGAGATTTCCCCCCCCAAATATATATATGTGTATATGAAGTATCTTTCTCTCATCCTGAATTTTCTGTTTGCTTGGATTTTGAGATTTGTTTACCTTGCTCATTTCCTTGTGGATATTAGTAAAGTACAAGTAAGAAAACATGACTCTTGAAAGATAATGAAATTCATGTTACTTCCCATACGAAAAAACCTCCGGCAGAAAATAAACTTCCCAAGAGAATTCATGATCTTCAGCAGAACACCTGGATCTAACACTATCAAACACCTGTTCCAATGAATATGGTCTGAATCCTTAGTGGCAGGAATTTGTCCAAGTGACTTTAACCCAACATTAATGATCACTTATTGAGAATCACCAATACACACTAGCCAGGTATACATTACAATCATGCTTCAGTAGGAAAGCAAATGCCATCTTAATTTGCGAGAAACCGTAGTTGGTCCGAGGGATCAGAATGCAAGTTTGATATTGACCTTGAGCAGGTAACCATGTACCCTTGAAGAGGCCAGCAAGTCTTGAGAAGAGCTGAGTAATTAAGGTTAAGGAACTGCCAGGCTGCAAGTAGAGAAAGCTTATCAAGGTTACAACAGAGATAGAAGTCATCCACTCATGAACTCTTGTTCTTTGTTTGACCCAGTCATAGACGGATGCATATTCTTGGGAAAGATTCAAGAAGACTTGTAAAACAATGGAGAAGGCTTTTTGCTCGCAATTCGGTGTATGTCATGTCCATCTCAACAGTGACATTAATTCATAGTTCATAAGGATCACAATTCTTCTAAAGCTGTTGATCAATCCAATTACTGATGGCCTTAAAGCACGACAGGTATTTCAAATTTCACCTCATCACACAAGAGATTCCAGAAAAGTCACATCACAAAAAAAAAGTCTTTTTGCTCTCCATCTCTGATTTCTGGTACTCAGGAGTCTGCATATTAACAAGGGAGCCTGTGGTATAACACAGAACTGTATTTTCTTTAAACATTCTCCTACATTCAGTGGCTAGCTGTCTAGCCATCAGTCATGCCAGCAGTCTGTCTATTAATTTAAAAAAGACTTGCTCATTGCTATATAGCAACCCAATGACATGAACTGGTGAAGGATGCTAAGTACAACCAAAACATACAGCTACTCTGCTAATGGATTTGGAAAACACTTGAAGATCAAACTAAGAGCTTGTTATGACACTAGACAGCTGCATGGAAAATGCTATTTATTAATAACACTCATCATATGGAAAAAAGCATACACAGATACATCAATTCCCCAAATGACAAATAAGCAAACAAACCCAGGCACTGTTTCCAAAGTTGAAGTCTTGTTTTGTCTAAGTTTTCAGATTTATCATTACTTGTTTTAGAAGCAAGTTTACAATTAAGTATGGTCACTTTACCCCTATTCAAGGAAATACACCAAATAAAGATAAGGTTTTCAGCACATGTTCTTACCCACACAACAATAAATATCAAAAAAATATTCTGAAATGTTATGTGTAGAATCTTTTTTTGTGTCCTCAAACCTGCAAAATAATAGTTTTCTAATGTCTTAGTTAATTTACATTTGACCAGAAGAGGTGTATAGACAATATATTGTCTGCTTCTCTTTCAATCTCAGTAACAATTTCTTTCATTTTTATAGTACCACAAACACACTCTTCCCTTTTCTTGTTACTGAAAATGAGTGATATTTTTCTCTATTTTCACAGAATGTTTCATTGATTAAAAACTCACAGTACAAAATTCTATGCAATGTTAGAATAGAAGCCTAGTTCACACAAAACATTTATTGTTTCAAATTTCTAAATGTATTACATGCAAGTGGATCAAGAGGATACTTCAGTATATATGTTAAAATGTGATGGTACATGAATTCAATCTGCTATGGACCACTAACAACTACTTATCCAAAGCCAAAAATAGACAAAGATTAAATCAAGTCTTAATCTATGAATTAAAATATTAATTATGTAGTATTACCTAGGCACTTTTCTGCAGCTTTTCCAATTCTTCACATCTGTGTTCTCAACTACCTTTCTTTTCTTCATTCTCAAGTAGACTCCTCTGTAATACCCATTATTAGTCTCTGTTTCCTCAACGATCTCTCAGCTTGATTGCTACCACCAGATAACAAAACAACTACTTTGAGGGAGGGAAACAGAAATTACTGCTTCTGCAACAAATATTTGTAAACAGTTTAACTCACTGGAGCATGGTCTTATACGCAAGTATTAGCTCTGAAGGTAAAACATTTAATCTAAGTGCCACATATTGCTTATTTGTGTCTTATTTTCACGTGCTCTTGCCCACATCTTCATGGGCACAGTACAATCAGAAGGTTCCATGTGAACTAATTCTTCAAAAATGTAACATATTGCCACCTCTGAGGATTTTTTGCAACCTAAAGGAAGTGATTAGTAAAGACTGGATCTCAATTTGTAACCATTTCTAGGAAAAAAAAATACTTTTCGCTTTCCTGTAAAAACCTCTAACTGTAAAGGAGTCAAAATCTGATACTGTACTTAGTCTTACCTATTAAATAGTCTTATACTGATGATTTCCTAGATATGGACATATCTAAGAAGCAAGAAAAATTGCCTAGAAATCCCTATCCAAGGTCACTACTATGTATATTATTAGGGAAAGCATAATCAACTCGAAGAGTATTAAGAGATTACCACTTAGGTTCTTCAGTACATCTATCCTACTATAATACTTTCAATCATTTCCTTTAAATTTGTGCAGGAGTCACAGACTATATTCCCTTAATTGTGGATAAAAATATAGTACACATACATAATTCCACATCTATTTATATTTTATATATCTATTCCACATGCTATTCATTGCCAAGGTGGTTTGGCAAGAAGTGAAGATTATTTCAAAAGAAAACATATAGGGCCTCACTCAACCATATTAATGCTCCTTTGCATTCCTCTTCTGATATTATACTGCCCATAAGGCTTCTTTAAGTACAAGAAAAAGCAAGCAGGGCTTTCATAATAAAGACTTATGTGGAGAGCCCAACATCAGCACCAGTAGTTAGTTCTCAACGTCACACAACAGTCATACAAAGGAACTTGTAATTACATGAGAACAGAAAGTGATCTACAGGTTTAGAATTGAAAACAAATATAACTTTCCCAAAATTATTTAAAATTAATAAAGCCTACTGGTGTTATCTGGTCATTTTACATAAAAATGCAGACTTAAATATATGTAAACAAGCACCCCACAGCAGCACCTAACTCTAGACAAAGATTTTTGTGGTTTTTTTTTAATGGGTGTAACAGAGGGGAAGACTGCACTGCCTATACATATTTTATGGCTGAAAAAAAACCCAACATTCAGACACCCTTCCCCAGTAAATATCTTCCCTAAGCACATTTATGTTATGAGTAGTCTAGCACATTGTTTTATTTGTTTAATTGTTTTAATTGGAAGAATACATAGAGAGTAAACGCTCATTATGCTTAATTTAACATTCCTCTTACAAGCAGAAAATCAACATGAAAGTTTGATCAGTTACAGTATGGTGGTGCATCTTACAGTAAAAGGACAAAGAAAATTGTCAGGACTATGGTTCAGGAAAAAAAAAGTGCCAAAAGCAAAATATCCTCCTTGAATTTTATATAATTAACAAAAAGCAACTAAAAATTTGAAGCCAAAGTCATCAATGTAATTCCCAATGCATAACGAGAAAAGACACCAGGTAAAGCTGCTCTGCAATCATGACTGTTAACAGTTTATCGGAGTTGAACACAGAAGAGTTCAAACACATAATTTTAAGGTAGCTTTGCTTTTACTTTGGTTTTACTACAAGTCAATCTTTTGAAAGTATTGCATACTGGACTCATCTTGGTCATAATTTGTCCAGTGTGTATGTAAGTGACAGATTTGCAAAAAATCTGATCTGTAAGTGGCTTTTGAATTACTTTCAAGTTCAGAAAAGTGGATGGTGTTATGTTAAAGAAATACAATCATTTAGTTTTATAAAAAAATAAGTTCTAGTTAATTTGGTCTAGAAGAGACCTGTTCTGCAATGGATAATTCTGCATCTGGTTCTGCAGTTCTGCTAGAAATTCAATCAGACATTAGCACACCCCCAATTTAATACTGCTATTTCTACACACATCAATCGCACAGTGATAACGCTGAACATACATGTGCTTAGTCTATGATGACACTGAGAAATTCCCAGCACTAAGCTGAGCATATGAACCTCCTTGTATAAGGAGATCAACAGAATAAACACATCACTTTTCTGAAACAGATTATTACTTTCTCCTCTCTTCTATCACACTTTAGCAAATACTATCTCAAGAGTTTTAGACTAGTTCCCTATCATTCATATAACAGGCTATGAAGGCTTAAAAATGCACCTAAATCTGTCTCCATTTGGAAAAAAAAACACAGCAAAACCAAACTCTTGAAAGTGATCTTGCAGTGAAGCTGGCCAGGGAATAACCTTTCCTTTTATAACTAAAATTCTCATCAAGTCTGAGTTTAAACAGATACTCAGAAATAGTTTTGAGAAAATAAAAATCTTAAACTTCTGTGATTAATTCTACTTTCTTCTAGTAATTGATGTCAAGGTCCTTCTTTCAACTTACATATCCAATCATCTCAATTGTTCTTCAGTGAACACTGTTAACATTTAATAGATACACACTACACAGTAAGCTTTCTTCTTCAGTGGGTTGAAACATGTGTTCACTGCACCCAGACAAGGGAAAGCTGAACAAAAACTGAAATCATGATGATAAAGAACATCTTTAGTCCTTGAAAGGAAAGCATACTCAGGGATGCTCCCTTTAACATGTAAACAGCAACAATAGAGCTACCAAACCCAATTATCACAGGACTTTATATTCTGCCAGCAGAGAGGCCAAACTGTGATGATCATCCACACAGAGATTTATCACTGGCCTTCATTTTGCTGGTGTGATTTCCAAATCTGCCTTTGGTTTTATTTTTGGTTCGGGATTTTGGGGTTTCTTTGTTTATTTTTTCTTTTGACTTGGAGAACTGCAAAGGTACAGAACCTCTAGGGTCTGTATCTTGTTCCCAATTGTCCCAGGAAAAATAATCATGTGTTTTAGAGGAATAGGTGAGACCGGAGCATATGGTTTGTCATAACCAGTGCAGTGCAAGTTAGCAAAGACTGGAAAGGAAGATAGGATAGCTCATCAAATTTCTTGTTGTGAAAATGTCTAAGAAACATCCATAGGTACCATATAAACAAACCAAAACATCATACCTATAACAGGCCTAAAGAAAAGGAGAGATTTTGCTAATTTTCTAGCTAGCAGCAAGCACAATGTTCCCCTTTAGAAAGAGAGCTGGAGGCCAGTGGCAATAATTGAACAAATTAGCTTTACTTTATGATTAGCATGGGAGGTCTGAAGCCTGCTGATCACTACAAAAATAATATTTCACTTTGATGCACCTCTATCAGCTCTCACTATAGTAAAACATCATCTTTCTAGTTGTGGGTTTCTGCTGTTTTGTGTAGCCACCACATGATATGGAAGTGAGGATCTTTAGACTATGTAACATTATTACTCTAATCAGTATTTTGTATAAGAGAAGTCATCAAACACTGAATATTCTGCGTGCTTCTGAGCTTGCAGTGATTTACAAAGACCTCAAGCTAATAGAAGATACTCATTCTTGGAAACACATACTGGAATAAGAAGCACAGGTTTGCTTGTCACTAGAGGCAAGGTATATTATGGTAAATAAAGTGAACAGTTATGATATTCTTAAAAACTACAGAAAAATAGACAAAATTTGGTGACATAAAACAGTATTAAAAACACAGAGTAAAAGTGTATGAACTACCAAAAGTTCACCATATATCCTGTATCAAACATATTGGAAGGAATTAATTTGTGTGTTAGCAAATTAGGCACTAGTGCAATAAAGATGTCAAGACATGACAGACAGAGTATTCTTCCTGAGAGTTTTAATATTTTTTTATAAACTGGCAAACGTGCCACCTCAGCCTCTGACTTGAGGATCTGAGTGATCCTAAACGTGAGTTGTCTTAAGTTAGGTTTATCGTAAGTAAGAATGAACTGCTGTTGTACTGAGAACCAGATAAGTGTGTATGTCTTCAGAAGGAAGCACAGACATTTACATAGCTGTTGGTAATTTACACCTTCATCTTTTGTTGCTATACCACATGCAAATCTCCCTCCACCCCCTAATCATTGTGCAGTATGAGAAGGGTTAATGTTGATGATATGTGAATGGCAATAATCAGAGACTCTGAAAAATTACACTCTTACACCTAAGCACAAGTGAAACCAGCTTCCTGTATGTCTAGATTGACATCCATGTACAAATCTAAGTCAAGTTTAAAATTTAAGACCAGTACTGAATGAAGACCAAATTTTACAGTACTAGAGAAATTAGTGAATTTAGAGAAAAATTAAATACATTTAGAGAAATCTGACAGAGACAGAAAAACTATCAGGCTGAATTGTAATCTGCAGATGCAGATCCAACCATCACTTCCCAAACTGTAATGTTTTTACATTCAACACTCCTTCTAGTCAATCCATACATAAACATGGAGATGAAAACTAGAAGTGTTCAGAAGTTACCCAGATCCCACATACACAATGACAGTTTCTCTCTTCTGGTGTCTGTGCAGCTGTTCCAAGGAAATTACAGAAAGGCCTCTATCAATCTTTATTGCTTATGTGTCTATCTCTAATAAGAAGAGCTATACAAATGTCCTTGTGACTTCTTTGTCAAATATTCTTTCAGCTAGTAGAGGCACTGGCCTAGTTATTTCTGCAAGGTTCTCTTTTAGCCCAATAACTATTTACAGGCAACCACAGTAGGGACAACTCTGGAAAGATTTTCCAAAAAGTATGAATAAATTATATACCACTTAAAGGTATATAATTAGAAGGCTGTATTAGCTGTCTGCAATATTCTTAGTAACATCTTTTCCAAAACACTTTTGGTGTTCTCCAGTTCTCTTCTTATGCAGGTACATGTTGAACCCTACACAGAAATTAACAGATTCCAAACATTCAAAGCTGACAGTTTCTATGTACAGAGTAACATATGTGTTACAGAGGTGACTGGGTGTTATAGGTGATAAGATTATGTACTATACAAACCAATAAAACTAAACAGATTGATTTAAAAATCACATTAGACTGCTCAAGATAAGCTTCTGCATGAAGCATTTGTCAAACAGCATCATGATTCTGTAATCAAATAGGTGGTGACACCAGGGAAATTCAGCATACATATGCAGATAAGTTGAAAATTATTTTACACTGATGTCATTATGAAAACTAAACATAACGAAAATGAAATGGAATGTTCTTTGTCATAGCTGAACAAAGGAAGGGCACATTTCAGACAGAAATGTCACTTCTATAAAGTTAGTATCAAAAATTTTGCCAAAAACTTTAATGAAAAATTAAGCGTCTAAAATGAATTCATTAGTAACTTCTTTTTTCCTCACTACTCAGATATTTGTATTCTTCATTTCCCATCTTCTGTTGTACATTTTATTATTCAACAAACAGAACGAAATCTGGCATAAACATCAGTCTCTGATTAATTAAAGAACCAAAACTAGGCAACCTTTCAATCAAAATCAACAGGATTACCCAGTGTCAACATAACACTGGATTATCTGTTGATTTGATGGAGGAAGCACAACAATGCACATTTAAGGCACTTGTTTCATGAGATATTAAATTCAGTTGACTCAGTGAAGAGCTCAGCTGCGAGCAGACTTCAGATACTGTGGACAATTCAGCATCTATTAAAAAGTTTAAGAGAACTATGATACAGTGATGACATGTGCTGTCATATTGATAGAACCAATGGTTAACTCAGACACATGGCTTTTGGTCACTCTAATCCACTCTGATTGTTCTTCTATCATATTTAAACTTTTTACTGAGCATTTTCTTGGGTTAGTGCTTATAAAATACAGTTTTAAACAAATGAGATTTCTACTTCTAGGTATACAGTTTTAATAGCTAACTGTGGTCTAATTCCATTTCCAGCATCGTAAGTCAGAATTAGTAAGAAAGACAGAGACAGCAGGAGAAAAACTTATAGTAGCAATTACTGCTATAATTTAATTCAGGCCAACATCTTATATTACTACTGTCCACATAACCACAGTAAGAACACAAAAAGATGTTACATATTTTAAATATTTTAAACTGAACTCTTAAAACAGTGGGAAGTTATTTTTGGGTCTGAGCTGGTCATGAGCTAGTAAAAATTCTGAATTTTAATTAAGCATGACCTAATAACCTTTCACTAGTTCAGCAAAAAAACTAATACATTATCCTTTCCAAAGCCAGGTTAGCTTAAGATATTTTACAGATTACTCCCAATGCTGCTTTTAAATGTACAAGCTGTCTATACAGTAATGAGTTTTTAACCTACATCACTACATAAATATATGATCATGTAGTTATCCGCTGGCCATCCTCTGACACAATATACCTGGTGAAGGAAAGTTGTGAACAAAGGGAGAATTAGAATTCTGGAAAGACAATAAAGTAGTGCAGTGCAGCTGCATTAGTAAGTTTGCAAGTATGAACATTCCAGCTGAATGTAAGCATGCACAGAAAAGGGTCATTAAAAATGGCAAAACAAAGGATGGAATTATTTTACTATTTAAATTTTACTATATTACTTACATTTTACTATATATATTTCTGTGTTCTTACTCCCTGCACAGATTTCTTCTGTGTGGTCCCTTGTCTAAAATGGAAAACATTCCTGTACGACTTTCAAAATTGTAATGAGGAGGAGTACTGAAGCACAGGCTAACACTGTTAGCAACAATAACACAGTTGGTATGGGAAGGGAAAAGGCTGATGAGTGGAAGATGCATTGGTAGGAGGAGTAAAACTAATACCCAGTATCAAACTGAGACATGAAACTGGAAGTCATCTGTGATGATGAAGTGAGAGAAATGCAGGGACTAAATGATACACTCTGCACTGGATAAAAAACTGCCTGAAAGAGTGGGAGTGAACGGAGCTAAATCTGTCTGGCCTCGGGTCACAAGTGGTGTTCCACAGGGTTCAGTACTGGGGCCTGTTCTCTTTAATATCTTTATTAATGATCTGGATGAGGGGTTGAGTGTACCCTCAGTAAATTTGCAGATGACACTGAGCTAGGGGGGTGTGTCAATCTGCTAGAGGGTAGGAAGGCTTTACAGCAGGACCTAGACAGGTTAGATCAGTGGGCCAAGGGTAATTAATTGCATGGGGTTCAACAAGGCCAAGTGCCAGGTCCTGCACTTCAGTCCTAAGAATCCCATGGTAAGCTACACATCTGGGGATGTGTGGTTGGAAAGCTGCAAGTTGGAAAAGGACCTGGGGCTATTCATCGGCAGTCAACTAAATATGAGTCAGCAGTGTGCGTAGGTGGCCAAGAAGGCCAATGGCCTCCTGGCTTCTATTAGAAACACCGTGGCCAGCAGCAACAGGCAGGTGATTGCCACCCTGCACTGGGCACTGGTGAGGCCACACCTTGAATACTGCATCCAGTTCTGGGCCCCTCTCTGTAAGAAGGACAGAGAAGTGCTGGAGCGTGTCCAGAAAAGGGCAGGGAGGCTCATGAAGGGCCCAGAGCACAAGTCCTGTGAGGAGTGGCTGAGGGAGCTGGGGTTGTTTAGTCTGGAGGAGGCTGAGGGGAGACCTTATTGTCTCTACAGCTACCTGAAAGGAGGTTGGAGTGACGAGGGTGACAGCCTCTTCTCCCTGGTGATGTGGGACAGGACAAGGTGCACCAGGGGAGGTTTAGGCTGGATATTAGAAACATTTCTTCACTGAAAGGGTTATCAAACACTGGAATGGTCTGCCTGGGGGCAGTGGTGGAGTCACCATACCTGAAGGAATTTAAATGACAGGTGGACCAGGTGCTTAGGGACCTGGTTTAGAGGGGAGCTTGCAGTGTTAGGTCAAAGGTTGGACTGGATGATCCTGAAGGTCTCTTCCAACCAGAGACATTCTGTGATTTAGGGGCAGAGTATCAGGGCTTTGTATGAACACCTGGGTAGCTGAGGACTTAACTCTTCTCAGTCAGAAACAAGTTTTTTAAGGAAAGTTAGGCTATTCAATCCTCTTTAATCTTCCCATTTCTTGTAATATAGACTGTTTGCCACCAGAGAAATAAAACTTCTGTTCCCTTTCTGATATATTCCAGCAAAGGAATTTGTGGATAGAACATAAGCACAACGGCCTCTATCCATGTAAGTGAACCTTTGCATGCTGTAAAACCAGAAAAAATTATCTGTTCTGTAAATGTAACATAAATACAGAATGCTCAAAGGTCTGTCATATACATTAAAAACATTCTATGAAACAGGAACATAACATTCATTCAGTTGCATATTATTAGCACTTTGTATTCAAGTGAAGACATTAGGAAGAACACTTAAAGTGATTATCTCGGGAAATATTGAAAGATATTATATAAAATTACTCGGGTCACAATACAGAATGCTTGCCAAACAAACAACAAGGACAAGTGAAAACCATCTTACATGTATCTTATGTCCATCTTGGAAAAGATAATGAATAATGAGTGAAACATGATCTATTAAAAAAGCAAACAAACCCAAACACTTTCAGGCAAAATACAACAGTTGATCCTACTATACAAATTAGAGTAATGGTTCTTGAGAACATAATTTTAAGTTATAAAGAAAAGATCATGGACTTCTTTGCATGGAACAGGTTGCAGAGCCTACAAAGGCACCACAAACACTGACTGGCTGAACTACCGTAATTTTATCTGGAAGACCTTTTGTTCCTCATTGAGTGCAGTAGTTCTAGCCTAAAGTATAGTTAATTCATCTAATATTGCAGCATTTCAGTTTTAGCTAGCCATCATCTGAAAATCTGAACATACAGGACATTTACATATAAGACACCATCAAAATAAATGCAAACCTCAAATGGAAAGTGAAAGAATATATATAAGAATCACCCTTCATAAAAATACATACTTGCAAAACTCAGTTGAAACCCTTAAATTAGTTATTACACATGTAGGAATGTCAAACAGAAAAATTGTGAGCACGGTTCAAAAATCTTGGCCAATTAGAAACAACCAAAGCCAGGTTCTCTCTACTTACAATTCATAAAAAAGGTCTTCTCTCTGTAAATGGCAGCACTGTAACACAGTCATGTCATGAATGGCTTTGATCAGTAGTTTATTAAGTAATTAAAAATTATATGGATTTTCCATTGTTTTTCTGAACTTTTAACCCTTTTCTGACAGGAGCTGTGAGTGGCAGTAACATTTTCCCTATGCAGTAAGACAGACACTGCAGATGAAAGTGCCTACAGAAAAAGACATTCATAAACATCAGCTTTCATATAAATGCCTTTCCTCTTTGGTGATATGCCACAGAGGCATATCTGTGACAGTGATGAGAATCAGGACATGCACTTCTGACCCACAGAGCTACTGAGAATGCTTCCTTCACAACCCTCCTGAGATTTTTTTGACAAAAAAGCTTGCCACTGATATCAAAGAAAAAAAACTAGAAAACTGGAGATCACTCCATGAGAGTTGAGCCTCTTCAATTCAGTGAAAAATTTGCTCATGAAATATGGCACTGTTGCGTAAGATCTTCCAAAGGTAAAATTTCATCTTGAATTTCACATTCAAATTCTGGTAACAAATCTTCAGTGCTTGGTAAATCCGAAGAAAAGTTGATAAAATCCTTTTAGTCAAAAAGCCACTTTGCCCTTGTAGAAATTTTCAAAAGTACCTGAAGTATGATAGAACCACAGACTCTAGTGCAAGTCAACGCACCTTTCATGCTTATCATTCCCCAGTGCTTTGACAAAATCTCCCCTGTACAGAAACAAGACCATAAAAACATGTCTAAAAGCATTCTTCTTTCTAAAGTCACTGTTCCCTGTATTCAGCATTACACTTCTGCTATGTTTCTGAAAGTGCTACCAACGTTTTTTATCTGGAGAATAAGCTTGGAATTTCAAATTACAAGTGTATTTTTAAACTATTTTTCTTGTAAGCAATTTAGTAAAATATTTCAAAAATAGAACAAAGTACTAAAGAGTAACTACTCGGAGCACATCTTTTAAACAAGGTGACAGCAACTCCAAGACGCAGTAATTCCCAGGTTGCTGAAGATTTTCACCAACACATGCATTGCAGTGCAATGCAGATACCCAAATCAGTATTCGAGACATCTGGTCCAAGTACAAAACATAATTTAGCTGTGATGAGGCAAACCAATCACCACCAAGTTAGGTCTACACTGGCAAATGGCTTCCACCACTGTTCCAAAAGGATCATTTCAAAAAATCCCAGACCTTTACACCATGCTATGCCTAGAGCTATTACAGCTGGTATAACACTGTAAAAGAAATGTTCAATAGGATTAAGAGGGAAGGAGTGTGTGCAGGAAATCTGCAATTGTTTTTAACATTAACCCCTGATTACATTTTATATTTCATATCTAATCAAATGCTAATTCTTTCTTTGTTCCTCAAAAACAAGAGCTTCAAAGAAAGAAAAACACTACCAAGAGTCCTCAATAAAATAAAAGCAAGCAGAAAATGCTATTGGGTCAAAAGTTTGACAAATATCTGGCTTTTTGTTTTCCAACATGCCCACCCTATGTGCAGGTTTCATAGCTTTCCTTAACAGTGTTCTTAAACCTGAGGAGAACACATGAACCAATTTCCTTCTCCTCTCGGGTAACTCAGCCCCTGGAGTTTTTAAAGCTAGTCCTGTAAACAGTGATGTAGGTCACTACTGCTGGAAGAGCAGAGTGCTAGAATTGCTCAATGTGAGCTCTATGCAGCTGTACCAACTCTGGGATACATAATCCTTTTGTGCCAGGAGTCAAGTTTCTCCACACAAGGTTCACTGGCAATAGTGCCAAGGAATTAACCAGAGTCTCAAGTCACAGAAGGGGTTTGTATAATTCCAGAAAAGCCAATCTGAACACAACAAACTGTAAACTACTAAGTAAGGCTTCTAAACCCTTCGCAGAAATTAATTACTCCTGAGTAGGAGACCAGCATGCCAGAGTGTTTTCAAAACCATAATAGTCTCTAGATGATAGCCCTAGGCACAGCTGCTGAAATAACAGTCCACCATGTAAGAGCTGAAGTTTACTGGTAAAAACTTCCACAAAACACTTGCATAAATCAGCACACCCACTCAAGGGAAATACCACAGAGCAACATCCAAAGATAAAGGATTACAGTTCCCCAGTAAGTGAGCAGATATGTGCCTTACAGATAAAGATGGTACGTTCTGCGTATTTTTTTTTCAAACGCTGCTGTTTCTAAAGAAATGCATACATGGTATATTTCCAGGTAGATTCAAGTCACTCTGTACTCCTTCAACTGGCCAGACACCAACTCTGCAGCACTATGTAGACAACAGGTGAAACGTGTAAAGATTTAGCAGTTTTTCGCGTGACTGTATGTCTTGCTGAGAGCAAGTACCAGCACCAGGCACACTCAGCATCAGCATCATATGGCTGCAAAGCCTCTGGATGGCAAGAAGCATGAGCCAAGAAACCTTGCATCTCTATGCCAAAAAGCATTGCAAAAGAGCACTTCAAAGCAAGCTAGAAATAGATTAATTTAGCTCATGAGGCTTTTGGCTAAAAATCTTTGACTGGATGTCATATGCATACCTCAGTCTCAGGGGTGCCACTTCATTGTAACTATTACCTTACAAGAGGCTAAAAAAGAAGTAAAAAGAAAGAAAAAATAAAAGTACACCAAGAAGACAAAGATTCTGAATTAAACCTGCAGACACGGCATATCATCTTCTGTATCAAGACAGGGAAACAAACTCAAGATATTAACTATTTATTTATTTATTTATTAAGTCAAAAGCTTCCAAATAGAAGTTTGTACACTCCTCTAAAACAGCCAAGAGAACTTATGCATTCCAGGCAAGACTTTGATTTTTGGGGAGGCTTTTAGAAGCTGACCATCGTAAGGCAGTAAAATCAGCAGTCTTGTTGAAGAGTACATTTGCATTATGTCAAGGACATAAATCACAAATTATACATAGATGCAAAAGAGCTCTGGTACTTTGCCTTACAAAAGGAGGTTAATGCAATTGCTGAGATTTCACTTGAATTCCTCACTATTTACTTGCAAACTGTAACCCTATCTTCTCTATGTGTTCAGGCTGAAGGCACATCTGAGTTCTGCAATGAATTTCTACTCTTACCAACGAGTCTCATGTTACTCACTGCAGACCAACAGTGTGTTTTGAGCTAAGTTCTGACTTCTGCTAAAATCTTTTGTGTTCCACCAGTGATGAGTTTTCCTTTCGTGTTTAACATCCTCCGCAACAAAGAGATGCGAATTAACACCACCAATTATTTAGGGTTGCTGTTTTGTTCTGTCTTCCAACGCTAGGCAGGGAACTTTTAGAAAGTGAGGAGATAAATTAAACCTCAGGGACTAGTGACAAGACGAGGTCATAACTTTTCAAATGCTTACTTAAAGTTCTCAGTGTTACTGTTTAGTTATCTGGTAATATTATTTTGTCCATAAATTATAGACTTAATTACATAGCTAGAAAATACAATTTCCAGGTGGATGATGCAGAACAGTTTCCTTGTGCTACTCTACCACTATTAAAACCACTTCAAGTAATGAATTCTGATATGTTAATTCCCTGCAATAACTTGTAATTATTAAAACCTACATGAATGTGAATATTATATTAACGAAAAACAACAATGTTTTCTCAAGCATTCAGGTTGTGTCCTATTAGACACTGGATTTATTTTCTGACATGTACTTTATTATATCCTTCCATCTTAAAATTCATTACAAACCAGAAAACATAGACTACAAACATCAAAAGTTTAGATCCATTCTGATTGCTCATCAAGTTGTCAGAAGGTTATTAACGTTCTCTTAGAAGTAAATTCTGAAATCTCTGTAGTGAGCTCCCCTATGCTGGCTCCTGCAACATTAACTCAGTAAGGCTGACTCTTCAGCAAAAAGCACGAAGTGCAAACAACTGGCCTTCATGACTGGCATGGCCAGGTAAAAAGAGCAACACGGAAATAGGTTCTTCCCTGAAGACTCCTAAGTGTAACAAAGCCTCATATAAAACAAGAAACCACCATCCCCATAAAAATACGCATCTCTGTTAGCTTCTAAAGAAAGAAAGAAAGAAAGTATTTTCTGAAATTTGAAGGTGCAACAGTATAGGCATAATTTCTCCTGAAAATTGTCTTAAAGTTCTTTTTCATCCAAGTACTCTTCTTCATCTGTATTGTCAATCTTAGAATCAGACATTTTCACGGTCTTTTATTTGGTTGATGTTCCATTCAGGTAGGCCTGTATGCTCCATTACCTAGTTAGTGCAAGGTACCGTGTCAGTGTTTACTGTGTTCATACCATCATATGAATTATTATTAATCCATCAGCTAGAGGCTGAATCTAATTATGAAGAGGTTCCTGAGAAAGAAAATCTGCTGATTTTGAATAGAAGCTCTTTCAATTATTTAATGCTTTATTTCCAATTATGTATTTCACTTCAGGGTAATACAAAGCTTAACTACTTTGAGTCTAGCTCTAACTGAAGTTCTGTCAAACGTGTCTCTATTTTTGAAAAAGAGAAGGCAGCAACACCACATTTCTTCAGCTCTGAGCAGCTGAATGTAGTAGCAGTTGCCAACTTCGAAGCACATCTTAGAAAAATTAAACTGTTTATTTTCACATACCGACATAAAGGGAGATCTTAAGACATCTGCAGAAAATGAGTCTTTGTTCTCCCTTGTATTGAGAATCACACCAAATACTGTTATTCCTGGGACAGAAACTTCTTCACTCACTATATGCAATAAATCATAGCTACAATATGTCTCCTAAGGAAGGATTTCTCCAGCCAAGGAAAGGAATGGACATCATTTCCATTCACATAAATGATCTCAAATTACTCTTTACAATTTTGGGGTGGGAGGATAAAATAAATAATCTTTTTGCTCCAATTTGGAACCCACAGGACAGATTACTGATGGAAAGTAACTGTCCCACCTCTTTTTCTTCCAGACATGTACCCTTCAAAGTGCAATTACAGGTCATCTGTTAGCAGGAAGCAAATCTTAATATATTCTTATTACTTGTAATTAGTGAAATACACCTATGGTGAAAACATGTGAGCCTGAACAGTTTGTAATAGTTCTTAAAAGAATACAGGCTTTTATGAAAAATACAGGCTTATTAATTCAGGCAGTTTATTCCTCTGTGAAGAAAGCATTAATTCATGTCATAAACATCTAGAGAGTTAAGTAAGAGGGCAGGTGTGGCTCTAAAATGACCTTGGTACAAAAGAAACAGATGGCCACTGTAACTACATTAATGGAATAATATTAAACAAAAAAAAAATCCAGCTAGTCGTCAAAATAAGATTAAAAATATACATTAGCAGCATGATGTAGATCTAATTCAATATTTAAGACTTGAACTCAAAGAAATGGTGCAGAAATACAAGGCACATCTTATTTTCTTATTCAGGACATATCGGAGGAAGCAGAGAATGTTTCAAACAGGATCTGTGCTACTTCACAGAATTTTCAGAATTTGCAGTAAATGCAATGAATTTTACAATCACATTTCATTTTAAACACATAAGTGTTCAGAAGATCCATAAGGACACAATTATCTTGAATCAGGCCTGAAATATCTGAATAAAGTCCTACTCTGTATGTTTTAACTCTTGTGTACGAGGCTAAAAAAAATAAAGCACTTTTTGTCCGTTTGCATGTGCAAAGTACAATCAAGCACAGTACCAGAATGTCTTCCAATATCCAGAAGCAGAACATCATGCTAAATATTTAAATATTCTGTTTGTCTAACCAGAAAGATAAAATCAGCTTCCCTAATAAAGTTAAATTTCATGACTGAGACCACAAAGTATTATTGGGAAGATATAATGAGATACTGAGTTTCACCTATTAAAAAAAAAAGATGATAAAAAACCCTGAACAGTTAAGTTTCCTATACTTTTCAGTCCTTATCAAAGCTAGACCTCATCATAAAAGAAAATTTGGTGTATTGTCACTCCACCAAAATTTTTAACACATAGTATTATTTGTGGCCTATGCTGCTACAAAAGAGAGTTCTGGACAGATTACATAGAATTATAAAATCATTAAGGTTGGAAATTACTTTCAAGATCATCAAGTCCAACCATCTACTAAATACTATCAGGAACACTAAACCATGTCCTGAAGTGCCACATCTAGACATTTTTTAAACACCTTCAGGGACTGTGATTCCACCACCTCCCTGGGCAGCCTGTTCCAATGCCTCACCACTCTCTCAGTAAAAAATGTTTTACTAATATCCAACCTAAACCTCCCCTGGTGCAACTTAAGCCCATTTCTCTTGTCTTATCACTAGTCACCTTGGAAAAGAGACCAACCTTTTTCATTATGCTTTACAACAGTGGCCAGATAGAGTTCTAGCTGGACTTTTGCCTTTCTGATGTTCCCTGCATGACCTAACTAGATCCCTGTACTCTTCTTGCGTTGCCTACCCCTTCTTCCAAAGTTGATAAACTCTTTTCTTTTGCCTAAGCCCCAGAAAAAGCTCCTTGTTCAGCCAGGCTGGTCATTTACCTCAACAGCTCATCTTACAGCACATGGGGATAGTCTGCTCCTCTGCCTCAATTACTTTCTTCTTAAAGAATGACCAGCCTTCCTGAACCCCTTTTCCCTTCAGGACTACCTCCTAAGGGACTTTTGCAACCACAGTTTGGAACAGGCCAAAGTCACGAAAACCTTCTGCACTGTTATTTTAAGTGCAATAAATATGTACTAAAAATATTATGCTGATTTGCTGTAGACATTGTACTGAAAACAACGAAAAATTGGTACTTTTTTCCAGAAACCAAAGTTCTCTGAGTACATACCTGACCAAAAGTTTGTTCTCCAAATCAAAGATAGTGTGCAATTACCATCTAAACTACAAGAAAGTGCACTATTAGATTATTAAAATACTTTTGTATGGAAGTGGATCGGGCACTTGAACTACATAGCCAACACAGCTTTGCTGTAAATCTCACTCCAGAATTACTACTCTGACCAACAGCTGGTTAACATGTGTAGCTTATTTTTTTCAAGTTACCTTTTCTTATTTTTCATGTCACTGCCAAAGTTGCAGCTGTTAAGAGCTAGGAGTTGCCTATTTGAAATCCTTAGGAAAACTCAAATAGTTGTTTTTTTTAAATCTGGCTAGCCAGCAGATTCACATTTAGCTTCCTTAGTATGTCTGAGATACTCTCAATAAATCTATCTCAGAAATATTAAGAAAACCCTTCATCTCCCAGCAGATCGAGGAAGGTTCTACTCCCCCTCTACTCTGCACTGGTGAGACCTCACCTGGAGTACTGCGTCCAGTTCTGGGCTCCCCAGTTCAAAGGAGACAGCGATCTGCTCAAGAGGGTCCAACAGAGGCTACAAGGATGATTAAGGGACTGGAACACGTGTCTTATGAGGAAAGGCTGAGACACCTGGGGCTCTTAGTCTGCAGAAGAGAAAACTGAGAGGGGATTTGATAAATGTTTATAAATATCTGAGGGCTGAGTGTCAAGAGGAAAGGGACAGCCTCTTCTCATTCCTGCCCTGTGATAGGACAAAGGGGAACGGATGTAAGCTGGAGCACAGGAGGTTCCACCTTAACATGAGGAGGAACTTCTTTACTGTAAGGGTCACGGAGCACTGGAAGGAGCTCCCCAGAGAGGTTGTGGAGTCTCCTTCTCTGGAGATTTTCAAGACCTGCCTGGATGTGTTCCTTTGTGACCCGTGCTAGATTATATGGTCCTGCTCTGGCAGTGGGGTTGGATTCGAAGATCTCCAGGGTCCCTTCCAACTCCTGACATCCTGTGATCCACCAGATACATTATTTAATTACCTATTCATTTGAATAGGTATATGAATAGGTATGTTGCACTACATATTTAGGCACACAATTTATGCTAAAATGAGAATCATTAGATTAAATAACCAGTTAGGTAGAAACAATAGGTAATATTTATACTTCTGAGTCTAATCCAGCAGAAGCAAGGCAAAGGTTAGCAGACTAGTTCTCTCAGAGTTACAAAAACAAAAATGAAGACTTGGCATTTCTGCCCTGAATGAAATACCTAGGCATAAATGCTTTTCATATTCTTCCTCAAAGGACAGTCATCTTTCACCAGAACTGGTGTGTTCACCAGTTCTCTGAGAAGGGAGAGAAGCAGAAGATGGTAATGGGAACATGAAGGTCAGAACCCACTCACAGCATCAGAGTAAAATGAGTAAGAACAAGGGCAAGTAACCAGGACAAAATCCACTAAGTCAAAAGGGAGATGAGGTAGGTGGGAAAGAAACACCAGAGCTTCTATAATTATACATTCATCAAGCTGTAGACACGGTGCTTCAAATTTTGCACGTGCTTGTAACAAATGTTTGTTACTGGTATACTGTAAAGTTACATCACGTCTTATAATAAGAGAAAATTCTCCTGAGATCTATACCTATTCAATCTAAACAGACAGACTTGTATCTATTTTCCACCTCCTGACATGAATGAAAGTATGCCTAGTGATATTTTACCTTGTATTTGAAATGGTATTTAATAAAAAAATGTATAGCCATAGCATATCCAGTTTTCTTCCAGAATTCTAGCTCTAGCAGTTAATAATGGGCAATGAAGCCAATTTAGTGACTTATTCAAAGCTCTGCTTAGAGGAGCACACACATCAAGATAGCAATGGATCACAGTGAACAATCAACATGCTTTATAAATCTCCAGAACTGGTGTTCAAGAAAATGCCGCCAATGGCAGTTTCTCTGACAACATCCCCCACACATAACTAACCTCCATTTTTTAAGAATAAATCAGAACTCCACCACTCCAGGAGGAACTCTGCAGCTGTTGGTTTTGGATCTAGAACTGCTACATAAATATCCAACAGCAGCCTATATAGGGTTTTCCGATGTACAACCTTTCCACTCAGCTTTTTTCTGGCTTCCTAACAGTAACTGCTTAGAGAGACAAAACAAGTATTTAAGAGAGCTTTAAAATAAATACAGAACACTAGGTCTTCTTTGTATCACGCCACAAATACCAGCATACCATTACCAAGATGTCAACATACTTTGAATTTTAAAATATAGTGTCCATTCTTTTAAAATCTGGAAGAATATCTCCAAATATAAACTATCATATAAATGCTCATTGGGTCAAAATCACAGTACAGAAATCGTTTTTGTCAAAAGCTGTTTGACAATTCTTTCAATATTATGTTTAATGTAGGAAAAATCTTTCAATAAATGTGCATGTATCACTGACTTTTGGCTTTTATACCATCCACTAAATTGTGTAGGCTTTTATTGCACAGAGGCTTATTAGAAAGCTTCTTGCAGTACTGCAACCCCACTCCTCCCCCTTCTTCCACCTCAAAATGTTTTTACAAAATGTTGTTGAAGTTAGACATGTCAATGGGGGCTCCATCACACTAGTTAAGACAAACATGCAATACACCTATAACAGTGGTTTTGAAATAAATCTCATTACAATGATTAGATTGATTACAGGCTGATTTTTCATCGAGGTGATACAGGAGGAAGGCTAAATATTCAAGTCCAATAAAAAGCTGCAATTGGATCTGAATTACTGAAAAACTCAGAAGTCAAAATATTAAGACAAGATACACTTAAAGAGATCAAATAGCAACACTGACATCAAATTACTCAGTTACTGGGCCAAAACTATCGAATTCCTTCCCTTCCCACATTAAGTACAGGAAGGAAATACAGTAGAAATAGATAATAGATAAACACTTCTACACCACAGCATGCCAGAGCTGTCTCAAATAAAAGAGGTTTATCACTATTTAAAAAGTAAATAAATAATAAAAAAATAAAAAAGCAAATTAAATATGGAATTGTCACTGCAGAAGCTCACAAGTCAGGAAAGCAAAAGAAATTAAAAAAAAAAGGAAAGAAAGAAGAGTATTTCCTCATAATTTGGGATTATTGTCTGGATGTAATGTGACAGCTGCAAACACACTAATATCTTCAAGGAATTTAACTTAATCTAAATAAATTAAGGTCTCCTAAGACTAGTGATATTCATCTGTCACTGTGATACAGTAAAGCCCACAATGAAACTTGACCCCTACTGAAATTAAATAAATGAAATGTGACAGTTACCAACTACAGTGAGTTGGACTGCTGGTGGATTAAAGCAATATGATATTGCCCTTATAGAAGTGAAGCAACATTGTGTTAAAAATATTACCAGAAATATAACTCAAAATATTAAAAAAAAAAAAGCCCACCTACAAGTGGAAAGGCTTAAAATGAAGAAAGAGTGGTATACACATTCTATCTTCATACAAGTCAAAAAAACTACAGATGTAAATACTGATTTTTCTAGCAATTTTATCTGCTCTGCTAGTTCAGCAAGACAAATACATAACACAAAATACCTAGGAAAATACCTCTGGGTATATCAGCTATACCAGAATACTGAAACCCAGATGCTACACTGTATTGAAATTTGATGTGACAAACTACATTTGCAAAACCCAGTGTTTTAGATTAATCTCTTCCACTATTCTGTTGGGAATAAGGAGGGGTTAATATCTGCCTATGTTGCTATACTTACACCTTTAAAACTCCACAAATACAAAGAAACACAATCCAAGAATTTGTAAGACACATTATTCATTGCTGTAAATAAAATTCATGCATTTCACTATTAAATCCTCAAACTTAAAATTTATGCATTTCCCCAAACTTTGTCCTCAAGACAAAACAAAAACCCCACATATATGCACACCCAGAAACCCTGTAATCTCAACACACATCTTTGTTGTCAAGGATGTAGCATTCACGTATTTACTCCTATGGAAAAATTCAGTCAGCAGCAGAGCCAATTGAACAGTAACACAGCTTCAGTTTATCTGGGGTCATTATTGGTTAGTTTCAGCAACTTTGCAGCTTTTATTCAATGTCTGAAACCAACTTCATGCTACACTTGGAAAAAAAAAAATTCTGCAGTTTGGCATCTGAAAAGTATTGAATCAGATAATTCTATCTGATATTGTGTAAAGCAGATGTTTCACTACCTAGACACCACTGCCCTCATGAGATTAGTAAAGACCTTCTGGTGGACTGGAAAGTTCCTTGATTTTGCTTGTAAAGTATGTGCAATTACCTTACTGGGTAAAAAAATCAGTTCTTCAAAGATTAAGTAAAGGTCATGAGAGTTCACAGTATGCAAACAAGTACAAACTGAAGATTTAAAATGCTCCTATGAGTCATTTTGATCATGCCATGGCAACAGAGGATATTTGGAAATAGAAACAAATTGCCTCTTTTTTTTCAGAGAGTTTTTGAGTAACCTGGATAGAAGGGTTTTCTTCCTCACCTCTCCACAGATGCCTTCTCGCCATTATTACTACTCCTGATGTGTCTCCTCATGAGCAAGAGAAGACACAGCAGCAAGCTGGAGGAATCAAGAAACTTTTCCTGTCTTGTTACACCTTTTGGCCTTCCCCTCCTAAGCAGAGTCAGATAATTCACCTTAAGTCACATGCAGAATCAGAGAATCCATGTAGAATTACTTCAGGGTCAACAGACAAAATTCAACTCCCACAACTATGAAAGCTGTGGGTTTACTGTCATGCACGGCATTGGTCCAAAAGAAGACACCAGCATGGGTATAACTATGCAAATTAATGCAGCCTTGCTAACTTCATCTTAGT
This sequence comes from Chloroceryle aenea, assembly GCA_013399075.1. Taxonomy (NCBI): domain Eukaryota; kingdom Metazoa; phylum Chordata; class Aves; order Coraciiformes; family Cerylidae; genus Chloroceryle; species Chloroceryle aenea. Next base: position 185,569 of record VWZY01009778.1, read on the forward strand.
ATCACAGTATATGCTGATTGCTACACTGGTGAGAGATCTCTCTTGAAGACTCCAGTTTAGAAATACTTTTATTTGCTTCTCAGTTTGTATGAGTTCTCTTTTTGACGGTAAACAGCTACAGTATTCCTTTGTTTGTCTGAATGCAGATTTCTGCTTGGGAATCTCTGAAATCCAAAGAAAATTTCACATTCAGAAAGTAAAGTCACTTAAGGAAATTGCTAGTTTGCAGCAGTCCAGTAAAAACACAAAGCCAAAAGTCCCACGTAACTGCCAGCTCTTAGAATGATGCTGTTCAAGATAAGCTACTGCCACGCTAACTCTCTGCGTTAGATGACTGCAATTATTTCCCACTGATATGCACTAAAAAATGCAGCATATGTTCAACTTCCTGTTTCAGTACAACAGCAATGCTCATTATTCCTTGAGGATTTCTTGCCATTAATTATGATTTTTTTATCTAGTTTAACTTTTTTTCTCTACTAATTATGTATTACTGATTCTATCCATGCGAGATACATTAGTTAAGCATTTTCATGAATATATTCATGCTTAGAAAAGCTTTTTTGTGTTACAGTACTCAGTCAGTAAAGCTTCAATTCATCAAAGCACTTAAGTCTGCACCTAACTCCAAATATGCACATAATCCCATTGACTTTAATGGAACTGCTTAATTGCGTAGTTAGGCATGTGTTTAAGAATCAAGACCCATGTAAGCATAATTGTGCTTTTTGGCTTGGACCCAAGCCCTGAGAAAAGGAAATAAGCAGAATGGCGAACAAACGTTCAGCAAAGCTATAAGAAGGCACAGCACCTTTCTAGGGATTATGCATAACATCACAAATAATTTAACTATCTTTATAGAAAATCCTAACAGAGTTAACAGGGAATCCAGTTACTGAATTCCACCAAGATATTTTCAAACTTAAACTGAGCATTTTTAAGTACACTTATTCAATAAGGATTTTTAGTTAAAAGAAAAGCTAATACTTAGAGCACACAAGCATTTTCTCCAGGAATTTTTGTGCTCCTTCCTATTCAGTTACTAAGGAACATAACTGTCCTACGGTGCCGGACACTGACACTTCCCCCTGTTTTTATAGGCTGAACTTTATTTTAAATATTTTTAGAACTTTTGTCAAGCCTAATTTGGAATATAATTTCAGCTAGGTGAGCTAATGTAATCAAGAATTCAGTCCTGCAGCTTAAACTTCTACAATAATTCAATGCCCCTCTGGGGTTTACTCAACTGAGAGCTTTACAAATCCTTATGTGAATAACTGTTTATACCAGTTTTGTCAAAAAAATGGAAGTAAGTTCGTAATGCTAGATGCTGTGATGAACAGGGAAGCACATGTAGAGTCACAGAGTCCCATGTCCTCCTTATCGGGATAATATCTTAGAATCACAATTGTAGTAACAAAATAATGTCATTTAATTTGCATTAACTTGCAGTTTAAATGCTACAGATGCTCAAAAGCTGCAACACTTCTTGTGTTTCAGAAGAAAACCAGTGTTTTTCTTCTCTTAAAACATCCTTTCTCATCGGAATCTGCTTTATGACAGAAACATCAAAGGAATGTATCTGAAAAACTAAAAGAGGTGCCTGGAAGACTCATCCAAAAAAAAAAAAGTTATAAAAACTGCTCAGAAAAGGATTTTAATTTTGTGTTGCGGTTGTTTTTGTGGTTTTTTTTTTTTGGTTAGTTTATTTATTTTTGTTGTTGGGTTTGGTTTGTTCTTTGTTAGGGTTTTTTTCCTGGGTTTATTGTGGTTTTGGTTTTTTTGAAATAGCAAAAGAAGATTTCCATCTATGTCATTGTCCAGGAACTGCTACTATGAGACCAGGTTCCTTCTTGCCAATGCATGGCAAGTTAAACACAGGAAAAACTGACAGCTGGAACTCAGTGCAAATGGTGAAACTGAGGCCTTTTGACTTCTTTCTCTGTGCATCACTGATGTTGAACAGAAAGTAGTGCTAAAGATAGAAGCCACGATTATATGAAGTGGCAATGGCTTAATTTACGTTATTAAGCCTATTTGAAAATAGATGGGAGTGAGACACTTCTGAGACTGATGAAGCCTCCTCACACTTCCTAGAAAGCAGAATAGAGATAACATGGTTCTGACAAAAACAAACCCAAAAGCTTTCTATTTAACAAGAAAATCTCTCTCTCAGAATGGCAAGCACTTAGGACACTTAACAGTTCAAATGACCAAACACCTGACAAGTAAGGTATCTGTACCCTTTTAATAAAAGGGCTACCAGAAAGTTTACCATGAGAAGAACAATTCTATAGAAAACTTCTTCTGAGGAATGTGGTCCTAAGTTTCAGTTATACTTTGCTCAGCAAAGCTGCACTGCAGGAGAAATTAAATAAGATGAACCCATTTTTTAGCAATGAGTCATAGTGCAAAAATAAGCCTGAAGCTTTTCTTAAGTACTGTTTTCACTGGCTGGTGGATATCTCAGTGCAGAGTTTAAAACTAATACAACTACAAAAACACAAGGCTTCAAACTCCTAATACATTAGATTCACAGAAAGTACATCATGGTTTGCTTGTACTGGCTCCTGAATAACACAGAAATATACACTGATTTAAGTATGTGGTACAATTCAATGTTATGCAATGACAGCTGAAAGCCCACAATTTTAAAAGCACTGTACAGCACAAATCAAGCATTTTGAAGTCCAGGAAGACCCAGTTAGTTAACACTGCTGTTCGGAACCTACTTTTGGGCTGTTCAGTATCTGGTCTTGTAAACTGGCTTTCTTGGGACAACTCACAAAAACACCAGCGCACCCATGAAGTATACTTGCAACAAATTTACTTTTATAAGCTGTTACGGTTTAGGGTCAGGAGAATAATCAGGGAATTTATCAGAGCTCCAATAGAGTCCCACACTGGGCAGTGTCAGATCATCTTTCTGTTTTGTTACTGATGGAAGACACACTGCAAATACAAGGCAACACTTCTAGAAAATCGTATGCAGGAAGCAGTAACATCTGTATAGAAATTTTATTTAAAAAAGCTTTTTGAAATATATATAAATTTACTACTACATTTATCACTGGAAGAGGGGCAGAAGTCAAATGAAGACTGGAATAAAGAATGAGCAACTAATACATAAGGAAAACAAAAACAATGGTATAATTATTTCACCCCATTTGATTTCATTGCTGAAAACGGCAATGGTTTCAGAGATGTACGCGAAGGTGGAAGAAAATCACAACATACAAGTACTACTTACGAAAGAATAACTTTACTTTTTTTTCTTCACGTCCTAGACAATAGAAATCTAATCCTTATTATTACATCAGAGGAGGGAAACAAGCCTACATAAGCAATTCCAAGCTCCAGTCCAGCCTTAGTAGCTACACAAATTCATTAGAGTCCATAACAGAGGTGAATGACCTTGGAGCAGTCTAGGAGTCCACTGCACACATTCCAGAGTTCAGAAGTCACGTCCATCACACCGTGAGCTTGTGTTGGCAAAAAGCTTAACAAACTTCAGGCATGTAAGATAAACTGCATCTGCCGCATGCAGTCAACTCTAAACAAACAAATCTTGCAGTAATAAAATTTATTTGTTTTAATAAAATTCTGTAGGCTGTAAAACAATATTCTGGTGCAGGTAGGATTTCCACAGGTCAAAGACTCTTCAGTCATGCCTTGAAATGTGAGCATAAACTGCAACAATCCCCTTAAAATGAAGGCTTTCCATGGTAGGAGACACATACAATTATGACAACTATTTTCCAGTCTTAAAAGAATACAGACATTTTAGGCTGCTTCCATGCAGGCCCCTGCACCTATTTAATAGTTTAAATGTTGGGTATTCAGACACTAATAGAGTTTCAATGCATACCTATTTCCTCCATTCAATATGACAATAATCTGATGGAAATATCATGGTTCTTTGTAATATTCAACAGTTGCATAAGGTCACCTGAACCCATTTTAGAATTGTTTCCTCCTTCTCAGCAAACATTGAGATGAATATTTTAAATTTAAGCATTTGTGTGGTTCAAAATTTAGGGTCCAATTTGCCTGTGATCAGTCTATTTATATGAGCTTTGGTTAATATGTAATCCCTCAAATTTCACTATTTCACATCCAGTCCTTCTCCAATTTACTGCTGAAGACACCTTAAGGCACACTTTACATGGACTGTTTATGAGAATCTTAAATCATGAAAAAAGAATATTTGCTAACTGCATAAATGTGTGAACTTTTATTATTTAAAAAAAAGTGGAAAATATTAGCCAATATCTTCTTTGGCTTTAGCCACATACACAGCTACAATAAGATGTCTATCAATACAAATCCCTCAAAAGCTGTTCTGCAGTGGCTACGGTAAATTCAGACATAGTGGTCTCTGCATTTCGTAACTGAAAATTATGAAAATGCAAAAATACACTTCTATTTCGCAAAAAACAACATTAAAACACATTTCATTCACTGAACAGACCCTCATAATAAAGCATATCAATACAAAGAAGAAGCATCTATTTCAATTTAAAAGTCCAATTTACCTTCAAAAACAACAGAAACCCTACCTGCTGTGTGTGGCTTGAATAGCCTGAAGAAAATATTCAAAAAGACAAAAATTATTTTTTTTCACCTCAAGATGCCTAAAATGCTGATTAGAATTGCTTATGCAGCCTCTAAAATATAAAAATACACCTAAGCAGTGGAGAATCATTCAAGTGAAATAGCATCAATGTCAGCAGGGAGACGAGGCTGGCACAAAACCGTACATCAAAGCCACATATACTTTTTGAATTAATGTAACACATACTAGATACAAATGTACTCAGTAAAATTTCATGCATGTTTATTGCACTGAATTCTAAGGTATGGCTAATATTTATGAATTTTTGTAGAATTACTGGTACCTCCTACAACTACTCATAGTAGGTAGAACTACTCACAGGTTTTCTCATAGAATAATAGGAACTAATGTCCTCTTCAGCGGAGAGGTATCCACCACTCTAATACTTTGCCCACTTGCAAAGAAGCTGCTGAGAAGGAAACAATTCACCATTCACTGCACACCAAAAGGAAAATAAAACAAAAACAAAAAAACACCACCAAAAAAACCCGCCACAAAACAAACAAGAAGGTGCCTTCCCAGTATTATCAGTCTGTTGCAATGAGCATTCTTACTGAAGTGACAATATCCTCAGAAGCAACAGAAAATATCTCCTGAATCCTGGTGGACCACCTGGAGAAATCAGAGGTCCAAGTATATTTCTGACTCTCTCCACAAGATCACTATATCAAACTCTAGCATGAAGTGCACTGAACTAATCATTTTACCCTGAAATAGCTTTCAGCAGCAATGAAATTGCTAAAAATTGCTCAAATTGCTACTAAAGCTGTTGGAATGCAGGCCTGGGTTCTCTTCTGTCAAGTATGTGTACTCTATTTCCCCTCTATCAGATACCCTTCTTCCTCAAGGGAACAGAGTCAGTGCGCCTCGCTTGTGTTCTTTTGGCTCATGAAAACTGCTAGGAAAAATCAAACGCCTATTCCAAAAGATGACATGTTTTCAAAAGGTTAATTTCTTTTAGGAAAACTCATTTTCTAATACAAGTAAAATCAATATTCCAGCGACAGCTACCTACTGAAATTTAACATTAATACAGGCCTACAGAGCTACAGTAACTGTATGATCCTTGATCCACTGCAAATGAATGGCAATCTTAAGTATCTAGTTGCAGTAATTCCAGGCTGCATTATTTCTTACTTGATGTGAACAAGCATCATAGCCACAGCTAGTTACTGCTCTCTAGCTAGTCTGCAATAATAGTGGTATTGCATCCAAGTCCTAAAGTACTTCCAAACCTTAGCAAATACCAGTTGATTGAAAGCCGTGTTTTCTTCAAGCTATTTGTTGTACCCCACATACAGCACATGTATACAAAACATACACATTTCCTTTCCTTCTCATAACACCCAAGCTGTGTAATACTTCAGTCTTCCATTATCTCCTCTACAGAATGCTCTTTCTTAGCAGTGTCACTGCAAATCTATAGCAGAATGGTCTAGATTTGGTTCTGTGACAATTATCATCAACAGAAGCAACAAGCAAGTTACAACTAGAGAATTCTAATTCTTCCTTTCATCATCCTTTCAACCCTACTAAAACAGGTAAAAAAACCTCTCTGTGTGTGCTAAGAGAAGAAATCAGCAACACAGCCATAGTATAAAACAAGCCTTCTATGAAAGCAAGACTACTCATATGTCAAAAACGTGTTGAGGAAGCAGCACCTACTTTGTAAGGTCATGTATTTAACACCATAGCAGGAACTCAGTCTGCTTCAGTAATGTTACCCCCAAGTAATTTGTCCACCTTGCATTTTGTAAGATATCATCAATGCACACTTGACAACATAAGTTCATTAGACTTGTGTGTCAAGGCTCACATCTCTCTACAGAAAACCACCTGGGATACAGGGAATAAACATGGACAGGAAGGGGAAAAGAGTGCCTCTGTCATAGAAAAGTTTGGGACTAGAGAACTGACTGTACTCAGAACTACTTCCTGAAGCTGCTCACTAGTATTCTGCAGATTTTTTCATATTTACATAGGAAGCAAATCAATAAGTACATTCCTGCTTCTGTCATCATAGTTTCTTGTGTGTTCGTGAACCTGATTAAGTCAGACTACATATAAATGTCACCAACAACAGCCCAGTATCAGTAACTAACATGTCTCTCACATTTCTAATTTCTGTAAGGTCCACATACTGGCAAACAACAGTTATTAAAATTATAAGCACAGCTCTAGTATGGAAAGGGAAAGGCAATGTCTGTAAAAACGTTTTGTGTTTTATAGAAAAAAACAGATTTTTGTTTCAAAGTCATCTTTCCCTGCTATGAGATACATACATACTTATGTTTCTAATTTCCACTACAGAGGGTTTGTTAAAACTACACACAAGCCAAACTACACTAAAATACTGCCAGTGAACTATTAGGATTGCTTGACTGCGGGCACAACAACCTTAACCTTGGCCAAGTTTTCATTTCATGAAATGCACTTAAATGCCAGGTTAAGCTGCCTCAAACTACAAAGCTAACAATGTCATGTGGCAGACATTACTGATACATTTAAATGCACCATAATTTAAAAAGAAAATCTATGAAGTTTAATGCATGTGCTCAAGGAGGTTTTTACAAGAGACTCTGAACAGATCAGGTGTCATTATTTGGTTACAAAGAGGGAATGGGAAGTTATTCACAAGCATTTCAACGACTTGTCTGTGGAGTAAGATATAAATACTCTTGTTCAAAGATACCGTATTGAAAGAAAAAGATGCTGTTACAATAATAAAATGTTTGGAGCCCCAAAACAGGGCACAGACTTGTAAATCAATAGAGTTTTTAATAAGAGTTTGAAGTCACCTCACTGTGATGTCTCCACTATTAAGTGTATGATCTAGTAATTTTTAAATTTTTTGCAGCAATTATGGAAGCTGGAAGTCTACATTACTTCAAACAAACCCCCTAAATTATCACACATTCATATCACTCCAGTCTGTAGGACTTCCAAGAAAATTCAAACACCATGGCACTTGTGGGGGAAAAACAAATAATAAAAAAAGAGAACTGTCAATATCGAGATGATAGAATCACTGTGAGCCACAAGAAAGTATGGCCAATTCTAGGTTCTGTTAGAAGTTCAATTTCAACCAAGTTTGAACAAGCTCATTTTGATCTAGCTGTACAGTGTTTTACAATCTCTGATCTAATCTTATTAAATTTCACAGACTGAGGTGGTACCAGATGACATCCAGAATACTTTTTTTATTTTAAGCTTTTGAGAAAAGCTCAAAACCCTTATGGGAAAACTTAACAACGTGAAATTTAAACTGAAGGGAACTCTGTGTAGACTCCTATGAAACTAAACTGTATCTTGTAAACATCTTGTAAACATGAGCTTCTGCATCAAAATTGAAATTCTGTTCTCAGCAAAGGATTATGGCTCACATTCTTTCTTTCTGTGAGAATATCCTCCCACACCTTTGTTCTGCTCAACTTCCTGCAGATTACTGTGGTCAAAACATATTGAAAGTACACCAAAAAATGGTTTAGTACAATGAAAGGCAACACCTCGTTATTATCCAGTCCCAATGAACATTTCCATAACATTAAATCTCACAAATTGTATTTATCCTATGAAACAAGAATTTGCCATGCTATTCCCATTTTTTGAGATGGAGAATCTAGGCATTAAAAGCACATTTGGAAAAAAGATGCATCATGTGGAGAATACAAGAACCAGTTCCTGCCATGACACTCAAAGATGGAAAGTTGCAATACTACTAGGCTCTCAGTTAAAAAAATTAGTTAACAGGGCTACAGAGTCTGAAAAAAAGAACTTTTGTGTCCAATTTTCACATTCAGCACACCCCCAGGTGTCCTTCCACAGTGCTACAATAACCAAGAAGGTTAAATGAAATGATCATAGTCACACAGGAAATCTGCTACAGAACAGTCCTGCTAGTTTGACTGGAACAGGGATCTGAATCCATACTAGCTCTTAGGAGCCACCCACCATAGTGCAGTAACTTCATCTCTCCACTACAAACTGTTAAGGCTTGAAATTTCCTGCTTTCCAAGCACCTTTTCTTTTATATGCACACTACCACAAATTCAGTCCCTCTCTTAACACGCTAGCACCTTCTTTTATGGCTTGCATTTAACACAATGAAACAACCCTTAAAATATGCTTGAAAACAGAACAGCTCCTTAACTATTTGTTTTGGGTGCATCTCTATACGTATGTGCAAGTGCCTGCACCAAAAAAAAAGAAAAGATATACACACACAGAACTAGGGTCTATATGTAGCTTTATACCAAGGATTTACTTAGTCATGTGACAAATTTGCCCATCCCAGTCTATGAAAATTCTATTTTTTCTTTTAATAGAAGTGCCTAAAAACATACTGGACCTTTTCCAGGCTCTAAAGCAATATTATAATGAAGTTAAATGAAAACAAAGCCTAAATACTTAATTTCCTGCAGACCAGATTTCCAAGAATGCTGTTCCAGTTTCCTGATTAAATAGGTATTTTGGAAGATTCTGTTACAGTTCTTATTAGTATTTGCAATTTGCTCCCAAAAAATCATCACAACAAATTTAAACATTTACTTACTATTTGGGTCCTTAGTAAAAAACAGCTTAGATCAGTCAACATTTTGCTGCAATGTCATCACTTTCTAAAAATTCTTCTTTTATTAAGACCTCTGAGTTATTGGCTTCTGGTAGTTTATTGTGATTTCTTTGTAGTTTTGTAGTTAACCAAAACAATCCAACAATGCCTAAATTTTAAAGTTTCTGAAATGACTTAATTGTAGTAAAATTTCTATCTTATCAGTGATTTTATAACTGGTAACAATAATTAGAATACTACCAATATTAACCTGTCACCAGTTGGTATGTTAGTACTATAAAAGATGTAAAAATTTTAGCACTAGATATACTTTCCTATTGTATCTTTAAGAAGTCTGACTTGAGGATGAGCTCCGAAGTATTACTAGTCAACCCTGTAACGGCCAACACACCACTAATGTGAAGGAGGTGAAACCATAAGCCAGCAGAAGGTCATCCAACTACAAAGAAAAAAAAGCTGTAACAAAAAAATCAAAATGAAAATTAAATCATAATTCTGTTTATTTTTCCAGTGATTGTTCTGGCACTGGCTTCATATATCCTCATACATTCAAGTCTTTATTTTTTCCCCACAAATGTTCAGAAATAGCTTCCCTCCTACTTCATGACTCCATCTGCCACGTGAACTTTTCAATCTAATAAACTGTCTCTAGCATATATACATTACCCTTTTTTTTATTGTAACCTGTAATACTTACAGCAATCCTATTGCACATTCCACCCCCACTGCAGGTTAAACTCTACTAACAGATTCAGCAAGCAAGCAGAAAGTACACTATTAAATGAGAACTCTCAAAAAATATGTCATGCCATATCAAGTCTGCTATAATACAGCACAACTAAGTCTTTCCCTGTCCCTGTCCTCCCCAATGTTTAGCATGATAAAATAATTTGTAGTTGTTTATAGTCACAGTCTTTTAGTATAAACATTACCATACAGAAATAACTTCAAGAACACAGTTTCTTCATTTTGTTTTTGTGCTTGACTTCCCCTATCCAGTATTTCCCCAAGACAACAGCACAAAATTGATGCAGCCCAATCCTGAACTGACTGATGCATCACTGCCTCTACTGAAATAGATACAACACATAGAGAGTAAGCCAAAATACCACTCAGTCTACTGGGGGACTACTGACAATGTCTAGTTTTAGGCATTTAATCAAGATTCTAGGATATCTTTACATATTCTGCAGAGAGGAATCTCTAAGCCCTTTTTGGGAATCCTAACCTAATCACCACAATGAGATGCTTAAAGTCAAATGGCTTGAATAGTTCCAAGCTCTGATCTCTAGCACAAGAAACAATCCAGTTAATTGAACAGAAAAATTCTGTCACTAGGTACACAGATCATTTTCTTTAATGGTATCATTTCTAATTTAGGAATAATTGTGAAGTTTCTGTGTTCTAACTAGGAGAGCAAGAATGAACATTTTTGCAGTAAGACCCCTTCTTAATAACTTTCTCCCCACTGCTTGCTTGTCCAGGTGTTAAACAGATACCTTACATTTGAGTTTCACAATATTATTTCTGCTGCAGCCCTCTTTGTTTCTTTGCAATAAAATCTAAATTACTTTGTTTCCTTTTGCTATTTAACCTCAGAAGTGGGGTAAGAGAGGTCTTGAACTAGCTACACGATTCTCTTTTACAACTGCTTTCCCATCTCAATGAATTTCAAATGGTTGACATTTTTTATTTATTTTTTCCCCCTGTAATCTAACTGCTGTGATGTAACACAAAACAGATTTGGTTCCCTTGGTTACGTAAAAGGCATTTAACTATAAATTAGCATTTCCTGCATAAGAGACATCCCATAAAACACTTCCACCTCAATCACACTAGAGAGTACATGCTTCTTCATCAGTTTGCCTCTTCTGTGAATGCAGCCTGTCTTATTACAGGTTGTTGTAGCTTGTTCTCTTAGAATACACTACTGAACACTCTGGAAAGGGTGCAATCATTCTGAGATCACATTTATTTTGTATTTTTATCCATACTCCCTTTTTTTTTGTCTACACTTCTATATCATGGCAGAAAACCAGTAATTCAAAACCAGAATGTGTAATCAAGAGCTCAGGTTTGTTTAGGAACAACCATGGGAACGGACTGGTATGATACTGAATGTTTCTTAATAAACAGCCAGCGAGAGAAGACGCGGTCAATCAATGTGATTGGCAGGCAAAACTCCGTTTATTAGCTATCAGCGCAGTACTTTTATATGGTCACCTCATTAATAGTCACACTTGTCCATCCTCTATTGGTTCAATCCACGGGGTCTCTTAGCATAACCCAAGCCCTCTCACAGTTACAGAAGCCTGTTACACCCTCATTCCACAATATTCTATTATTGTGCAGCTTATCAGCTCAAGGACATGCTGTCCCTGCACGTTTCTTGCAAGGATTGCTGCTGATCTTAACAGCTTTCTTCAGATGATATTTCTTTTAAAGGTACATGACCCTTGTCTTTTAGCCATTCTACAACACTTTAATAGTAGTATATAGTAGTATATTAATAGTAGTATATTAGTATCTTTTTATACTTTATATACCTTGTTTCTTTAAAGGCATATTAGTCAGAACATGACTCTACTGGGAGGGTTACTAAATTGCATGCACTGCTGTTTGTATTGTATACTCAATCAAGTTCATCTTCCTCACCTCCTACCTAGCAAACACTGCCAGTTATAGGCCATGGAAATACATTTAAAACACCACCTTATCAACAGCTTCAAGCAAAAACACAATCTGTAAGCAACAAAGTCAAAAATAAAAGGGCAGTCATTAAAAAAAAAAAAAAAAACTACATTAAAAGTTAAAAAAAAGGCTAGAAAATAGAACAGAAAAAAAAATGCCTGTCAGGAAGTTAGAGATTGGTTTACTCTTCAGCTGCTAGAATCATCACCTGTCTTGGAGTCAAAGACTGAAGAAGAGACTGTACACTCAATATACTCAGTACTAGACCCAGAGACAGTAGCACCCAAGAGCAATCATTTGATTGTTCCAATTTAGGGAATCCTGCCAGATTAATAAACAAACCTGCCTTCACTTACAGCATTATACATATTGATATGTTTTATTTGGGGAAAAACACAAGGCCAAAGAGCAGACATTTTTATTTTCTATTCCATTAATGTCCACAGCATTTTTGAAAACTAATTATTTTTAGTTTTATTTTGGGGTTAAAAAATTAAAATACTATTTTGAAATAGTTCGGAGAGAAGAGTACCTCAAATGTCATAAGATTGCCTAATTGTGAAACTTAATCATTAGAGATAACAGCATTTACTTTCAGAACTATTTCTGTAGTGATACAGTTAAGCTCAGATCCGGTATGTATTTTCTAACACTGTTAACTCAAAGACAAATTCATACTGGAGACTAAGGATTACATTCTACATTTGCAGAAAGACATCTGAATCTGCAAAATAACCCTTAAAAGGAATTGATGAAATAACAAATTAAAGCTACACACAACTCACTTTCCTCCATCTCAAGCTGCTTCAGATAGTCAGGTTATATATTATGGACTGCATTTGACAGAAAAACGGAGTAGTGAATAGAGACAATCAGAATTTGGATTAGCCATTCTATGGTGCACTTCAGCATCTATCAAACTAAAGCAAATATTTTCCAAGCAATACACTATGCATAACATTTAAAAGCAATTTAAAACATTTAAAAATGAAGACATACAGTAGAATGTATTAATAAATACATTTTGGATTTGTCTGGGGACTTCTTTCAAATTTTACAGTTTTAACTTGATTTTTTATTTATATAATTGCATAACACTACAACAGTAAGACACAATAATTGGAAGTTGTACATTTTACCCAACAATCTCCAGAGTTATGTAAGGAAGCAGTTTCCTCTGTCATTTAAAAAACTATCTAGGTAATTTAATCTAAAAAAAGGACTGTATTTAATATATTTATAAGCATTGGTTAACCTTAATTACACATTCTGTTGAAATGCTATAGAACTTTAATTGAAAAATAAAATGTTACAAATGAATTTTTTGAATTCTTATTACGGCATTTTTTAAGATTGAGATTTTCCCCTCAGTTATTTGACACTGGGATTTTTTATTACATAAGATAAAAAAGGTCTGCTAATCAGGCATTTACTAGCATAAGCATTTTATTCTACTTCTTTGCAGCAGCTCTGATGAAAACATTTTAACGCACCGTATTTTAACATAGAGTGATAACATTTTAACATACGGTGATAATATTTTTCTCCAGTATTCAGAGCTGTAAGCCAAATTTTAATGTTATTGAACTATGCTGTGTCTTTCCACAAATTTCTTGTCAGGCTGTATAGTTCAACGAAACAGTGAAATTTTGCTCTGGGGCTCCAAGGGCTGGAGGGAAAAAAAAACCCAACAACAACAACAAAAACAACAAACATAATTTAGATATGCAAATCTTACATAAATTCACTCATGAAATTAAACTTATTAAAAATGTTCATGCCTGCTTAAGGTTATTTCAGCGGGTTTTATTCCATAACTACAGTGCGTTAAGTTGAATCAAGTCCCCCAATAACTGGCTAAAATATAGGAGGAAAGAAAAAAGCAATCTAAACCACAGCACTAACATAAATGCTTCATTATATAGGCTGGATAAATACGTTAAATGCTACTGTAAGCAACATCTGATCCTGAAAACATCTGTATTACTGGGCAATTTATAATGAGACTGAAAAGTGCAGAACTATAGATTCAGGGAGCAGATTCATGGAAGAATGAGGAGCTTCATCCTTTGGATTATGAGGTCTTTGTCAGGACAAGAAGGTGATAGACAAGGGGAGAAAAACAAATACACAAATCTAGTGCTTACTCTTTTTTGAATGCTCTGCCATTCATAATTTCCTATGATCAGAATTTACAAAAGTTTTAGATCAGTTCAAGGATATCGAAGTATCTTTTACATGCAGTGTTTGCACCTGCTGTGTGTCAGCTATCAAAAGTCACTTAAGTTAGGTCAAGGCCAACGATCATAAGCCAAAAAAATTTTAGTCTTTATTAATAAACTGAGGAAGGCAGAAAGGCTTCTCAGACAGCGAGGTGAAAAACTTTATAGAATCTCACTCACTCTCTGTGAAACAACAAAAAACTATGCAAACAAAGGGAAGAAGTGGCAAAAGGTGTTATTTCTTAGCTCCCAGGAACCTGTTTCTTCTATTCATGCCTTAATGAAAGGCAGGTGCTTCTCAATGCAATGTTTGGCATTGCATTGCCATTATTATTGCAAGTCATTATTAAACAAAGAAGAATCCTATTTACAAAAGCCAAGAAATTATAAAGGTATAAATGAAAAGGCAGAGAAGAGCAACACATTCTATTGTAACTTCAGTTATTCACTTTTTTTGGTAGATTTTGAAGGTCAATCATTCTTCCTTGAAAGAAAAAGCTTCCAACGGAGACTCCATACACCACACGAGCAAAACTAAATAAGGATCTGGCAAAATGTTGATTTTGCCTCTTTGAATGCATCCTACCTACTCCCTGAAAAGGTCTTGAGCTCAGAGTACAATGTCATTAGCTACTGTTGATAGAAACTAAACAAAAAATAAAAAAAAAACTCCAGACTTTTAATATTAATAAGTTAGAGATTTAATTTTCATTGGATTCTGAAATGAATCTGAATTGCAAGGACTTCAACATCTGACGCATTTTTTTCCTTCTAAAGGCAATTAAAATCCCAGTCACTTTTGCTACTAAAGTTACTATGTGTGTTTTAAAACTGCTCAGATATTTTCAGTTAGGTGGAAGACAAAATAAATTACAACACAAGAGAAAGAGTAATAGAAAAATCAGGAGAGAGAAAACTCTTTTTTCAGGCAACTTTAACAGATATCTACAGTTCCCAGGCAAATAAGTTTTATGTGAAATGCTAAATAATACTTTTGCAAAGTGCGCCACCGCGTGGTAACTAACATAACTGCAAAAAAACTTGCCTCACAGATCACAAAAAACCTTTTTTCTCCTTCCAAAACCGTTATAAGCCGGTGCTTACACCTATCCAACCACTGGGAAAGACTTCTAGCAGAACTGTCCTAGATGTGTGAAAAAAAATGCATGCATTGTACTTCACCATAGGTACAATTTAGTAAACTATAGTCTAGACTAAAACTATTAGAGTATTCTTTCCTCATATTTTAGCCTTATTTATTAAAACCTCCTCAATATTCTACTTGCATTTTTCTTCTAAACTTAAAAGTTGCTGAGCAAGATCATCCNNNNGAAAAACCACACCACTGTTCAAAAAAAAAAAAAAAAAAAAAAAAAAAAAAAAAAAAAAAAAAAAAAGCACGGATTCCAATCAAGCAGAAAGTATCTCAAAAGCAGAAACCCCACACTTCTGGCTAAATAGCAAGTTGAAGAAGCACACTTCTGGGAATTCTATAATTTAGCAGCAATGTGAAAATTTAGAGATAGGAGAGGGGTAGTAAATGTATTAAAACAAATGACATAATAATAGTGAAACATATTCAAAGCATATATATTACCAATAGCCAGCTGTGGTACTAAAAAACTCTGAAAAAACAAACATGGAGCTCAGTAGGACTGTCAAGGAGAAAGTTTGACTTTCCAGCATTTGAACAGCGTTCTTCTTTACAATGTGAAGAAAAAGAAATTTTACACAGAAATAATAAAACAGAATAACAAGATCATTGTTATACTTCTTTCCTATGCACAGGCAGAGTATCACTGGGTTCTTCCTCTTTGGCCTAGTTTTATTTTAAATTATATTACTTTAAAAGTAAATTAATTCAGAGTCTAGTCTACACCAGGAAGTACATAATTATCTCAATGATAAGAAACATTTTTTGGTAGTACTTGCACTATTATATATGCCAGTTATTGCAGTGTCACAGACAAATGAGAAAGTGAAAAAAACAACCAAACAAATTAGGATATTTAATCATAAGAATGTGTTAAGTTTTGTTAAAGGAGTATGTCTGAAAAAATGAGATTTTACATGTTCCCTTTTGTACTGAATAAATTATGAAGTTTTACTTCCAACTCTGGAGGCAAGTTAAACAAAAACCAACCTCCAGAGTGTTGGGGGATGGCTGCACGAACAAGGTCATGAACACGTCAGCATGGTTCAATGAACAAGCCAGACCGAAGGCCTGTGCTCGGGCCCTGTGTGCGTGTGCACGAGAGGCCTGAGCCTGGGCCCCTGAGTAAGGGTGTGGGGGCACGAGCAGGCAGCCTTAGCTGTCCTTGAAGGCAGAACAGAGAGGATCCTGGCGACTTGCCCAACTTCAAAGGCAGAAGGTAAGATGCTGAATACAGGACACTGTGAGTGTGGGAAAAGCCTTAAGGATGAGCCTGCCGCGTGCCCCCAGTCAGGATGCTGCTAGGTACACGGACAGTGTGACTGACCAATGGCTTTTAGGCGAGGCATAGATAAGCATGGCTAGAGAAACAATAAAGTTGAACATGATTGCAACTCATATTGGGTCAGGATCATTGTTCCCAGGCCTTTTCCTGACACCAGAGTTGGAAGTGAAAGCTTCATAATTTATGAAAACAGTAAAAGAAAGCAAACAGTAAAAAAAGACACTCTTTGGAAGTCAGGAAATGGTTACTGTCATGCTGTTCAGAGGTACTCAGAAATACGGTGTCATTCTACCCTTCCTGCATGATACTATAATGGCCACAAAACCAGGCTTTAAGAAGGACTTCTCTTATGCTGTAGCTTATCTTTGCTGATACGATTAAACAATACTTCAGTTTTAAAAGGCTGTTCTATCTAACACTGGTTAACAGCTCAAGAATGAGAGAATTAATGTATTACACATTCTGGTTTTGAAGTTAAGATGAAACTTCTCTTATATGTATTTCCAGTGTTAACTGGTGTGACCGCATTTTATTTACCAAGACCTTCTAAATAATGTCACTTGTGGTTGCCTTACATAATGTTTCAAATGGTTACAGTTTATGTTTAATTTTTTTATTACTTTTAAATTACATGTTTAATTTTTATTACAGAAGAAGGTAAACCTATTGTATACTTTATTCTGTTTCTCATGAATCTATTTTTTAATAGCAGTATTTTCCATCTTTTGTTTTTAAGAATAAGGCAAACTGAAAATACTAACTATAAACAATGGTCCTGGGAACAAAACAAATCATGTCTTTTTAACACCATTGTATCATTGTTCCGGTAATGCACAAAAGTGTCCAACAGAGGGTGATAGAGACCATAAATTTGCCAGGTGATGGAATTATCCAACAAAAAAAATTTAAAAATAACATGCAGTTTAGGAAGCATAACCTACTACAACAATCTGAATAAACTTCATTACTTGACAAACACTTTAAGTTAACTGGAAATACTAACGACTTTCCAGAAAAATATTCTCTTAAGCATCTGACAGAACAAAAATTATTCGATTCTCTAATTATTACATCCTGTAATATCACCATTAAGTAAAGTTACTTTATTTATTTTTTAGTTTTCCTGCCTAGCAAGTGGGATACAAAGTTTGAGAGTCAAATGAGACGGGAAACATATGCAACTTGAATATTCATTTGTGTATCAGATTTATTTATCCTTAAATCATAGGGAACATGAGATTTTACATATAGAACAGATAAGAAAGGAACGAGATAAGTAATTCTCATACAGACAAAAGTACTTAATGTTTTGGGAGAGATTTAAGAATGAAGCACGTGTCATCTGATGTAACATCAAATTCCCTCAAATGCAAACATTTCAAAAATACAGTTTCACCAAAGATGTAGCACTGACTTTCTAAACTCAAACCATGGAAATCACTGAAAAAAACAGTCACTGAGTCATCAATTACAGTGCTTTGAAGCACTATGTAGCTGTGATACTGTATTTTCCTTTAGTTTGACATATGTATCCCTGAATACTCCCTCAAATACTAACTCAAAACTTTGAAACAAAGCTGTAGGTAGAGTGCAGTTTACACACACACAAAATCTCAGTCTAACTATTACACGGTCAGACAGGTTAAGTCTCTTTCAGGTGACACCCACATTACAGCTTTAGAGAGCTTGTAAGTAATGAATAGAGTGAACTGCTACAGATAAAAGAACCAATCACAGGAAGCTGAAAAATGTCTAAATTAATTTCCTCTTCAGAAGAAAACTACATAATAATTCACTTAGATGTGCCTTCCAAAGCCCCTAACATTCAGTCTTCTACACAAGTACAGTTAATACTACTGCATCTAAGGACTCTCTCATCTCCCTCAATTTCTCTCAGCTCACATTCTCATTCAACTTTTCTGTGGTGCAAACCTCTACAAAGTGCACAGAATAATAAGCCTCTTTATCCGCTTTCTCATGGCTTTCTCATGGTATTACTTATAAAGCACTGAGCACCAGTACAGAACTGGTTCTATTTAACTCTTTAAGAACGATAGACTGCATCATGTCACTGAGCATTAACTAAGCACCACTGAAGAACATTTTAAATGGCCATCGAGATTTAATTTTTTAGGTCTATTTTCAAAACCATATAAAAAAAAATGAAAGAAAAAAAACAAAAACAAAACAAAACAAAACACAAACCCAATCCCAACTCAAGAAAAACACTGCAGCCTATGAATCCCTGGCCTTAAGAGAAGGCTATGGGAAGACCTTACTGCTGTCTACATCTAATGGGAGGGTAACAGAGCAGATGGAGTCAGAATCTCAGTTATGTGCAGTGCTAGATTGAGACTTGATGGCAGAACTGCAATATTGGGAATTTCAGTTGAACATGAAGAAAAAGATTCCACCATATTGCACAAACGCTGGAACAGGTTCAAAACTCAACCCTGGAAGGGCCATGACAGCCATGAGATACAGCAGGCCCTGTTCTCAGTAGGGTGCTGAATGACATGACCTTCCCAGGTACCTTACAACCTGAATTGTTCTACAATTCTATGAATTATAAATTGCATATTGACTGTAAAGTTTCACAACCTGTTGTTTGTTTATAGGCAGCTTTGGGAAGTGGCATTCTACACAGGCATTGGGTAATTTTCAGAATTTAGAACACTTTCCTATAGGCTGCTGAAGGCTGTCTTTCCCTTCTATCCCAGTCCTCCAATACAAATGGATGGGTATACAAGTTATGTATGTGTAGTAAGACAGTACCGGGAAAATACAACAGCTGGTATGCTGAATCTGCTTTTCAGTTTTCTGAGTCATAGATCAGAACTGTAATAAAAACAATTCTCCTGCGCTTTCTGAATTAGTTTGAGGTCAAAGAAAGCTTTAAACAATAACCAACTTCACACAGATTTATCATCTACAAAAGAAATTCAAAGCTATGGCTTTGCTTCTATTAAGAAGCAGAATAGGAACATGCATGGCATTATCCAGTTGTGTGCAAGAGAGAGGAATCTGGACATGCAGAGGAAAAGGTTGCATTCACAGGTGATTTCCTCTAGAAAACCAACTATTTAAACTGAATTTCATCTTTCACTATTTGAGTTCCTAAGTCACATCTGAGCCACTTCTGCTTCCTTTGCCAACATATATGGGAAACATCAGCCAAGTGCAAAAAAAAAAAAATCCTAGCAAGGGAATTTTTTTCACTAACCTTACATGAAAGATTACCAAAAAAAAAATTTCCTTCCTAAACACTGTAACATTTTGTTTAAAATTGCTACCATTTTGCAGAAAGTAGTGTATTTTATTCATTACAGAGGGGATCTACACAACACACTGCAAAAACCAAAGCAGTAGCTCCTTCTGAAGCCTTCAAAAGCAGACATTCACTCAGGTATTTTCTAGGCGAATAAATGGGTGGCCAGTAAGACTTGACCTTTAAGAATAGCAAACATGGACCAATCAGAAAAAACACACTTATATTACCTAGAAATTAATCAAAATAAACACTTAACAGAATAAAACATGCTTCAGACTGAAAAAAAATACTCCACTCAGAAATGTAGTGTCTTTGATCACTCTTATTTAAGCTTTCAAGCTTTTTGTTCCAATACTTTCGCATAAGCTCTTCTGTAGAAAGCTAAATATGTGGAAGAAGCTCACTGAACGTGACCTTAATTTTCACTTCTGAATCCAGCCTTTCAGCACCCCATAGTTGTCTCTCAGTACATAGAAAGATTATGTTAAGAAAACCTGTAATAGTAACATTTAATTCTTTCATCTACTTAAAAAAAAAGGGGGGGGG
>VWZY01009778.1:205942-218309 GCA_013399075.1 Chloroceryle aenea
GGGGGGAGATAAGTTCAAGACATCATTTCACAGGTACAGTCATTATCAACCTCTTCCAGAAATTGTATATGGCATAGACAGTCTGCAGACTTGCTAGTAAGTAGCCTTACCTTGCACTGTCCCGCCACACAGATTGAAGTTCCATTTTGGTCACAGGGTGTCCCATCGATCACCTTTTCAGCTTGTCTCACATAGAATCGGTAGCCTATTGCACGACAGTTCAGCTCGCACTTCTGACTTCCCTTCACTGTGGAACGAGACAAAAGTCTCCATTATAAATACCATAGCAGTAGTTTTAAAAAGGAAAAGCTCATTAAACGATCACTAAGGCCTGAGAGGAAGAAACAAATATGCAAACTGAATTCAGTGGGAATGACTACATTAAATGATGATTAAGAAACTAACTCCAATGTAAGCATTCCAACATACCTTCTGAAAATTTGAACAGTGTGTTGGCTTTTAAAGACAGATATTTTTCCAAATGACCAAGAGTATTTTTAGTTTTATAAGAATTTTGACAAATTTCGTTTTCTTAAAGCATAACATGTTATGACTTCTCGTAACTCCCAAGTGTTAGCAGTTAATATCAGAAAGATGTGCATAAAACTAGGATCACATATAGTCATCATTCAGTTCACGTCAAATAAGCATACTAATATTTAGCATTAAGAAACACACAAAACAACCTAGATGTATATTTTTTAAATATCTACCACTTTTTTCTCTTCACTTTTACAAGTTGCACTTTAGTGACTATTTCTCAGCTCAGGAGAAAATTAAGAAAAGGATAACTCTTTGGTTTTTAAAAATCAATAAAACACATCATTATTCAAAACCTCATGATTTCTGTTAACATGCAAGAATGAAAAGGAAATCGGTTCATTGAACTCTGGGTGAGAGAAACATGGAAGACAAGAAGCCATTATCTTCTCCTGTGAAAATCTGTTACTTAAACAGATACAGCCTAACACTCCACATATCTTATGCTATCAAGTTTGTTAACACATTTGTGTAGTCTTTCTATTTCAAGTCATCTGTCACACTGAAGTCATACACAGTTCATTGCCCCTATTTGCCAACTGAAATAACAGTAACTTTCTTTCCAACCAAGAGTAGAACTGTTACACAGTGGCAGTACAAGCAGAATTACTTTTTGACAACACTTTCCTTGCTGCTATAATCAAACCCAAACTTCCCCTGATTTTAAATTTCAGGTCATACCCTCTTAACACAGCTGAAACTCACTATGTAATCTGTCAAAGGAGATGCTATACACCTTAGTTAGAAGCCCAAATATGATAGTCCCAGGATTTTATACTTAACTGTATTTTTGCATCTTCATCTAAGACATAACATATCATGCAATTATTTTAAATATATATTTAACATTTGTTTTCTGTAAAAGTAACAAACTTTCAGCCACAGATTGTATTTTGCATTGCATGCGTACTGAAAATGTGTGTAAACCTGGAAAAAGGGGAAACGTGATTTTCTTAAGCACTGCTTACCAAGTTCAGATAGCAAGCTAGGGTCAACATGGAACAGTGAAGGAGTAGCTGCAACACATACCTTAATTTACAATTGCTTTTATTCTAAGAGTGACTTAATTGATCAAAGTTAAAATACAATTAAAACCAACACATTTCTGTTCCCTTAAAAACCTGTTTAAATGCAGATGTCAGTGCATTTCAAGTTTGAGGGAAAAAAACCCAAACAACCAAGCCACGAACTCAACCATACAACCCACCGACGGGTTGTTTTTTTTCTGAAGGGACAAAGGAAGGATTTAGATGTTACCACATTACAACGGATGGCTGGAGTCTGGCAGCATTTCAGGCTAAGACTTCTTCACTGACCCGGCTGAGAAGCAGAACAGAGCTGCAGCACACCCGCTGGGAAGCATAAGCAAGCATAGGAAATCTGTCCTCCCTCGGGCTTCACTGCCACTCAAAGAACAATCCTGAAGGCCTTTCAATGCCACCAGTAGTTCAACACAGGTTTGTACTGGCTGAAGACACACTTCCGGGGCAATGCCCAGCGCTGAGGGCAGGTTCCGGCTGCTTCTCGGGCAAGAGGAGAGCGCCGCTGGCCATGCCGTGAGCACAAGCCGGAACACAGCAAATCCCGATGGAGAAAACTCCAGGATGAGCTATTAACACAAGCGGGACAGTAAGTGAATACTCACGGCAACTGAACTTCTTTGCTCTGCTCCCGGGACCACCGTGGGTCCAGCCGCCTTAGAGCAGTGCGGCCCGCCACCACCCCCATCCCCGCCGCTTGCTCTGCCCTGATGGAGGGGGAGGCAGCGCTGCCACAGCAGGCGCCAGGATGCGCACGGCGGTGCCTGGTACCTGGCTCCCGCCCTCCACTCACCTTCCACCCACCTTCTAGAAGCTTCGGCCGCGCGCCTGCATAGGGCCCTGAGGCAGGGAGGTGAGTTCATGGGCCATCTCCGGCAGCTGAGGGGTGGGTGACCCTCGGCATGGGCGGCAGGAGGAGTCTGACCTCAGCTACTGCAGAGCACAGGGGTGAATTAGTCTGTCTGTGCAAGAGCTCAGCATACTTTTATTCTCGTTCCACACGAACCTTGGCCCTCACTGGCTTCATTAAATGACAGCATAAGAAGTTAATGCCCTTAGAAAATAGCAAGCCTAAATCTAAACGCCACACATTAAGAAAGGCATAAAGTCACCGTTTTGGAAACACTGGTACTTGCAGAAGCTTTTCAATAGATGTGTTTGCCTTTCATTGAGAAAGAAGATTTCCAAATGTCAAAACTTCACTGAATGGGAGTTCTCCATCCAAATGAAGCGCCATGCTCAGAAGCACACAGCAGGAGCTTGCAGCAAAGATCCCCCTGACTGTGTCAAGACTGACACAACGGCTAAGAACAGGCCAAGGCAGCTGAGGTCACTGTACATCTACACATGTTCCATCCTCCACAGGACTAGAACCTCACACCCTGGCAGAGCTCCCATCTCCCACCCTCCACTCAGGACTTCCTCCTTTCTTCTGATTTTCTGTCTTCCTTCTGCAGATGGCCATAAAGGAATTCCCCTCCCTCAAGGGAGTATCTCCACACCACACAATGTGCAGGGGGTGCTTTTGGACTTCATGTCAGCTATTCCCTTCCCTCAGCTTCCTCATCCAATGCATCCCACCATCTTCACTGACCGCTAACCCAAGGAAATGCAGCAGGAAGGAAAACAGGCATAGTGGATAAGCAGGTCAAGCCAAGTGGTGAAGCTAGTCAGCAGTGAGCTTGAAGAGATACAGAGACAGCTCAACAGGCAGCTTGCCAATTCAAGGAATTTCAATCTAATGATATTCTCAGGAAAAAATGTTACAAGAGGATCCCAACTGCAATAGATTTGCTAAATAATGCATTCAGCTGTTCAAAGGGAAATTAAAAATAGCCACAGAACCAGTAAAACCCAGGAAATAATGGGCAAATCAAATAAAAATGCAACTGATCAGTCAACCAAGCCTTAAGGTAGGGACCGGAATGTACAAACTTCCTTGATGGCTCTTCAGTCCAAATCTTAATTTAATGTGAGCTCCAGCCTCCCCCTTTTTATCTATGTAGCAGTTCTAGTTCTCCACAGAACATTACAGAATGCTTTTACCATTTGTCAGTTTTTGTAAGTTTGCCTAAATGTCTAAAAATAGTTAATAACAAGCTCTGCAATTTGAGAAACATGCCTTTAGGGTGCCCATAGGGAAGTGGCATGCATGGTCTTGGCAAGCAAATATCACACTCATGCTAATACTACATTATGGGATTAAGCAAAATTAAATTAGGCTTGATTCCGTGTACAGTGTGCATGCTGCCTTGTAAAGTCAACTTCAGTGCTTCTCCGTAACGAGCCAAGATACACTTGTCCATGATGTGTCAGAACCAATTGTTCCAGGAACAAGTTGTCTCTGCATAGCTTTGCTATTTTCAGGGCCTAGCTTTCCATAGGCTGTAATTCAGTATTTACCGAGAATAAAAGTTATGAACCTGCTTTACCAGAAGTGTAATGGGGCACAGCAGACACTGGAAAAACTTTAAAGAGGTGTGCTCATGTCTATCTATGTAACATCTGCTTTAAAGCTTATTAAGGCTGTGGGATTTCAGCAATAGACTTGCAGGTTACTGACATTCTTGAGAAAGGGGAGAGAAGGAAGAACAGTACAGTAAGGAGTCTGGCAAGTCTCAGGCTTCTGTATCCACTATACTTGTTAGTAAAGCTCTAGTAAGTCTACAAACTGATGCCATTTAAATAAAGCAGCGGTCTCTTCCATTCAGGAGATATAATTTAGTAAATGCTGTATGCAGAATTTACAGTTTTGTAACCAGAGTTTGTTCCGAGGTTTTGTTTTCATACAGGAAGTGCTTTAAGACACAAGTACATACAGGGAACCAAAGACAGTTCCAATCCGCTACTAGCAGTAGTATAGTCCTTCTGCTTTCTGCTCGGGCTATAAACTGGCAGCTACATTGCAGACCTGAAGTGACACACCATGCAGACCTAAATGTGACAGTTCCATGCTGTGATCACCTGTGGAGCTTAGCGTGGATGACAAGTGTTGGTGTACTGTGAAATGCAGGCAACTTTGTTTAAGTGGCTTACAGTACAAAGAAGGAAAACATGTGGGAAACAAAAAATACATTACCCTACAAAGTTTTCAAAAAAACAGAACTAATTTACTTCACGTTTCACTGTTTAAGAGACTGTTGGCTTAGTTACCACTACTGGAACATTAATGCAAGCTTTGCAGTTTAGCAATGGAGGCTATAAGGTCCAGAATAAAAAAACTGATCCTGCATCAGTTTTTCCACTGAAAGACAGTTACAACTTTCTGAAGTGGCTAGAAGGAATAATGCTTTTTACAGCAATTACCTGTTGCCAGATTTCTAAATAACAATATGCAAGCATTTTCCAGGAAATAATTACCATGTAACTACATTTAGTCTTTCCAACAGAAATACTAATGTGATGTGATCTGTTTTATTTGAGTCTCTTTTGATACTTTGTCCTTATTAGGCTTGGGAACATCTCTTGACAATAACCAGAAAGAGTTGTGTTTATTTTCTTATTTTGTTCCTTTCAGTTTTGTTAACTTCTTACAATTTTTTATTACTCTGGCTTGGATTTTTTTTTTCAGAAGACATTTTCCAGTCTTCATTCCAGTGATAGAGGAACATTTCCATGTTGTTTTTAACTTCCACTTTTCATTTTCTCATGTAATGAAGTTTATTACTTCATTTTGTCTCAACAGCTTATTAGATATTTAAAATATTTTAATATTTATTATTTTTAATATTCATTATATTATATATTTATTATATATTTATGTTATTTTTAATATTTATGGGCTCAGGTATTAAGTAAAAAAAATAAATAATCCCAGCTTTTAGACAAAACTGAAAGTACGTTTTAACAAATATGAAACCAAAAAGGTATCACTCAAACTCCTCATCTTTCCCTGAATATACCACAGTTTGTTGTGCTCCCAGATCCAGTAAGTCCTGTGTTAAATAGTCATGTCAAACTACTGCTGAGTAGATTCAGTGAAGATTTTTCTTCAGTGAGCTGAAATATTTCTGAAAGGGCCTGATGCTCCATAATCTTGTCCTCCCAAATCCCTTCATCATTATAAAAAATTATTAATGATACCTGATAGATCTACTGCCTTCCATTAAAAATAGCTAGGAAGTTAATTATTATTCCCCAATTAAAGAAACCAACTACAAACAAGTCAGTCATAAAAACACACATTCAAGTCTCTCTCAATCAGCTCGACATCTGGAAAACAGCAAAGGTTTGATGTGCTTTTGAGAAATATCTTTGTCCCGACTGCCCAAAAATTTGTCTTAGCATAGTATGAATGTGCTGCCTGGGTCCCGCTGTAAAAGGAGAGGATGCAGGTATTTGGGAAGTTTTATAAAACCTTCTGAAATGTCATTTCTACCATTTTTCATTACTTCTATCAGAGTGATAAAACCAAAAAGCTGCCTTAACAACTTTCAAAGGTTTTTTTTTGGTTTTTAGTATATGTAGAAATAGTGATAACTCTATACAATGAGGAGTTTTTCACAGTAACAGTAGCATAATTGCTCTTTGACATAAACATCAGGCATTTACACTGTCAGTGGCAGAGGATCGTTATCACAGTATGTACTTTTCTGCTCCAGCATTTTACAGGCATTGGGGAAATCCTACAAATATAATTATTAAGCCATAATTACATAAAGCATATATATACAGTTTTGCCTGCATAAAATCACTGCATATTACAAAGGGGTCAGTCTTTCCCAGCTGAGGGTGCTTCTACATCCTCCAGTCACTGTGGAAGTCTAGTTAAAGGCTTTGGGAAACCACAACACAACTAAATATCTTGCCTTTGCTGTTTCTTTATTAATAATAATTTTCTTCTACTGTTGCTCAAAACTGAGTTTTTGATTTGAAGTTTAAATCCATACACACACATTTCTCTACAAAACCTTTATGATGTTATTCATTTTTAACAACTTAAATTTAAATTGTAGATATCAATATGCTGTTGGCCTCAGTTCAGCAAAGCACTTAATCACATGGTTTACATGAGGCCCTGAATAGTAAGTACTACTTCAGTAGAATACTTCAGTAGAAATGCCCTAAGTTATATATTTAACAGTGGCTCAAGGCCAGTACCCCTTCAAATTACATGACCAGGTAATGCAGTTTCTCCTACAGACCTTAGTTTTTATAGTGTTGCATTTGGAACTCTTTTCTGAATATAAAGGGGAAAAAAAGAAAGAAAACCAAACTTCCAAAAACACCTGTTTTCATGTCAGCCTTTGGTTTGTTGGGCAGTCAGAATCCAGCGACTACCATTTTTCAGTCACTGAAGACATTGGCCACTGGATGTCTCCACTGCCCTATGCAAATACAGATTAAAGAACTAATATTGTGAAGAAAAAAAGAAAAATAGTAACTTTAAAAGGCATTTCTCTGTATTTACAAGCCACAACTTAAACTTTGTGTACAGTGCACAGCAGCCACACATACTTGCATTCTCTGGTCCTCAGAAGAGTTAGGAGATGACCTCTAGAGGTCCCTTCCAACCCAGACATTTCTATGATTCTGTGATTCTATATCTACCTAGCAACAGCTAGAATTCTATCTGTAAAATCCTCGTAAGATGATGGGTGAAGATGTGTCCAAAATGTCAAGCATAGGTGCTTCTAACAGGATGGGGAAGTTTTCTCCTCATAGTTGTACTCTTTTCCTTGCATTACTGGCTAATTCATGTAGATCTGATGAAATCAACCATTTAGTAATTGTATGGTTTGACATCTGCTAAAGACTGTTTGTAGAAGATACACTATTAGGATTTCACAGAAAATACCTTCTCTTGCCAGGGATATTACCTGGGACGTACGAAAAATAAAATATTTAAGGAACATGGTATTAAAACCAAAACTACAGAGGAGAAAAAAATTATAACTAAACAACCTCATTTTCCAGACAGATTTTATTCATTCATTTATTTTGATTCTGGCACTAATCAGAGAAGATAACCTGCTACATGCAGTGCAACTACTCATCTGGAAAACCCCATAAAGTGCTCCATCCCATGAGGTGCTGACCACTTCCTGAAGGAGGCTGAGCAGTATCAGTCCCAACTACTATTACCTTGGGATGTTCTTAAAGGAGTGTGATACTGCTTTCAGTCTATAAAATCTGAAAAATCTATTTCTAGTTGACTGTTTTCAGAATCTTACTGGCCTCTGAAATCTCAGCTTGCATCCAGATCTGTATTCTGAAATATATATTGCTATCTGCATGAGCACACTAGTAGCCAAAAAAAATTTGCAAAGTCAAATAATGTAAAGTTGTTGTATAAAATCAATACTTAAGCAAAATTAGTAAATAAATATACTTCCAAATCCTACCTTCAGACACAGAGCACCTGACCATTTTTATTCAAATGAATTCTACCGAAGAAGGACTTCATGTCACACTTCAGAATAATAAATGCCAAGGGTACATGGGAAGAAAGGAGTTTCAAGTTTGGACTTGTGAAGCCCCCAGCAACATTCCAGACAAAAGCTTTCAGTCATCTCTTAAGGGAATACACATGCTCACAAAGTTAAATGTCCTATTAAAACATGAACTTTTATACTTAAACACTGAAGTTCTCAAAGTAATGATTTTCATGAAAAGACCTTGAGTATAATACCCAGATCTCTACCATTTAATTAAAAAAACTCCTAAGAAAGATCCACAGAAAGTCTTGCCGCATATTTGTGTACCAGTGGTGTTTTCACATAAACTAACAGCACACTTTTACATGTGTAGGAAGTCACTCCTCACTGAAGTGCATCCTCACCTTTGATATGAAGATAAAAACCTACCAAGCAGCGAAATGTGACAGCAGCGGAAGGAGGGAACACAATGGTGCTGTCTCTTGTTATCAAGCTCCTATATAAAATAAACCACCTCTCTCTGACTGCTTTTCTGCATGACTGGTAACAAATCTTTTTTTTCTTTCTTTAACAGAACTTGCTTGCACTGAAGTCAAAATGCTTCCGGAAGTTATGCTTCTCCGAGATACTTAGATGAAGGAAGAAACCTAACATCTTACCTTCAAATATAAAAACTCTTACATCATTATTTACAAGAAATGATGATAAAATACCTTTTTACAATTTTTATGTATAGGAATCGACTTTGATTTTACTTTAATTAAACAACTCAGAGACAATAATAAAGTTTTCAGCCGTCTCAATCCACAAGTTTTTTAGTTTCTTCAAACACACTGGATTTATCAAAATTTCCCAGACAAGTCATTTTACATCAACCCTTAATAATCCTTATAATTCCCTGCTTCTTTACCTCTGCTTTCTCCAGAGAAGGCAGTGACTTTGAAACACATCTTTTTTCCACAAATCCAGTCCCTGGCCTGATTAACATACTGCAAATCATTTGATATCTTGTCATTTATAGTTTTCAGAACTGACATGACCATGGCAGCTTTGATGAATAACAGACTTAAAATCCACTACCTGTGGTTGCATATATTAGATGAAGTTACAGTTGATGTACACAATCTGAGAATAAGCCACCTTTTATAAATCATAAGTCTATGAGTTTGCTTTCTGAGTAATATTATTTTTTTCACAAACAAGCTGCTGATAGTAATTTTTTGTGAAAAGCTCCAGCATCTAGACAAGATGAGAGAGACAGTCATTGCTGAGAAAGAAGAGCACACAGAGTCTTTAATGGTATGCATCTGTGTGTGCTGATGAAATTACAGAATAAATAAAGGGAAAAACACGGAAAGAGGTTTAAAGTGTCAGGGGAGGAAGATGCAGTAAATTAACCTGACAGTCTCTGGTTCCAGAGTCTACAAAAAAGCACTGACATTATTTTGCTTCTCTGTAACACTACATAGTCCTGAGCTGAACATGCTGTTGTCACTAAATGTATCACTATTATACTAATCACATGTGTGTAAATTATTGCAAATATAAATATGTATAATTAACTAATTTTTACTAATATTTAGTGAGCTATTTTCCTGCTGCTCTACACCAGAATAATCAGCTCCACAAATGATCCATATTGCAATTTATGCCACCAGGGAAGCACTCACACCTGATAAAAGCACAAAAAAGTCTCACTGTGGAAAGGTCTGAGATTCTCATCTTTACAGGTAAGGAGAGAAACTGTAACTTGTGCTACATACAAAGGCTTTGTAAGTGAAAGAAAGCATCTACTTTTATACTAAGAATCCTTAGCGTGTGCATGTATGGGCAAAGCAATAGAGGAAACTAAATCACTTTTTTAAAGGGTTTGTAACTGAGGATTCTTTGCTCTGGAGCAACACCCAGAAATTACCACCTGAGAAGCCACCACAGAAAATACAAAACCAGAAACAGTAGCCAAAAGTCAACCCCATATTGACTGTCACTGTCCCTCATTAAATACATGTCAGTATGTTGTGACTGAGCCGTACATGCTTAAGGATTGACTTAAATTAAAAAAAACCCTGAACTATTATGGGGTGATGAGTGTTTTTGAAATACTAGCAGAGACTTGAACCTATTTAAATCTTAATATAGGCATTATTGGGTCTAAAATGTCTTAAGTGCATTTCTGTGGCCTCCTGCCACAGTCCTTTAATAGGCAAATAAATTCTTAAGGATTAGTTAAAACATTCTGTGCTTTTATTTACATACTCAAAGACATTTCCTACATTCTCATAAACATGAGTTAAAAACCAGAATGTTCATCAGAACATTTTCACTAGGATGCTAGTGACCTGGAGCTTAGTCAGTTAACTTGAAAGCTGCTTTCCCTCTAGTAGCAGATAAAGTCCTAAATATTCTGTGTCTGGAAATTTGGTTTCATGTTACATTTATTATTGAGACTACTCTTACATAAAAAGCTGTAATAATCATTGCTGGGACTCAGGATTTCTTAGGAACTTTGCTTCTAATCTTTTTTTTTTATTTTTTTTTTTGAGATTTCACACTTTGATTACCAGATATGAAGACCACTGCAGAAAACTGAAAGGTACCAACTCACTGAGCCTGGACCTTGGAAAAGCTAACTGGAAGACACTGGGGAGCCAGTTATTACCCCCTGATGCTGGGAAGTGGTCTCCACTAGCTCTGACCCTAGCACTACTAGCCTCTATGGTCTTAGCAACTGGACTTCAAAATAACAAAGATAAAGTTCACTCCTCAGCTTTTGTATCTCTCTTGGCTAAGGGGAAAACCTGGCTGGATGAGGCTCTGAGCAACCTGGTCTAGTGGGAGGTGTCCCTACCCATGACAGGGGCTTGGAACTAGATGACCTTTAAGGTCCTTTCCAACTCAAGCCATTCTGATTCTATGATTTCATGATGAAAGACTGTTTTCACATTGAGAGTTTTGCCCCACAAAACTAGGATTTGTCTCTCTTGCACTCATTTATGGCATTATCATAAAATCCATGGCTCCCAGCACAGTACTAGGGTGCCCCAAGCAGGGCTGTAAGGCTTCTTCCTGAGGAGGGCTGCAGTCACCACTGCAGGGTAGTTGTATGCCAGGGTGCTTTCCAATTTGATGTTCCCTTCTGCCTACACATCTTGCTAGACTGTCATTTTGTGCAATAAATAGAACAGGACATTCCAAACAAAGTATGTGGCAACTTTCTCCTCTCATCCTCCACATTCTCTTCCTTTGCTTTTTTGAGACATATCTAATGAACTGACAATGTAGTGTTTGCCATAAGACCTTTGAGAGATCATGCAACAGGCCATGCCACCTGCCAGTAAAACCTGGGTTCCCTAGAGCAGTCAGGCTCAATGGACTCACCCCTGGGCGCTTGCAGAAATTACAGAAGCAATTTCCAAGCAGTTGTTATCTTCTAGAATTATGCAGGATGTGTCAGATGACAGATAACTTGAAAAGGACAAACAGTTCTGACCTGCACAGTGTGGAACAAAGAGGAGCTGAGAAATGCTGAACAAGTCATTCAGTTTCATTTCTGCAAGAATTCAAACCCACTTTTCATAAGTACCCATAAAACAATCAGGGCAGCAGTAGCAACCAATATGGATTTGTCACAATAAAAACCTTTGTCAAACCTATTCAGTTTCCTTCTACAAACAGGCTATTACAGAAGAACCAGTGGCTGTGATATAGCTTGGCTTTTCTAAGGTGTCTGGCACCTACCTCTTCAAGGTAGGAAAATGCCACCTAGAAGAAATTGCTGTAAAGGATTTCAAAATTGGTTCAAAACTATACTCAGTAGCTCACTGGCTGGATTTTGGTATCTGTTTAGTGAGAATCTGCAAGATCGTTCTGATCATAAATTCCGGCTTATGTTTTCATGCAAGAAGTAGACGATGGGATACAGAGATGATATTCACAGGTAACACCAAGCTGGGAAAGGCAACAGGAATGTTGGAGGGAAGAATTAGGGTTCAGAAAAAAGATGCTGACAGTTAGGGGAAGAGTCAGAAAAGACAAGATGAACTGTAATAGGGATTGGTGTGATATCATACATTTATGACAGAGTAACCACCTGCACAAACACAGGCTGAGTAACTAATGGGGAAGCAGTAATTACACAAGGAATCTAGAGCACTGACAGCAGATCTCATTTAATGTGAGACATCAAAGGGGTGAACTTAACAAAAAATAAGGAAGTATTGTATGAGTAGGCATAAAGCAGAAGGTAGTCTGCAAATCACATCAGTAACTCTAACGTTCAGTCAGAGCACTGCATCCACTTCAGGACACAGGTCCATGTGAAGACCATCCAGAGAAGACACTGAGTGACCAGCACTCTAGAAAACACAGCCGAAGAGGGAAGAGTTCAGACAATCATGGTGCTGCTTTGAA
>VWZY01009778.1:218333-229048 GCA_013399075.1 Chloroceryle aenea
ATGACAGTGTCTAAATAAAGATTAAGTACAGAAGAGAATAAAAGTGTTCCTCTGTGCACTGTGAACTAGACAGTAGGTAGTGGGCCAAAGTTGTAGCATGGAAGATTGATATTACACTTCACAGAAGAATTTCCACTGGAAGGAATAATTAAGACCATTTACTTATAGAGACTGCAGAATCTCCAGCACTGGGACACACTGAATGAAGTCCCTGTGCTCTTTCAAAGCGATCAATTCCCTAATCTAGGACTTCTCAGAGTGCACAAGCCTTTCTGTGTTTATTGACTTCTTCCATAGTGCCCAGTTATAATAGACACAGCAGTAGCCTTCCTTCAAAATATTTTTGCTGTCATACAGTAAACTTTGAGATGCTGTTGTTTACCGAGGAAATTGTTACCATTCATACAAACAATTCACAGCAGTTTCTGCATGAATAAACCTCACACTGTGGCTTCTCACCAAAGAAATGTAAATATTCAAGTGCAGTCCGAAATACACATATATTCAGAATTCAGAATGAGAAAGAAGGAATATTTTCTCGCACCTGGCTGGACTCCATCCTGGAGGATTGCACCAAGGAGTGTTAGCCCTTAATTGTAAAAATATTTCTGCAAATCCTACTTGTAGCTCTGGACTGCAGAAAGCATAATTTAAAAACGGTTTTGTGTCACCAAAATTGTATCTGGAAAGCATCTTCAGCTTGATCAGTGTGCAGCTGTGAGTCGAACAGAGTAGAAGCAATGTTAAGTATTGACACTTAAGAAACTTTATGGAAATATTATCACCGTTACGAAAAAAAAAAAACAAAACAAACAAATAAACCCCCCCACCATTCAGTAACTGCTGCATCAAATGCCTAGATAACATCAAATATACATTTGGGTTTCAGGCTGTTGATCTAAAGGTTGGGGTTCATAATTTTCTTAGATTATAAGAAAATTACTCTTAAATAATGAAAATTACCCTTAAATAATGAAATACTCTGCAACTACTTCAGAGTATCATGCATACTCTGAGACACCTTGGTTTCCATCAACCTTAGATTTGACCCTTGAATCACCTCAGTATTAATGTCTTAATAGGATGCTGGAGGTCAAACCATGAATCTCTAATAATGAAAATATCAGAATGATCACCTGGTAGTTAAGTACATCCTTTAAAAGTAGAAAATCCTTCTCTTGAATGACAACATTATCATTACCATCATTAGGTAGACACACAAAACATGTTGGTTTAAAGCTCCACTTTTTCATTTCCATACCACAGCAGCCAGCAGTTACCTATATGTGGAAGTATCACAACCACTTCCAAGTTCTGAAACAAT
Source organism: Chloroceryle aenea (assembly GCA_013399075.1). Lineage (NCBI taxonomy): Eukaryota > Metazoa > Chordata > Aves > Coraciiformes > Cerylidae > Chloroceryle > Chloroceryle aenea. The sequence continues at coordinate 219,658 of VWZY01009778.1, forward strand.
AAAGTTTCCCACTTCTGTGAAATGTAATTAATTTTAAGGTGTAAAACCTAGGATTTATAATCACCTTACAGTTAAGGCATGAGGCAAATTAGTCTATGGCTTTGTGTCCAAGTAACCAGGCTACTAGACACAAAACGTAATTTTAGTGGAGACGTGGGACATGGGGCAAAAATGTTTCCAAACCCTTGGGAAAGTTCAGTTAATAAACCATGTCCTGCCTAGCTACACTGATTCTTCCCAAAGCAAGTAGGGGCGAAAGGGAATGAATGTTTAAATGTGGAAGGCATTTTTAAATGTCAGTATCAATTGATCCTTGTTAACACAGCATAGAAAGAGGGACACATGTTAACACAACTCCCTTAAAATCTGCTAAAGCTGTCCTCACCACCTCTACCTCAAGTTGGAGGCAATCCTTTCACATTTGGCAGTAAGACTGCACCCAAACATGTAAACTGTTCACGAATATTTCCAAAAACAAAAGGCAAGCACAGTTTGTGATGCAGGGTTCATCTGGTACAGAACTTATGGAAAAAGAAACCACTTGTACTGAGATCGCAAACGTAGCTTTACTAATTGTAAAGAATCTGAGGGGGATGTAAGGGAAAACCAGCAAAATAGTTGTGAAAAGTAATGAATGCCATTCACAGATTTTAAAAAGATGATACCTCTCTTTTAGCCAAAAAGCAGCTGTACAAAAGCTGATGTTAACCATTACCCATTTTCCATTGAAACCATTTTATACTGGCTCAAACACTTTAAAATATATATACATGCAACCTTTCAGAAGCCCACCCTCCCCCTTTCTGCCTGCTCTTCTGGTGAAAATAAGCTGTTTGTGTCCTCTAAGCAGCCTACTCAATGTGATGCCTAATCCACAGTGAGTGATCAAGGATTTGGGAAAAAAAAGATCCACTGCTTCTCTTAACAAGAAACACAAGATGGTTTTACACTGTTATTTGATACCCAGACTAATAAAAGTAATTAAATATCCCTCTTCACTCAATACTTTTTTTTAATTTGGCAACCTCCTAAAATCTAAAATACTCTGTGGTGAAACCTGAGCATAGACATGAACTGCTACTACCCTATCATCGCAGGGGAACAGCAAAATTTTATCCAGTGCAACTACTGTGTCTTTAAAGGAAAGCAGGAAAGTCAGGGTCAAAAATACAGCAACTCTCAAGGTGCATTAGCTGCTATTCTTCTGGAATAAATAATAGCTGGACAAGAAATGGTGCCAAGCAAATGAGAAGATGATTACTGATGAAATAAATATTTTTAATTTTGCAGCTCTCTAAAAGACCAGTAAGCTTCTGTTACAATATACCAGAGGACACTGACCCTACCAAGTATTTGTGCCAGATAAAGTTTACGTATGCTAACACTTGAGCTATTCCAAAGCTTATTGCCTGTTTATTGACCAGCTTATACACAACAGAAGTGTAGAACAAAATCGTATATTAAATTACTAGCATACTCAAGAACTTCAGTGAAGACACAAGAGAATTAAAAAGATATGAAGGTGCTTTCCTTGACTATGGACCATATTAAATAAGAACATGTATTAGTTACAAATGGGAATTACTGTAGACAGATATCTGCCACAGACATACATTTAACATTAGAGCATTTACAGTGCACACGAGGGCCTAATCCAGAAAGTCACACTGCCCTGGGATGCACAGACACATCAGGAAAACTGTTTTGTCTCTTTCATTATGAAAGCCAGACCTTATCCTGATTAGAACACCTTCCAAGCTTTAGGTTATACCACTAAGTAAACAACACAGAGTGGCACAGCTTGTTATGCCAGATGGAGAAACAGTAATAGACAACCCTGCTGCTCTAGCAGGTATTTGTTAACACCAGACCAGTTCTCTAATAGTGAGTTTTACCTAGATTTCATTTCCTATATGCTACTTATACAGTACAGAAGATTCACATCTAGGCTGTCTATCTGTTTCCAAAAATAAACAAGAGTTTATAGTAACATGCTAATTCACAGCAACTGAGACCAATCATGTCAGTTTTGAAAGAGATGATGATGACGATGGGGATGAAAGGACCTATAGACAGACTTAGCTGTATAAACTCCAGAAAGAAAGAGAACTGTTAGAAGATGCAAATGTGTAGAAATTTAACTGCAATTTACATTGCCTATAGTAATTTAAATGCTTTTATCTTCTAAATATTTTCTATCTCTCTTCAATCTCCAGTCTCTATGTGTTTGGTCAGATTCTTTTATTGATGCTAGATGCCCATTTCCATTTGCAAACTTCTCTGTAAGTACAAGGCTGTGATTCCACTCTGAACAGGCAGAGTCACAGAAAGTTCCCACGGAATCTCTTTAACATTGGCTGTGAGTCCTTTAAAAGACAATAAGGGTGGCTCAGGGGAATGAGATGTGAACAAATTGTATTTCAGCTGAGTAAAGCACGTTAGAAGATAATTAGAGTCAGAAAATAATTCTTGATCTAGTATTTCATTTCCACTGAAAGACAATCACTTCCATTTTGGTGTTGATTGTGGACAGTGGTGATGGTACTGATGTGTGGTTTGGCACAATGTAGCTGTACTAGAAATAGAAAGAAGGATGCCTTTTGGTATTATATATGATTCAATGTGCTTAGTTTAGAATTGACTAACTAACAGCAAAGATGAGCAATTACCAATATTTTTCTTTTGTATTTACACTGAAAGCAGTTGAGATGGTTTCACAATAATTTCCAAAATGCTTAGAGCATTGGTAAGATAGGACTCTTTCTTCTCAGTGTTTCAACCAAAACTCATTAATAGTTGTAAGAGTTAAATTAAACATGACATTTAGTTTCTCCTTTAATGGCATCAAGAATGATGGATAAGAATAGAATAAATAGCATTTTAGGCAAGATGCTTCATATTAGAATATCCTGCCATAGATAACTCTTGCCTTATTGCATTGGACAAAATAGTAACCAGACACGTTCTATAAATTACAAGGCACAAAATCAGGATAAAACTTCCTTCTCACCAAAATACTCTTATAATTGCTGAGATGTTCGAGTAGTACTGTGAGAAGGGCCAAACAAGCACCCAGACAGGCTGAGTATCCTGCTCTGTGACATTAGGTAGCATCCTAACTGAGAAGATATCACTATGATTAAAACAGGTTTACGTTCAGAGTGAAGCAATGTCCAGATTAAGAAAGTATGACAAAATTGCAAACTGGGTCTTCAAAACAGGTGTAGCTTTTAAAAGCATGAATTCCTGAGGCGTACTGCACACAAATCTTCATCTTCATGCAGCAGACAAAGCATGAATTCTATCTGCAGCTGTTTTAGGCAGAAAAACTAACCCTGTGGTTTGGATATTATTGCAAGTATAATCTGACCCCATTTTAAACTGGATTTTATCCAGTGTTCCTGGAATACACCAAGGATACTCTCTGATGACTTCTAAACTGATTTTCATAGACCATAGTCAACATTTTTCAAATACCTTCCTTAATTTTCCAGTAACTAACATAAACTGTTTCCATCAAGAGAACGTTTTATTCTAGTAAAGAAATCCAAAGCTTTTATTTTCATACGTTCACCTTCTTCCTGCATGTGCTGCATCTTCTCTCTGTTCCCAGTTCCCTTTCCAAATGAAAGCAGAACTTGAGTCACAGAAGGGCTACACATGTTGACCTAGCTAAACGTAAGAACATTCCATCTTACCAAATGTAGATTTGTGCAGGAAAAGCTGCTGTCCCCAGATAATAGGACCTTTGACATTTTTAAGTTAAACTTTCCAGTTTAGCTATTATCACTTGGAAAAAGTTTAGTTTTTTTTTAAATGAGGACACTGCAAATATGCTAAAGAAATCACTGAAAATATTCTTCTAGATAATTACCGCTGATTTTAAGAGCTCAAACTCCATTGTGGTGGATAATCCCCTCAGCAAACTTACATACATATATGAAACAACCCAAACATGCTGGTTTTGACTTACTCAGATTTATACACACTTAAACATTGGTTTGTTGAAACAGAAACTAATGAACATATACAAAACCTGAAAGAATTTGCTATTTCTTCATAGTTAATTTTGCTCACACTTTCCCTGTGCTCCCACTCTGGAGCAGGAACCCAGTCCCCTCTGCACTACGAAAAAAGACTGTGCCTTACCAAAACACTTCATGTAACCACCACCGGCAATAAAGAAGTCCCCTGGTTATGCTTCAAAGATCTGATTCAAACCCTCTTTCTTCCTACACAGATTTGATGCAAAGGAGAATGCAGTTAGGCACAGCCATCTTGTTCTCTGCACAACAGGAAAGGAGAAAACAAACCACGGGTCACTCATCCCACCCCTTTCCCCAAGGTGAGTTGCAGTATCCAAAGGAACTCTGTAATTCTGGCTTCTGCCAGTCAGGACACTAAATAAATAAATAAATGTATGTTGCAGAATGACCTTACTGAAAACCTTCCAAATTTCAGTGCAGCAACAATCAATGTTGTTTGAAAACGAACCAGAGATTGAATGTTCTGCAATAAAATTTCTGTCAGTGATGCGAACAAAAATATTAAATTTCAGCAATATGCTGACTTTTAAAAAATTTACATCTGTTTATATTTAGGTTCTTCATGTGACTATATTGAACAACAATGAAAGGATGAGACCATTCCTTCCTCTCAAATCCCTCCAAAACTGGTGGGTGACTATCAAGCTTATTACACTGAAAAATTAGCAGTGAAGAATATCAAATCATGCAGTCCTTGTCTGGGGGAAACACTGAGAATAATGAGAAGAACCTGAACCTCAAGTCATTAAAATCATTTGTCAGGAGTAAGCATTGCTGGATTTGGCACTGGATCTGTACGGGATCCTAGACTGTCAGTCGGTATCTCTCCATCCTTCTGAAACATGCCTGATGCCAGGACGTCGCCAACTACACTATGTTGTATCACAGTTTGAAGCATGTAAAAGCAGAATCTTGCCAGAGTTCAGTTTCACATGTGAATGACAGAAATCTTAAGCCACAGGAATGAAAACAGTAAAGTACCTATCTGCTCTGCTCTACTCACCCCAACATGTGATACCGTATCACTGAAGTGGTTGCCATCCTTAGTGCTGCCACACCACTAGCATTGGAGGTATAGCAAAACAGGCCAACCAGAGCATCTATACAACACTTAATTACCTTCTGTAAGTAATTTCTGGTTTACTATTCAAATTCAGACCAACCCGCTTTCAGTGAGCCTCACACCAAAGGCAGATGCAGTTTTCTAGCAGGATTTATACACTCTGGCCACGATTACCAACAGTCCTGTTGCCGAGTTTTTCAAGAGTCCCTTGAAAACCATCCGAACATTCATAGCTGGCAAAGGAAAACTAGAAAGCCGCAATCTCGGGATGCTGTTGTCACTGCTGCAACCTATTTAAATGGGTGAGTGAATATTTTTGTTCTAAAGTGAAATTTTAAAGAAGCATTTAATGTCCTTGTGAAGGGAGACGGACAGTTTCCCAGCACAGTTTCAGGTCACAGACAAGACTCTATTGCAAAGAGGGCTTGAACTAGGAGATAAAGAAGAGATGTGGACAGACACAGTGCATTGGGTCTGCCAGGGAAGAAATGAGAACTGTAAACATCGCCAGTCATTCCCATAAAGCAGTTTGTATTATCTTAGAGCTACTGATCTCTTATTTCTCACACTTATTTTTGTGGGCGATTCCCACTGACTACCATAAAATCAGGAGTTAATCTACGGAGCTTTTAAACATAACGTGTCTTTTAAATATGTGCCACTGAAGAAATGGCATTGTAGTTGTATGGCAAAGAACAGTCACACCAAGCAGTTATATTTGTTAGGTGATGTATGATGTTTGTGATATGTAACAGCTTTCATAATGCTGATCTATATAGTAATAATACTAGAGCCTCCCATACTGTGAGCATATACAGTGGATTTCATGGACAAGACACCTGCAAAACCTCAAAATGGATTTTATTTTAAATGGGCAGAAAAAGCAGACACAATCAACAACATGCACTTTTGTGGGGCCTAGCATTTGCTCAATATCTAGACTGAGTGTTTTAACTAGGTTAGATGAGAAGCACAGATTTATTTTAGAGATTATTTAGAAAAAGTCTCATGTTCATTAGCCTTAGTTTTCACACCTTATGCTGCTTCCAGGGATGTTGTTACATGATTCTCTGAGTGATGAAGTCAGCTTCAGAGATTTCTATCATATCACCACTTTCTCCCCTGCCACTTGTCACCTGTGGGAATAAGTATCAAGAAATGGGCTCATCTCAGTTTGCTTGCACTGCCTAAGCCAATGAACTGTGTGGTCATTCTTCACTGAAGAAGAATGGGTAAAAAACCTTACAACAGGCCAAAGACTGGGAGTTTTTACTGTCTGATTAATATGGAGTAACCTGCTCCTTCAGAAAGTAAGGCAATTGCTTGAGGAAAACATCTTTCATAAAAATATGGAAACCTTCAGCCACCAGTCATTCATTACCAGGAAATACGAAACAAAGTAAGGTGACATTACTTCAAGATCATGGTTGCGATGCTTATCTCTTCCCTCAGCCTCAGAAAGGTAATTTTAAGTTTTATACACTCACAACCATGCTGTTGGCTCTAACAATCAGTGTTGATGGCTTTGGTGTTTGGCAGAGCCTGCCTATCTTCTTAGATTTCAATTTTAGACACTGTATACTGTGGGACTGCCCTCTCCGGATGATAAGCTGAGGTGGCCATGGTTAGCCAGTGCATAACCATAGGAAAAGACATCAGATAAGCAAATGAAATGGCAACAAGGCTTATTACCTTTCGGTTTCGCTGGTTCTCTCTCTGTAAGGCCAAATGAGACTTTCTGAGGGAAGTCAGAAGAGAGCATTGAGCTTTTGAGATGTCAAATACCAATGAGTAGCATCAGACGATGACATTTTTATGCAAGTCATGACTCTTACTATTGCATTTACTGAAGTTCAGAAAGTCTGAAGATCAAAAATATTTCCAGTCAGCCAGTCAGAAAGCCTGTGGATATTTTTTGAGACATTTGACAGTGTAGGTGAGTCACAGATTGGGAGTTCTGTTTTTTTATGCTAGCCTGTAGACCTCATGTCTGGTTACTGGGACCGGTCAACATAAAATCCTTAAGTAAAGAGCACCCTGATTTATTTGCTTCTTCATTGTTAAGCTTTGATCCTGCAATCATCTTTATACATGCTCACTTCTAGAACGTGAACAGTCCCTCATTTATCTGGACTATTTACCTGACTATAGTGACATACAGAGGAGGGTAATATGAAACATTTACTTTCAGTGGCTTTGTTTTGGTTTTGGGGATTCTGGAAGGCTCAGCTTTCTTGTCCTTTCTCTTCAGTAGGTTACTGTAGAAATTGCAACTAAGTGACAACACAGTGTCTGAGATTGCTCACAGAGTTCAAGTTGATTGTCCAAGGTCACACAGGGGCAAATGGCCCCATAATATTACAGCTCTGACTCCAATCCCTCACTTGCCAGCAGTTCTTTTTGCTGAATCCCACCGCAAAGTTAAATTTTCCTCCCTGAAAGCTTGCTCAATTGCTCCCCAATTCTTCTGGTTTACATCACTTCATTGTTTTTCTAGACGTTGAAAATAATATATGATTCAGTGACCTTCATTTTCTCCTATTGTATTTCTCAATAATAAGAATTACTGCATAATTAAACCACATCTCTGAAAAATTAGTTTCTTTTCTTTAAGAGCTGCCCCTTTGCAAAAGCCTCTGGCAGCCTAAGTATAAACTGGTTTTCTCTACCAGTCAATTCCTTTTGAAAAACAATGGTGGTTTTCTTTCTTGCACTTAATTTTGTTTCTGTGTGGACTAGTTTGATTTGGACTTGATAATCTTAATGGTGTTTCCCAACCTAAATGATTCTGATTGTGGAAGGCTTGGCTGGGATTAGCAACGAACTTCTGCACCAGAAAGAACAGGGGTTCTAATCTGTGCTTAAAAATTAACTATTTTATAGGGCCCTTGAAAGGATACCTACATTAAAAGACTTCATGAGCACTTACTGACAAGACAGGCATTCTGCAAAATGGTTACTGCTTCCAGTTTATTTTCTTAAATTGTGAGCCTATCATCACTCATATGGAGGACACTGGTTTCACAGAAGTTTCTACTTTATTTGAACTGATTCCTTTGAAGAAAATATAAATGGACACACATGAAAACATGCAGCACCTCAACAATAAATTAAAGGTAGCAAAGAGCAAACTTCACAGACAGACGACTACTTAGCAGAAAAATACTAGTCTTAGTGTTAAATGTTCCGATCTGGCTTGCATAGCACAAATGTGCATGTGTAATCTAGCAATTCAGAATGCATTTCCAGCCCACTGCAAATATTTCCAGATTCAGAACAAGTGAGGCAACTTTTGGAAGACGCAGCAATGAGCAATTCACATCTTTCTATGAAGTAAACTAGTCATATCAACTTGTGATTTATTGGAAGCGTTAAAGGCAAGACATTAAAATCTCCACTCTCTGGATCTAAAACAAGATCATATTCAGCAGAGTTCCCACACACTCAGTAACTGAAATTTGTGTAACCATCTAGATAGCATCAGAATTCCTGATAACTGTAACCATACCAACATAAAGCAAAGGGTTAACAAGACTCAAGAGGACAGCATGACACACACAGTATTGCATTTTTCTTTTTGTTACTCATGGGGAACAAAAAAAAGCCATTGTCTCCATCCTTCAAGATACTGATAGCCCATATTTCTCTTACATTCAAAAGAATGGACAAGACTTTCCCTGTCTTGGTAACCAGAGACAAAGATGTTATTGATACGTATGGTGGAGATGTTTCGTGGTGCTTCACAAAATGACTTTCAGGAATCACAGGTGCAAGGTGGACTATGCTATCAAACTCCCATTTCTCAAAGCAACCTGAAGACAGAATACATTCCCAAGGGATAGGCAATAATGAAATACAGAGCTTGATGCAGTCCATGAAAAATCTACAGGAAGCCTCCCCACCACAATGACTAGAACGGGTCCTCAGTGGAGTGCAAACCAAGTGCTTCCTTCTCCCTAACACCTCTCTGGCCTATTACAACACGGCACACATCCAGGCCTGTGTTGACAGACTGACATGCCAAAGCCAGCTGGATGTAGTCTAGGTGTCACGCGAAAACTGTACAGCAACAGTAGCATGATGACATCAACCAATGTGCCTCCCTATTTTTTCACTAGACAGCCTCCTAAAGGCAAGGCAACTTTTTAGCAAAACAGAAATGTGTATCTCTGACACCCATCAGCTTTCTGCATATGAGGCTCTTTGAAAACAATTACCAACTTTATATGCTCCCTCAGCCACCCCATGCTTGGCTCTTCATAATTTTTGTTTCTTTTTTTTT
>VWZY01009778.1:229076-280846 GCA_013399075.1 Chloroceryle aenea
CCTTTTTTTTCTTAAGGCCTTACCAAAAACTGACCTATCAGACCAAAACATCCAATTGCAAGGTCCAGGAACACATTTAATTCCTTTTTTCATCAATTTCAGCATATGATATGAGAAAGCACAGGACTAGTCCTTACAAATTTCATATTTCTACAACCTTACATCTAAGGGCAGTAGACTGTGCTGCCCTCCTCAAGAAAAAGGCAGAGGGATCAATTATCAAGACATGATTGGGAGGGAGCCAAATTATTCCTACCTAAGGAGGAGTAAACCTACAGGGAGCCTCTATTCCTCTGGTAGGCCACAGAGCAGGTCTTATGTCCAAGTAATAAATTAAGCTCTGGAAAAGGGGCTGCTTCAGACTCTGGGAGTGGTGTCAACTCCTCCTGGGTTAGGGATAATGGCCAACAGTCTCCACTGGCCTCAGAAACCAGAAGTGCTAAGCACTTCGCTTAAAAACACCAGTAATGAAACATGTAAAACTTTTGAAACAAAAAAACTCCAGGTACTACTTGCTGATATAATACAATTTAATCCAAATGCCTGAAATAGTTACCATTGCTCTTTGCAAAATAATGCATTTACAAAAGAGAAAAAGAACAAAAGAAGTTACCTAATTTGATCACTTCTAATGATAAGTTCCCTAAACTGTCACACAGTATATAAATTTCAGTATATAAATACTGAAACTGTGGCACATCACTGCTTTCATTAAAGGCCTTCTAACACATAGATTTTAATAAACAGATGATATCAAACACATTTTAGATGCACAAGCTGAACAGATTTTCACCCTTGCTAGTAACAGGATATTATAATAGTTCTCCATAAACTGCTAATAACATAATCAACTCAACGTGGAAAGTAACAAGCAATCCAGCAACAAAGTAGGAATTTTCTATAAAATTACTTATTTATTTTGGAAGTTTTAATGCCCTAAAAACGGTCATGCTAAAAACCGTGTTAAAGCCTGGAAGAAGGCAGTGTCTCCACTGGCTGATGAGGACTGGGTTAGAAATCACTTGTGTAAACAAAACACACACAAATCATGGGCCCTGATGGGCTGCACCCATGAGTGCTGAGGGAGCTGGCTGATGTTGTTGCTCTGCCACTCTCCATCATTTTAGAAAGATAACGGAGAACAAGTGAGGTGCCTGAGGACTGAAGGAAAGCCAATGTCACTCCAGTCTTCAAAAAGGGCAAGAAGGAAGACTGTGGTCATTACAGACCAGTCAGCCTCACCTCCATCCCTGGAAAGGTAATGGAGCACTTCATTCTGGAGATCAGATCTCAGCACATGGAAGAAAAGAAGGTTATCAACAGTACCCAACATGGATTCACTAAAGGGAAGTCTGATTAATAAGTCTGATTAATCTGATAGCCTTCTATGATGGTGTGACTGAACGGGTAGATGCAGGGAGAGCAGTGGATGACATCCACCTTGACTTCAGCAAGGCTTTTGATACTGTCTCCCATAACATCCTCGTGGGTAAGGTCACGCAGTGTGGGTTAGAAGAGAGACAGTGAGATGGGTTGAGAACAGGCTGAGCAACAGAGCTCAGAGGGTTGTGATCAGTGGTGCAAACTCCAGATGGCAACCTGTAAGCAGTGGTGTTCTCCAGGGGTCAGTTCTGGGTCCAGTCTTATTCAACATCTTCATCAATGACCAAGATGAAGGGATAGAGTGTACCAGCAGCAAGTTTGCTGATGATACGAAACTGGGAGGAGTGGCTGATACATCAGAAGGCTCTGCTGCCATCCAGTGAGATCCAGACAGACTGGAGAGCTGGGCAAAGGCAAACCTGATGAAGTTCAACAAGGCTAAGTGTGGAGTCCTACACCTGGGGAGGAACACCACCATGTACCTGTACAGGGTAGGGGTAGACCTGCTGGAAAGCAGCCCCATGGAGAGGCACCTTGGCGTCCTGCTGGACAGTAAGGTAACAGCAATGTGTCCTTGTGGACAGGAAGGCAAATGGTATCCCAGGGTGCCTAAAAAAAGAGTGTGGCCAGCAGGTCAAGGGAGGTTCTCCTCCCCTTCTACTCCTCATTAGTGAGACCACATTTGAAGTATCATGTTCAGTTCTGGTCTCCCCAGTTCAAGAGGGACAGGGCAATACTAGGGAGAGTCCAACGGAGAGCTACAGAGGTGATTAAGGGACTGGAACATCTCTCTTATGAGGAAAGGCTGGGAGCCCTGGGGCTGTTAAGCCTGGAAAAGACAAGATTGAGAGGAATCTTATTAATGTTCACAAATATCTGAAGGATGGGGGTTAAGTGGATGGCGTGAGTCTCTTCAGTGTTGCCCTGGGTTAGGATGAGAGGTAATGGTAGCAAGGTGAAGCACAGGAAGATCCACCTCAACATGAAGAAAAACTTCTCCACTGGAACAGGCTGTCCAAAGAAGTTGTAGAGTGTCCTTCAAGAGCCGCCTGGATCTGTTCCTGTGTGGCCTGCCCTGGGTGTTCCTGCGTTGGCAGAGGGGTTGGACTCAATGATCTCCAGAGATCCCTTCCAACCCCTACCATTCTATGATTCTATGGTTATGATACTAAATGGTAATACAGACAGTCAAAACTTCTGGGTTTAGATTAAGCGTCCAAAATCAGGCAATAAAATTAATTCTAAATTTTTTTAAACCACAGACTGAGAGAACTGCATCCACACTTCATCCAGTCAGTAAGTCAGAAATAATCTCCACTGGGTATCAGATACGCTCTAAAGATTGTGTCATCAGTATGACTTTCTGTACCAAAACCAGGCTGTAGTGTTTTCCCAGCTGTTTGGATTTTATCTTAAATGTCACAATATTTGGTACTCTTCTTAAAGCTACTGATAAAAATGTGATAAACTCTAGGTCCATTTAATTTTTTTTTTTATTTTATTTTCATGTTTGCAGAGACAATGTTTTTTAAAAGTTTCTCCATTAAAGGCCCAAAATTTACTAAGTGAAAAAAATCCCTCCCCAAAACATAATCTTCGAGGTTTCGTAGTTTCAGTGTGTCATTCTTGTTTCTCAAGGCTTTAGTTTGACTATGTATATTGTAAAACAACTACCCACATGATAGAATGTAGAGAAAAGAAGCTTGGAGGTGTGTGTGGTTTTTTGTTTGGTTTGGGGTTTTTTTGTTTGTTCATTTTTTGTTGTTTTTCATTTGTTTTTTCTTTTTCTGAAGAGCAATTCTTTCTTTTCTTTGCTGTAGTACAAAAAGCATGATCTACAGGACATGCATCAACACATACTCTAAATACTTTGCATACCTTCTCCACCCTTACACGCAGAAAGACAGCCCTCCAACTCATGAGCTCATGCAAACCAAACAGTTCTAACATTTCTAATGCACCCTGGATAATGAGCAGAACACTCTAAGCACAGGATGCTGAATTTGCCTTCGTGCAACTGCAGACTCCCACATACAGTCTGTGTCCCAGAAAAGCTCACGCAGACACATCTCCATCCTGTTCCTGAAACATTCTACCCAGCATACTTCAGCAGCTCTCCTAAGATTATTTCCACAGATTCTTCCTAATTTTATTAAATGTATAGGTTCAGCTCATCACTTAAAAATGCTTTTATGGATGTTACTTTTTATACTGCCAAGAAACATATGAGGCCTTGTAGGAATTAAGTCTGATTTCTCTTCCTGTTTTCTTCCCTCTATCCAGAATCACAGCTCATGGGCCACCTTCAACTTTTTTTTTCTTTTCTTTTATACTGATTTTCCACTTATAAGGACACATATTATGTACATTTTTCCAAATCTTTACAATTCAAGAGGGGAAAAAAATAATGTGAATTGTATAATCTTGGGCCAAAATAAATTTTGAAATCAGTCTCAGAATCCTGACATGCCTTCTGACCTTTTGGACAAAGAAGTATGCAATCCACTGACTGGGTTCTTCATTACACACTTTCCTTTATAAAGATGAACATACAGTATCAGTGTATCTGTCAGTAACAAAATACCACATCTTCACAGTCCTGAGGATTTTCCAGTACTAAGAAGTGATTTGGATCTTAACACTCTTTTCTTTACAGTAGGTAAATCCACTGAATTTGGGAGTCGCAACTGACTTGCACCTGTGAAAACAAAATCAGATACCAGCCTACAACTCTATTAGTGAATTCTTATCTAAGTCAGTCCTCCTTTCCTTCACACAAGTTTGGCATTCTCTTGGGCCTTCCCGGAGAATGGACTGTAAGTAAGCATTACAGGCACAAGGGGTCAGGCTTTCACAGAACCCACAACTGCTCCCTACATTTCAATTAAATACATTTGAAAATATATTACAATAAGATTGAAGAAAATGACAATTCAAATGCTTCGAATCTGATTTATTTCTTTTTCTCTAAGCTAGCTGTAACTTTATTTAATAGCTGAAATATATCAGCATTACCTTGTTTCCCTTTTTTACCAGAGAGGTTACAGATTAAAAAGCCTGCCCACCTTAGCATAGCTCTGTGCTTCTCTAGCATGCAAGCAGACTTCCTACAGTAGCCAAGTACATTTTATTAATTTTATCCAATTGCACTTCACTCTCTATTCTTACTGAGGAGATAACACAAAAGGGGAAACCATACCCCTTAACAACGATCCCTACAAGAGCCAATTGTTTTCTCCCTGTTTCCTAAGAACAGTCACCTGTTACAGAGTCAGGGCCTGTTCAGCCATCGCTATCAGCCATCCAAAGTTAAACTCATTCTGTGAGAAGCTTGCTTTCAGTCAGTGACCAAACGCAGAGGTCATTTGGGGTGATTTTCCAACAGCTTACTCATTTAACTTGCAGTTGTCCTATGGGAATTGCTGTTTTCACAGCACATCTCCTTAACCATAGAGAAGCGCAGCACATTTGCTGGACGCTGGCTAGAACACGAGCTGCAGCCTCGCAGCCCAGCCAGCAGCAAACTGAGCTCCAGTTTCTCCAGAGAAGCATTCTTAAGACTGAAACAATGAAATTGGGATTTCTCAATGACACCATGTACATTTTCAAATGTTAATAAATACAACAGATTTATCCACACTATCATTTTATTTTGGATGATTTCTTTTTGATGCAAAACCCTCTCCAAAATCCCTATTAGCCATTGTTAGTTCCTACCGCCACGCAATCTCCAAGCATGCAAATTGGATTCCTTTCCAACTAATTTGGAAGACACTGTACTCTCCTTCTAATGACCTGCTATTAGTTCACAGGATCAGACCACAGCTAACCTACAGAACAACTCCCAAAGTGCAGCCACTGTAAATACTGGGTCCTCAATACAGCCATTTTTCTGTACAAAATTCTATCTGCCACTGCATGTAGAGAAAATCATTGTCATTATAGTATCACTTCATGCAGAAGTTAAAGTATTCAGTGTTAACCTGAGGAACACAGCTCAACATTAGACTTTTTTAACGTCTTTCTTGGAGTTATTTTAAAATAGATATAAGAAAACAGGACATTTCTATCACAGTTTGAATTATTAATTTTTAAAAACTAAGAATGAATCAGTCTCCAAACCATACTTAATTTTCAATAGAATTGGACTCTTTTTGCTACACAGACTATTGGAATATGTTAGATATGTATACCCTGTTAGATATGTATACCCAATCTCTATTGCTCATGAAAAAGAAATTTAAATGAACACATTGTTGAAACATTTTGCTCAGATACTCTATGCAGATAATTATTTGGATGAATGTTGAAGACCCAAAAGTTTTGCATCTTAATGATAAACATTTTCTACTGCCACAGAAATCTCAATCTACGATGTTAAGAGAATATTAACATTTTTATTTTCTAAATACTTCTTATGTACCCAAATATCTTGCTGGCCTGCCCCTTCTCTGCCTGCTTGTTCGTGCTGGCCCTGAAATTAGATTTCTAATATTTGAAAAGTAGTATTACCACAGTATAGTTTCATACGTTATAAACTGATTAGAAAAATGCAAGGTGTGCTCCATGAACTGTGGCTAAAGGCAAGTAAGGTGCAGTAATACAGCGAGTGCTTTTCCTGAAGTCTCACAAAGTCAGATAAAAGTTCAGAGGCCTCTTCGGACACAGACTCTTGGGGAAAAAAAAAAATAAAAAATAAGATCACCATAATACTCCTAGGAAAAGGTCTTTTAGGTTACAGTGTATTATTCATTTGCCCTTATATGAACTCTATCTCAAAAAACTCATAAGAAAAATGTCTCAGAAGCAATAAGCCTGAGGATTTTTTCTCAGAAGAAACCTAGTGTGTGTCTTTGTTGCAATTCATAGAAGAAGAAACAAAAAAATAATCAACGGAACAGGAGGATGAATAAAGTGGCACTTAGATAACAGCAGGACATGTTTACGATACTCGTATTTTCACAACTACTTGAATCTTATCTTAAGAGATCAAATATCTTAGGCTGCAGAAAAAATCCTTTTGAAACTGGGATTTGTTCTTAACAACACAGCCTTTTCTTCTCCAAAAAGTAATACCTGCTTTCAAATCTCGATTTGCAATCCAGGCCCCCATCCTGCAGGGCTCTGTAGAGGGTGGCTATCACAGAAAGTGGAGGTATAGCCTCTGGCATGACTTGCTAATGTGATTATGGGCAGCTGTGAAGACAAAGGTATACAGATTTTACCCTACCTGTGGTGTAAGTGTATATGCCAGTCGTCAATATATGCAGATCCTCAGGTCATCATATGAACTCTTACAGTCATCATATTTTCATTGCAACTGATGCCCATGCTAATGAGATTAGACTGTCACAAGTATAGGAATGTATGGTTCCTTCAATTTGCCTTCCAAATTTGATATCCAGCAGTAACAGTGATCAATATCCAATATAAACAGGCCCTTAGGTCAACAAAAAGTCAACTTATGTGTGAATGCAATAAATATCTCAATAAGCAATTATGTAATAAATATTTAATACACTATTTTGTTAAATTATTGCAACATTGCAATAACTTCATGCAATTTTTTTATATTTTAAATGCCACAATGAATATATTAATACATATTGCAGCATAGTTTCACACAACATAAACTGATAATAGAGTATAAGAGCTATATATATATACAGCACTTCCTTCATATACAGACACCACACAAGCCTGCACCCACACAATTCCTCAATTAAATGGTGGGGGTGGACCTACCAGTGTATAAAAAGATAAGACTAACTGCTGTAAGGCTTAGCCACATGGTTTTAGAATTTTCTTGTGCACAGTTCAGTGAACTAAAAACCACATTTCAGTGCTGACAAGGGGCAACTGTTTATTTTTGTCTCTTTGTAAACATTCATGCCATGAAAACTAAACAGAGATAAACAGATTATTGGTACACTTCATCAGAATGAATATCAACATGTAAGACAAAAATGCAAATCTTAATTGTGCAAACAGTTTTGTCTGCAAGAGTCGGCATGCATTGGGCAGTACTCAAAGGCTTTGTAAAGTCAGATAGCTTAGTCTGGTTCTGCATTTAAAAACACTTTTTGAGTCGTGCACCATATTTTTAGTTATAATTTTGATTACTGAAAACTGATGCAACTGAGTTGTCCATTATCAGCTTGGGATTTTAAACTCCCAAGCATGATAAGTTACTGATTTTTCATTTGGAAACCAACATGTGTTGTCCTTGAGAACTTCATTTATTTCTCTTGACTGGGGTAGTAGTGGTAAAAGTACAGAATTGATGTTACTATCGGATGAGCCAGAGCTGACTTCACAGAACAGTGTGTATTAGAAAAAGGGCCAAAAGCAGTCCTGTATTAAAAGATCATGCTGATTCCAAAATTTTCTGACAGATAATGCTAAATGTTAACTGGAGATTTAAATTTTACTCTAGGCTATACAGTAAGAGCAGGCATACTTTCACAACCAGTATATGGGATCACATTTCCTCTGTCTCAGCCATGTGGGGCTGATGCTAACCATGTTTAATAATCAATTCTCCATGCTTTACAGTATGCAGAACATGAACAAAATTTTAAAACTGAAAAGAAACTACTAATACTTTACACAGTTGGTTTTTTGTTTCCTTATAAAGTTTGGTAAGAAATGTTATCTTTTGCTGTAGAATTATTAAACCAGATAATAGAAAAGTGCAGTAGAGCTGAGCTGTATAGACTTGTGGGAAGGGGGCTGGCCCTGCCCAATGTACCTCTGTGAATGAGCAACACGTTGCACATTAGCTCCAGGATGTATTTGAAATAGAGAAATTGAATTGTCAGTGTAAAAGAAGGAAAATTGAGAAAGGGGAGGGAAGAAATCCAATATATCATGCAAAAAGTTATCCATAATTATATCCAGTAACAGCTCTAACCATGGTGCTAGAAAACTAACACTGAACTCTTACAGTCACTGGAGAAAGCCAAACTTTTTTTAAGTCTTAGACTGAGGCCTTCTTTTCATAGCTGATATAAGAAATGAACAGATTTTCCTTCCAATTATTTTTAAGCTAAAAATATACAGTATAAGTAATACCCAGAAAATTACTGCATAAACACCTAAAAATAAGGTAAACACATATAAAAGAATTAAGAATGTTCAGTAAAGTTGATATGGGTTTCAGAAGAAGATCAAAATAAAACCCACAAACCTGAGCCCAGAACCTACCTTCTTAAAAAAAAACAAAAACCTGATAGTGAGATTATTAAGTAATGGAAAATTCTCCCACGGAGAATTAAGACCATTTAAACTCAGAAAATAAAGTTCTAAATATATAATGAAACTGAGGATGGATATATTAGGCTAATCAACACATCTTTTTTGACTCTTTCCCTATTGACTTTCTATATGTGCACAGGGATAAAATTAATGTTTATTCCATGTGTTTGCTGCTGAAAGTCAGATTTGCTTAATGGATGAGCATTAAGAATAGCTTTCTCTTACAAGGTCTTTGAACTTCATGGCAAAAACTGTTTCTCTAGCACACAACAACTGCCCTGTAGCAATAGCTCATGCAGCAGATCTTTTTCTCAAACATATTATGCTTGACCTAAGAAGGAAAAAGGGATGCAAAAAGCATGATCCTCTTCTGATTTGCTTTGAAGTGTCATAGCCAATGCTGTCTCTAGCTGGCCGTATATCCCCTTATAGTAAAATTACAGATCACGGGGCAGACCCTCAACTGGTAGAAACTGCTACTGCACCATCATGGTAAAATAATGTAGAACCAGCCTAGGGTCTGCCATAAAAGGCTATTAGTTAAGTTTTATTTTTATTCCTTATGTAATGTCATTAATCAATGCAGAATGTCCAGATTGAATAATACATTATACCATTATTAACCAAAACATAAAAGAGTGGAATGCCCCAGAATAAACAGCAACATGTTTACTTCAGTGGGAAGCCTAAACTCAAATTTCTAATGCAATCCAGTTCAAAAGCTTTTCTTGCTAAAACTAGTTTTGAAGAAGAGCACTGCATTAACTAAACAGAGGGACATTTTATTGACAGAAGAACTTCTGGGCATCTAATAATGCAAAACATGTTTTCCAAGTTCCAAAACTACAGGAGTTACAAATGCAGAATTTAAAGGGGGGAAATTTTGGTAAACAAACCAGGAAACCTGCAAGGGATGGAGGTGACCCAACAATGCCAGTGTAATTTACTTTTGAGGAACAAAGAGAAACTGTGCCAACAACACACCAAATTACACTCCGGAGTATTTTACAAGTGTTTTAGAAGATGACAGTTAAAAAATAACCTCAACTGCAAAGCATCCGACATCTGAAAACAAACTAGTGGCTTGTTTCCAACTGTGGTGACCATTTAATCAGTTCAGAATCAGGCTTCTCTTCTTTTCAAATGACTCGACCAGATACAAGAATCTCTTGGGAATGATGGAAGTTGAGGAACATTGCAAGTACCGTCTATATATAGTCACTGGCATTGAAGCATCTTTTAATCTTGGTCTGAGCTGCTTCTGCCCAAAAGACAACCCAACCACAGAACCTCATGAAAAATATGAAAAATATTCCCTCAAAATCCCAAATTCCCTCTATCCTCTATGTTAAGGACACGAGGAGAAAAACCCCTTTGTTTATAATTGTTCTCTTCTCTTTCTGTGGCACAGCAGAAGTTACAAATCACAATTAATTCAATGTTAATGTTCCAAATATCAATTTTTACTCTGGCATTTCTTTTTAAACTCAGGCTCAAAGATTTATGGCTATTGCTTCCCCCAAAGGTCTATCGTGATCACTTAATCCTGCCATCTGTGTAGTATAGGTTGTACAGTTGAAACCCTGAGGACATGCATTTGTCTGTATAAGCCATTTCAGAATGAACATAATTTAACTCTTGACACCCTAATTAATGCCACTAGTCAAGTTTTTGCAGTCTAAGAACAATGAAAAGAAAGGGCTTTTCTCCCTATGCCCTTAACACACACAGCCAGGAACTCTTACAGTACTGAGCGAGTTTTAACTGGACCAAACCGAAAGGGCCAAGGCCAACGTATCTCTACAGAACCGTGTCCCATGGACCTGACTGAACAAACCTATAATATAGTGCTGCAGTTTTACCAGACTCTCCCACTGGTCACTCAGGTCTCCCAAAAGGAAAGCAATACTCATATCTTCGTACTGTATCAGATTATTTCACCTGCTAATAGCTACTTTGATACAAAAACATGGTAGGTTTTGAATCTCTTCTGGTGTTTTGGATTTCAAGCAGCTAGTGCAACACTGCTTTGCAATTACCATGCATAAATGTTTTTAGAGTTCCTTGAGAAGTTCTGTATTCTTTTGTGTCCATGCACATTTTTATCTAATTTTAACTTTTATGTATTAACACAAAGCATTATGCCCAGAAGCAGTTTCATGTTTCCATGACACAATTTCATAATGAAGACTTGAAATTTCTCAGACTTACTAGCACAGTTATAATTAAAAGGAAAAATCAATATTTTTAAATCAGCTATTTCAATATTTTCCAGTCTCACCATGCTAACAAACAGGTATGTTCCAGGACATTTTGTGCTTTAGGAAGTAAAGCAGAATGCCCTAGCCCACAGTTTTGTAATGTATCTCACACATTACTTACATAAAAAACCTTCTTTCTTTATTACTTCTATACAATTCTAAGGCAGTTTAAAGTCTATCTTCAACCTTCTAACATCAAAATGCACACACTCACTTCAGAGTGCACCATTCTTGCAGTGCAGTAATGGATGAGAAGTAAAAGGCAAAATTACAATCCAGAAAAGTGAAGAGCTTCTTCAAGGTTTTTTCTTAATTCATTGTAAATTACTATCTTATAATTTTTGACTAGCTAAAGCAACTATGCATTGTCAGCATATGTAAACGCAGAGGAAACTGAATGCACATTAAGGTTTCAGAAAAGTGGCACAGATAACTAACACAGTTAACACAGGTAACTATTTAGCCCTGTAAAGTAAGAGCACTGATAACAATCCACAAGAGCTGGCTTTAAGAGTCCTCTTTCACAAGGGCCTCAGAGAGACACTGTTGGTAATCCTGCAGCCCTGGATCAAGAGGATCTCACCCCAATTCATTTGGCCCTCTGCTCACAGAGCCTGGTCCCACAGCCACACCACATGAGGCAGCTGTGGGTCCCAGCTCCTCAGTTGCCACTGCTCCCCACTGAATGTGGCAGGTTCAAAGCACCTGCATTAAATCAGAGCAGTAAAATTCCCTGGCTGGGTTAATGACCACAGAAAGTTGCGAACAGCAGCATGCACGTTAACTTCTTCTGTCCCATCACTGGGAGCAGTTTTACCCTCAGCAAAGCCCTGGGCAGCTACCTGGGGCATTACATCCACACTGTTATATCAGACAGAGCCTGTCTGTTAGACCATTTCATATCCTCACTGGAGAGCTCTGACAAGTAAAGCTCCTTGCACTGCTCCCTCCGTGTCTAATCAACAGAGCATTCCTGCTTGCCTATCAGTATTCAAGAAGCTTTTACAGTTGTGTTGGGGGGTGAAGGGGGTGCCTAAAGCATTTTGATGACAATTAAGATTATTTAAGGTTAAAATTCTGCATTTTTCTTGAAAAAGAGTTCAACGTGTGACTGACTGGACATTAAAGAATTTAGAATCAAAATAATACCACGAAACCAACAACAGCAACATACAAACAAAAGGCAATGGTTACTATCACCCAGCGGTGCGGTATGGTATGGCATGGCATAATAAACTGCTGTTCGAAGAAGGAACAAGGCTTCACTTTGCTCTTGTGCAACAATAATTGCACAGGCAAATTATAATTTCAGCACATGCACTTAAAGACATGTTTTATATGTATTTTCAGCGTATTTCTCAATCTCAATCTGGTTAGAAACACAGTGGACTCATTCAAATAATATTTTCTCCATTGCTTCCAAAAATTAAATTTTGTACAATCAAAAATTGGAATATGTTGGTTTTGCTGAAAATGGACAGAGGAAAATTTAAAAAATCAAAGTCATTTCCACTTCCTTGTTTCATTTTAGTGCTGAAACATTTTATATTACTTAAAAAAGAAACCATACATCTATTTTTAAGTTTTGATAATACAGACTCCAAATAATCTGATATTTAAAAATCATTTTTAATTCCTGGAAAATTTTCTCTTTTTCAGTTTTTGCTCACAGTTGGAAAGAAAACAAGTAGTCAAAACATCAACAGTGCAACAACTCAAAGCAACCCTTTTCCTAAGACATACAGAGCAAAAACTTAGACAGTCACAGAGCAGACAAATAATAAGTGTCATTACAACTCACAAACTTCAGATAAACATTGACCTGTGGTTTGACATCTTTGACATCTGCTTCAGCTCCTCAGTAATGTTAGAGCACCTCATACACATTACAGAAAGCCTATGAGATATAAAAGGAGCATGTTAAACTGAATTTTAGAGTCAGGATCTGGACACAGGATTAACTAACTTTTTAACTGTTAGGAAATCTAAGCCAGAAATCTAGTCCTGCATCCCACCACCCCAGCTTCCTCAGAGTACCATATCCATTGCCTTAAGCCACATCACCTACAGTTATAGCTATCTAAGCACAGGGCTAGTAGCACTGCTCTGCCTGTCACGGAATCTGCATTTGCTGCATTATTTATAATTTTACTACTTCATTTGATCAAAGTAATGGAGTAAATGTCAACTTTTTAGCTGCTTTGGCAGCATTGTTGGAGGAACTTGAAATTATTAAGTAGATGTTCTGCAACATAACTGGGGGCTTGTTTTGCTCTAATGAGATCTAGTATTTGTTAAAATGAAGGAAATTGCTTGCGGATTTGCTATAATGCATTTTACATACTCTGGGTTACATTTATATTGCAGTAATGAAAAAAAATACAGTAAAAGTCTATATTACTTTTCAGATCTGGTGATGTCACCAGACTCATATTATTATATTTGAAAAAAAGATCAGGCTCAACTTTCTGAGGTCTGTTTCTGTTTTTATACTTGATATCCACCTCGGTGGTGTAATGGATCCAAACAGTTAGCTCTGTGATCTCCCTCCAGAGGGATCACTGTACTGCTTCAGCAGAACCAACAACAGTAAGTTGCACTGGCATTTTTAAGCCTCTGACCAAAATTATTCAGAAGCTTATCTCCTCTCTTTGAATATCTATGAGCAAATTTAATGCGTTGTTTCTCTGGTTCTTTCAAACAATTTAAAATTTGTGGTGTTTGGATTTAAATGCAGAGTTGTACCGTGCGACATGGAAAGCAATTAACAAATTCACAAGTTGACTCTGTGGACAAGTGCCAGAAATTTCTATCTATCTGGGTGTAAGAAAGAGGACAGAAAAGTATCAGCAAGAACTCTCTCTCCTTTGTAAAGACCTCAGACTGTGGTTTAGGTATTTATTATGCACCACGCTTATAAAACTTCCAAGATGTGCAATGAAATGGAGCACAATAGAAGCCAGTTCTGTTTTTCATTTTATATACTACCACTGGGAATCTCTTTCGTCTGATGTTCATACATATTATAAGCTGTTCTTTCACAGTGGGTAAGATAAGATTTTCCTTGCTTTGAAAATCATAATTTGTTATAACAAGAAGGAATATCAAGCATATATAAATGCCAGTCCAACTACTTACACTGGGTAAATTGGCAAAATCTTTTAGTTCCCTTCATAACACTTGGCACTACCAAAAATCTCCATTCAAAACATTAACAGAATACTCCAGAAACACAGAAATGCCCATATTTAAATAATGTGCACCGAAGACACATTTATATTAATAAGTAACCTAATTTTTCTAGCAGTTACATCCATGAGAGTTGTAAACTATGTGCTCCTTTGAAATACTAGGAGATGATTAGGAGAAACTGTCAATATGAGGGCTTTTAGAAGAATACCACATTAAAAAATAGACGATCATACTTAATCCTCATGAACCCTCTGCAGTATTTTATCTTTACAACCTCTCTTCCCTTGCCCTCCCCTGAAGTACTGCAGTATGTCTCCAGACTAAGACTGAGCTTGGCAAATCTCAACGCTCAGCTTGAGCCACAGGGACTAAGCTTGCAGCCTTTCATCTTGCACTACAGAAGAAAAGATAGTCTTCTCAGTCATATCCATAGAAAGAGGTTTTATTAGAATAAAAGAGGCTTAAGCAAATGGCTTTGCCTCACATTTGCTGCAGGCTAGAAGTATGGATATTACCAGTTAGCACGTTTCTAGGGATGTACTTTTGTTAAGCAGCAGTAACTCATAAGCATGTCTTAAACTTTACTGCTACTGCTTCTCAAAGGCAGGCCCTGCAGAAGCGACTCAGGCACCCTTGTAGTTATGGCCTTACCTGAAACTGCTCATCCTTTCAGTGCCCTACACCATGCTTAAATGTCAATCACCAATAAGCCACCTGCTGTTAAAACACAGCACCACATTAGGACAGACACGGAGCAGATAAATGTGAAAGACACATGGAAAATATTGTGAAACTATTTAAAACCTTTTGAATTGCATCACTAAATCAACAAAAACTATCTCCACACATAAACTGAGGCAACCCAAACCAGGACAGGTAGCAATTTTTAAAATCTAAGATAGCTTGATATGTATTTTTCAGTAGGGAGCCTCTTTTCTGCTTTACTTACCAAACTCACATTATGCATTTATTCCCTTTGCCTCAGCTCTTCATTTCTTTTAAGCATGAAAAGAATATTCACCAGGCATGTTTCAATTTTGCCTTTTAGGTTAACAGACCCACATTGCACAGAAGGAAGTGTTTAAAATCAAAAATATTCCATTTTAAGAACCAAACATTTCACAAGAAATATGTTGAATAAATATTTCACACAACAACAAAGATGTTGATAATCCTTTGCTTAATGGTTGCCCTGTTTAATCAATATCCCCCAAACTTGATGTGTACAACATGTTAAAATGATTACACAGTCTCTATCGTGTAGCTCTATTTTATTCTCCAGACAATTTCTTGGATCTGGGATACAGAGCAGGAGCACTGCAGTTTGTGCAAGAAGTGCACACCTGCAAAACCCTGTGAGCTCTAAGTTCACCCCCCTAATAGGGTATTGTACTACAAGAAAAGGTTGTGCGGATCTGCATGACAAGGACTCCTAGGACTATAATCATAAAACTCATAAAAAATAGCTTCCTTGCAAAGCTGTAGAACACATCTGTTCAGAGTATCCAAGTCTCCTTGTCTCTGTCTGCTACAAAAGGAATTTACCACACACACAAAAAAAAAAAGAAAAAAAGAATAGATTTAGGAGAATTCAGAATAAGATTATTTTGTATCCCAAAAGAGATGTAGGAATAAGGACTGGATGCTGTCTTCACATTGCTGTTTGGCTACAAAGAAGCCAAAGAAAGTGAAAAATGTTGACACAAAAGCAAAGACAAATTATTGGAGTGAGATTTCTCTACAGCTTAATGGAGGACTCTTCCCATGAACAACGGGAGTAAAAAGAATGACAATATAATCTCAGAAAAGACTAAAGCATCACAAGCGCTTAACTCTCCATATGTACTTGTATATGGTAAGCATGCCAAGACAAACAGCACTAAAAACGTGAGAAAAGCTCCTTGGAGTAAAACAGTCAAGATTTGCCCTCCTATTCTCTGCCTTATCTTTACAAACCCAGCATACAAAGGGATCTGATGTTATAAAATGAAATGGAGATTCAAAAATATTATCATTCTACCACTGATAAGGTTGCCACACAACCTTTGCCAGAACTGAACAAAACAAACAACACAAAACAAATTTAAAAAAAGAGAAAGGTATCAGCATTATGTTTATTTCCTAATTTATACATGCCAGAGGTTTTGGCTCCAAGAAAGTTCTGCTCTTGGAATAAGATCCAAAATAGAGGACACAGAGAAGATGGACACCAATCACTGAAACAGGTCAAGGACGGTTAAATTTCTGGAGTATGTTAACTTAAAGCAACCATGCTCTATGCTAATTTTCAGTCCTGAATGATCACTTCCATGACCACTCCCTCTGATTGCCACTAGGACTTTTATATAACCCAGACCACTTCTAGAAGTAAAAGGATCCTCAGTTGCTCACTTGTACCAAGTTTCAGGCTGCTCTGCACAGCCACTGGACACAATGAAGCTATATAAGGAATATATGTATATATAAAGAGATATAAAATGACTGTTACAGATTATGTGAGGTTATATACTGTTGGTTCATGTAATCCTGTTTATTAAAGACTTTGCTTGTCAGCTAACTCAGACATTGAGAAAGCTATTATAAAGCTAGAAAGTACTTTGCACCAGGAGTTTGGGTTTTGTGGATCAAAACATTCCATTGATTCATTTTTATAGAATGGTGTTTATTTGTTTTGGGTTTTTTTTTAATGTATTTCTGAAAATTAGGTGCCTGTATCTTCTTCCATGGGCCACTAAACTAACAGGTAAAAATCTACAACTGAAATTCAACAACAATTTTGTTTACTCATTTTCAAAAGAACAAATAAAATTAGGGAATATTACAGTGGAAAAAATAAAGGTTTCTTTTTCATTTCAAGAACTGAGTGGATGCATTTGCTTGGCACTGCTCAAGAGACACTTGTGCGGTATCAGTTCATTTATTGATACTGCAGACAGGGATACTGATCTGAACCTATGGACATCTTGCTGTTAGTAGCAAGTGGAGAGAGTCAAGACAAATTTTATCAAAGTAGGCTTAAAAGGATTTGTACCACTCACACATGTGTTATACAAAACTGGAATTTTCCTTCTACATTCTATTCTAGCCTAAAAAATCATCATTACCACACAATCCGGCTACAATTATGTTTCTAAATCTGAGCCTGAAAGTCACAACATCAACCCTTAATTTCTGGTGCCACAAAAGAAACAAAGTGTGCTTCGAAAAGAGGGCATAATTCTTCCAGAGATGTTTACCCACATCACAAGAAATGCAGGTCAGATACTCTAAAACGAAGCAGCAACTAGTGGTCACCTGGATACAGAAGACAACACCTCTTCTGCAGAAATGCCAGGCTAAATTTATGCAAACCCTGTAAAATTAGGACAGCTATGGCTTGTCAGGTCATCTCCTTTCTCTCACTTTCCGGTCTTCTTAAAAGTACATTCTGTTTACATGGTTGATGTACAAGTCCCCTTTGCAGTGCACCGAGTTTACTGCTGAATGACAACAGCTAATGAATGTCATTTCCCATTTTCCTAAATGTACTAACAATCCTTTCCAATTCTTGAGGTGTCCATCTATAAACACTCACATTTTCTTGCTCTCACCTCTCTTAATCCAGTTTCCCTTCCAAATAGCGAGTAGAAAAGTGGGGAAATTGAGGTATGCGTTTACTGTGACCTATTACAGGGAAATGGTTGACTACATTATAGTCTAGTACAGTTAAAAATAACATATGCATTATTATTTGAATTGTAACAAACCACAGAATCCCAGGTAAAAGCCAGGCTCTGGTATCACTAAGCTTCTTATAAATGCAAATCAAAATTATATAGGAAGAATATAAAAATTAAGTTGCCATGTGGAAGCATTAGTTTNGTATATGCTTCAGGATGAGTTACCTTACATTGATCTGCTACTGGCTTACTGTCAGTTTGCTAAGTAACTATTCCGGAAACAGTCAGAGATTAACACTGATCCAACCTAAATGTAGCCCAACAGATAACAGAAAAGGCCAAGCAAAGCAAGTTGCCCTATGTGTTGTGTGTCAACTCACACAGAAGATGAATACATGAAGCCATCAGTTCTCAGAAATACAAAACAGGACAGAGTTTTAACTACAATTTTCCTAATTTATTTCCTAAAACTCAAATTTTGCTAGATCATAACCTTGAAGAAAAAATGCATTTGAAATGGACATGAGAACAGCATGGGGAAGAGAATTATATAGCATAGGTGTTTAGCACTTATTTTAATTGATGGGCATAGACTTTTGGTTTGCAGGAAGGAACTGAGACCAACTCCTAAACAGTTTGGCTTTTTCTACACACATACTGCAATCTAGGAAAAAATCAGGTGGTAATCATCACTTTAAGCTTCCGTGATGAAATGTAAGAATGCCAATTCTGTTATTACCTATATTCTGTTATTACCTGTCTTTAGAGAAATGTGCACTATTTGAATTGTAGCCCATCAACAGATACAAACACCATCTACTCAATACTTTTCAAACATCCCAAAATCCTGTCTGTATTCATATCTGTCTTGCTACAGCATCTCACATAAAACAAGAAGAACAAAAAAAAAGTGGTCATAGAAAAATATCATGCATGCAATTTATGTACAAGCTTCAAGAACAACTAGTCACAAAATCTAACAAAAGCAGCCAAGGTTTCTAACAGGTGGAGGTAAAAAAAAAAAGCANTGAATGACAACAGCTAATGAATGTCATTTCCCATTTTCCTAAATGTACTAACAATCCTTTCCAATTCTTGAGGTGTCCATCTATAAACACTCACATTTTCTTGCTCTCACCTCTCTTAATCCAGTTTCCCTTCCAAATAGCGAGTAGAAAAGTGGGGAAATTGAGGTATGCGTTTACTGTGACCTATTACAGGGAAATGGTTGACTACATTATAGTCTAGTACAGTTAAAAATAACATATGCATTATTATTTGAATTGTAACAAACCACAGAATCCCAGGTAAAAGCCAGGCTCTGGTATCACTAAGCTTCTTATAAATGCAAATCAAAATTATATAGGAAGAATATAAAAATTAAGTTGCCATGTGGAAGCATTAGTTTTCCACATATATATATCTAAGCCTATTTTTTTATTAAAGCTTTCTATAGTAGTTACATATTTCAGTAATACACAGGATATCTATAATTTCCAGGTCAAGCTCAACACAACAGATGTTCAGGAAGCAGATTTATTGATGAAGTCAAAGAAATGCCTCAGATACTTGAGCACAGACATACTTTTAAAGCTTTGCAAACTTCCATCTGCTTTCTCTTTCATTCCATTCACAAATTGGGAATAAAGGGGAAAAAGGAACATAGTATAAATTAACTTTTAGTTCTAATGCTTTTGAATAAAATCCAGTCTCAGGAGTGATTAGCATTTCCAAGAGATTTCAGTTAAAAGTGAAATACAACAAAGTAATGTGTGAAAAATTAGTACTTCACTATCCTTGGGTAGGATTTCCAGTAAGTCTAAAGGAAATCAGAGCTCATATTCCATAAGTGGGGAAGAGAATTATATAGCATAGGTGTTTAGCACTTATTTTAATTGATGGGCATAGACTTTTGGTTTGCAGGAAGGAACTGAGACCAACTCCTAAACAGTTTGGCTTTTTCTACACACATACTGCAATCTAGGAAAAAATCAGGTGGTAATCATCACTTTAAGCTTCCGTGATGAAATGTAAGAATGCCAATTCTGTTATTACCTATATTCTGTTATTACCTGTCTTTAGAGAAATGTGCACTATTTGAATTGTAGCCCATCAACAGATACAAACACCATCTACTCAATACTTTTCAAACATCCCAAAATCCTGTCTGTATTCATATCTGTCTTGCTACAGCATCTCACATAAAACAAGAAGAACAAAAAAAAAGTGGTCATAGAAAAATATCATGCATGCAATTTATGTACAAGCTTCAAGAACAACTAGTCACAAAATCTAACAAAAGCAGCCAAGGTTTCTAACAGGTGGAGGTAAAAAAAAAAAGCAGAGAAGTATGGTCTATTGCAATGAGAAATGAAGAATTCAAGCAGCTTCCTCATTGCATATATAATACCTTGCAGCTGGATGAACTGCAACACAGATGGATTATTTTTTGAGATACTGTCTATATACTCAAACATCTGCATGTTCACTAACTAGAAGTAGCCTACTAGAGGAAGTATAAATAAAACACTGAGACTTTTTCTAGCCCTTTAGGTGAAAAAATTAGGTCACTGAAGTATTGCACACAAAAACTAAGGGAATACTAGTTCAGCACACCTATCATGAGCCACAAGGAAGTAGCAGTTAGAAATCAGGAAAGGGCAAGAGCTCATAAACTGAGACTATATCGCCTTTGCTTCTCAAGGACTCCACTCCTCTAGCCAAGAAATCACAGGCATTCAGGAAACATACACCATGGCCTACCTTACTAATCTTACAAAAGGATGAATTCTCTAACTAAACTGAGGCTCTCTTGGCACCGAGTCTTGACAGGGAGGTGACAGAAAACAAGAAGCGGTTTTTCAAATACACCAGGAAGAAAAGGAAGAGTAGGGAAAACAAGAGTCAAGCTGGACGCCTGTGGCCAGTTTTGTGCCCTAGGGATCAGTTCTGGGTCCAGTTTTGTTCAACATCTTCATCAATGACCTGGATGAACGGATAGAGGGTACCCTCAGCAAGTTCATATGAAACTGGGAGGGGTGGCTGACACACCAGAAGGCTGTGCTGCCCCCCAGTGAAACCTAGACAAGCTGGAGAGCTGGGTGAAGGTGAACCTCATTAAGTTCAGTAAGGACAAGTGTAGAGTCCTGCATCTGGGGAGGAATAACACCAGGTTAGGGGTCATCCTGCTGGAAAGCAGCACCATGGAGAAAGAACTTGGGAGTCCTAGTGGATAGTTAAGTTCTCCATAGGAAAGCAATGTGCTCTTGTGAACAGGAAGGCCAATGGCATCCTGGGTTGCATTATGGAAACTGTGGCCAGCAGGTCTAGAGAGGTTCTCCTCCCTCTCTACTCTGCCCTAGCGGGACACAATTGTTGCATTTCTCTGTCTATACCAAACTTTCCAATGCTTCTAGGATGGTTTTATGTTAAGATGAAATTCAACAATGGACACTGAATGAATGCCTGCAGTGATAACATGCATATAAACAATATATGTGTAGAATTTCTTTATACACACATCTCACAATACTAACAGAAGAAAAAGCAACACACTAAACCACTGAAAACAAGTATTATATATTCAGGATTGACCAAAAATGTTCATTGATTTGTAACATTACAAAGCACCCAGCAGGACACATTTATATCTGGTCCCAAAACTTACTGTAAAAATATTTGCACATATCTGGTAGCTATACAAATAGTCACATCTAATAAGAGAAACCTTGGAAGCAAGATCTAGAAATCTGACAAGAGAAGTGTTACTTGCCAGAATTTTGATATTCATTTAGTAATCTTAGAAATACTCCCCAGAGGGATGTCCTGAGGTTCTCTAGTTCTGGTGGATGATTTCTGCTAATGGAAAATGCATCAGAAAACATCTTATTGATGAGACTTCAGAACTGAATAGAAGTTGCCTCACAAGCCTATATACCCTTGTCTGCACAGAGCAGATGAACAAAAATCTTCCAAATCCGGAAACATCACCAAAACTACTCTGTGCCTACAGCTGGTTGTCAAGGATCTGTAGCCAGTGTCTGCATTGTCCTGTACCCCCTAATAACAGCTCTCTGAAGCCAGCCCTCTCTAATGTCTGTGTACTCCACTCTGGAAGTGCTTAATGCTACTTGCATCTCTCAGTACCTGACAAAGATTTTTAAAAGATCAATTAGGCTTTTCTCTCACTTTATATTTACTTAGATCATATTAGTCAGAGCTCATTCAGTGTCTTCAGTGGTATCAATTGCCAGCAGACTGAAGAAGTTTCTTAGCAACTTAACATCTTAAGTTTTGCCACTACATTTTGATCTGTTATGTGAAGTTATTTTGTCCTTCAAAATGAGCGATATCTGTTGTTACAAATTCAGCAGCAAAAAACATGAATAAATGTCGCAGCCCTGAATTAGTCTCCAGTCTCCACCCTAATACCAAAATTTGATTCAGTTTGAATCATAAATTCCTCTTATCTGACACAAAGTACTGCAAGTTGTAGTATTTGCTAGATGCCCGTGGAAGTTACAAATTTCATTTTCTTTAGAGCTTAGATTTTTGACAGCTGTAGCTGGGAGACATCTATAGCTAGAAGTCAGGTTACTGGAAAGAATTGTAAAACAAAAGCGTATTCAGGAAAGTTTACAGTGTGCACAGAACTACCTCTACAGTGATCTCTCCTCTGAAGACATCCCAGGCTTCAGGATGGAGCGCTGACATGAAGGTTGTTTTAGAGAAAGAGTACCAAGAAGAAAGAGTACCATGAAGTCCATCCATTTAAAGTCTGGATTCTGATATATGTCAAGTAAACAGAAGCCAGCTAAAGTTGCGCAACCACTCTGCCACTAGGCTGGGTGCTGACACCTGGCACCTGTCAGTTGCTTGCACTCCAGCTGATTTTGAATGCTGACCATCAGTAGTTAGGTTTGGCAAAAATGGTATTGAAGGAGACGGGGAACCTGTTCCCCCCACCCCAAAAAAGGCAGCAGTGACATTAGTGCCATTTCATATATGATACTGCTGCGCTCAGCTATAGGAATTTTTATCCCAGTTGAAAACTCATCCTGATTCAAACCCCGCTCCAAATGTGGTGTACAGGCTCTGTACAAGTTTTATCTCTCAGCAATGAAACTGAAAAATAAAGAGAAGTCTTAAGAGGAAGGTAAGACTTGGCAATCAGAAGGAACTGAATGAACTCTGCAAGGCCTTCCAGACATCCCTCTCCCCTCCAGAGTTCACCTGCTCGGGCTGACCCTGCAGATCCCGAGCAGGTGAAAGGCACAGCCTCGAGGCGAGCCCGCCTGCCAAGAGCGGGGAGCAGAGGCCTCTCCATGTGCTCTGCGCAGCCCTTTGGCTTCCAGCGACTGTCTGCCAGCAAGAAACTATTTAAACAGCTTTCAAGATCTGAGCATGGCTCTGTTCCTAGAAACTCGTCTGGCTTGATGCTGTATTTTAAGCCAAAGACATTTTGACTCGACCAAGTGGAACTAAATCATCTGTACAGCCACTGCTATGATGATCCTTTAGCCACGTCCTCATTCCTATTATTACCTTGCTAGCTTGCGTCCAGTTTGCTCCAACAGAAGTTACACATACATTTCAGTGTGATGCAGGTAAGTAAGCACGTTGCCCTGCAAATAGACACATACACCTTAAAGCAGAGCACTGAAACCAGAGCTGGTTTTCAACAAGAATGTCATTTGGAGGAAATGCCTGGTCAAGTTTGCATTTTAGAAAGCTTGTCATTAAAATTTTACTTTAAAATAACAAAATGAAAACAAACAAACAAACAAACAAGCCAATCATTGCCATTATTTTTTTTTTTTCTTTTACTATGAGGGAAGGAGGCAAAGCCTCAGTATCTTTCAGGGGGAAATCCTGTCTGACTTCCAGTGGACCAGGCTCTGAAAAAAATCGTTTTTTTCCGCTTTCCTAAAAATGTGAAATTGTCTCTCAGGACAAAATGCTCAATGTTCGCAGTATTTTTCTGCTTGTAAATTGCTAAGTTTAAAAGGAAGAAAAGAAGCCAAGTCCCTAAAGAACACATTTTTATTTCTTTCAAGTTTTACGCATCAGAGATGCAATCACAACTCTTCTTCCACTTGCACAGCAGGCAGAGGCAACCCTGACAGCAGCTAACTGTGCTGGTTACCTCATCAAAAAGCAGCAACAGGTAAGGAAGTCTAATTTCCCCGCAGAACTCTGCATCTACAGAGAGCAGAGCACACCGTGCAGAGCCACAGTGCTCTTTTGCACGTGTACTGCTCCTACGCCTGCCTGCGGGCACAGGTAAGATTCTAACTGCTGTAACAGAAACCCGTGGCTAGCACTGCAGTATGAAATACTGTCTATTACAAAAGCCTGCAACAGAACTCAAAGCAAGAGGGCCTGCATCTGACCAGGATTTTCTGCAGTTGTTGATTTCAAAATACTAGATTTGACAACATATTTTAGGCACATATCCAGGTATCCTCATGAAGATGAAATATCAGACAGATTTTCCTGGAGATGACTTTATTTCTTTTTTGACCTTATACAGGATTTCTGACCAAAAAAAAATCTGCAGTTGTCTCCTTCCTCTCTAAAGATGCAGTTCTTCACTACTACTGAGTAAAGAATTACCAGAACAGTAATTGCTTCTATAGGTTTAAACTTCCTTACAAGTTTTACAGTCATGTCATTGATCTTTTCCCTCTGTCACAACTGGATCCTTCCTCTGAAATCCTGCTCTTGAAGTCATGATGTGCTATTGGTTCTCCGACACAAACCAGGGTATTTTCATTACATACTCTAAACTCACAGGGTTTAACAGTCTCTTTAATATGGCTTTTTTAATAAAGACAGAAGTTTGTGTTGGAGCAGTAGCAGATAAAACAGGGGTTAGAAATGCAGCTGCACCAATCTGAAAAAGGGAGAAATAAAAATATGTGTATTTTTTAAAAATAATAATTACATAACTTACCATCAAGATGGGGCAGTAAATTATGGTTTAGCTGCCCTTATTGATCCAACACAAACATGAGGAACAA
Organism: Chloroceryle aenea; assembly: GCA_013399075.1. Taxonomy (NCBI): domain Eukaryota; kingdom Metazoa; phylum Chordata; class Aves; order Coraciiformes; family Cerylidae; genus Chloroceryle; species Chloroceryle aenea. The sequence continues at coordinate 253,851 of VWZY01009778.1, forward strand.
GTTGTGCTGCGCAGGGGAGGGAGAAAGAAATGATTGTGACAAGTTTTAGATCCTGAGTCATCTTCCCTGGCACAGGGCACAGTGAGTCATAACTGCTGTGTAGAAGCAAGGAGATTGTGTAGGTGGGCTGAGCTGGCGCAACACTGACTGTGTCTTGTCAATAGCAGTTTGAAAAGGGATGCAAGAAAGCTAATATATCAGAAGTCTTTGAGGCCATGTTGTAAAAGATGTCATGCTGTCCAGAGAAAATGCCTTTAGCCATGTGCTTGAAGGGGTATCAAGCTCTTTTTTCTGCCTAAATACATGCTACAAAGCGCCAAAGTTGTAGATCTCCGAAACTTCATGATCTGAACATGACTTTAATTAAAAGCATAGTATGTCCTGAATGTTCCTAATTTGCAATAAAGAGGCATAGTTCTGCAAGTCTTCACTATACCCAAAACAGGTAAAACCAAGACTGAGGCATGACTACATGAGAAACAAGCATTATTAGATCAATTGGGAGTTAGATGTGAACATGCTTAAATCTTCCCTGATTCATGTTAAGCCATAAAAATAGGTAACATCAATTGTGGATCAAAGATGTTTATCTCACGGAACTACAGAGAGCATGCTAGCATGCTAAGTACCCACAGGAATCTCCATTTCTGGGTAGAGGAAAAAGGAACTTCACATTCTTACAACACTGCTTGCAACAATGACTTCTAACACTTCCCTCAGCACATCTTTGCAAGGGTCCTTATTGGTACAAAATACGATTTTTTGAGCAATGAGGCCAAGAACAGAATCCCAAAAGCTGTTTCAGAGATAATTATTCACACAATGCAGTCCAGCCAGGGGTTCCCTTGATCCCAAAGAGCAGTAGAGTGACAGCAGCATGTGCCATCGTCCAGCTGACACACCAAGCTGCAGCCCTACACAGATGCACTCTTCACTGCTTTCAATTCACAACTTAGTATTAGGCTCTATATTACTGGATAAACATGATTTCTCCTTCTACATCTATTAGGATGAAGGGAGGGGGAATAAATATATGAGAAGTAGAAGGAATCCCTCCATCATGAAAGAAACTTTCCCATTCCTTTTCCAAATGTCTTATTTTGCCTCCCTTTTGGAGCTGGGAAAGCAACTTAGCTTGATGAGTTCAAGACTGAAGGAAAGTAAAATATACACAGAGCACCACCTGCTTCAGAGAAGATCACTGATGCTGAAGATGTTTTTAATCAAGTAGATTTCACCACTACATCAATTTTAAGATGTACAGGGACAGGGCGTTGCCATAAAATCAAATTGTAGTACAAGGAGACCTTCGTTTGTAATGAATCTTCCAGCAAAGAGCAATACCTGCAGACACTGACTGTAGAATGATAAAAGCCATGGCATCATGTACCACTTCTATTTAATTATGTAGCATTATATTAAATACAGCTACTTACACAGGAGATAGTAAAAGTCATATTCAGGAGATACTTAAAAAAATACAGGTAAATTCTCTTCCTTCTACTTTGCTCTTCTCTAATCTGGAAAGGATGAGTAGATGGCCCTATAACCTCTATTTGAAATTTTGAAGGTGAGATTGGGTCTCCGTTTAGAGGGGAGACATTGCATAGAACATGTAGTACAGAGATGCACACAGTCTGCTGGCAAAGGAGTCTGTGAGTAAGAGTCGTTGTTATACTCTCACTAGTGATTCACTCCAAGAGATAGAATGGCCTCAGAATAATAAAGATAGCTAGTCCACAGTATGTGTATATATTTCTCTATGCATAAATCCTCTTTGGTCTTTGAAGTTTTGTGGAAAACAACTTTCAATAAATGTTAATAAAAAATAAGACATGAACTAAATTCCTCTGGATCCAGAGATGCATTTGAAGAAAAAATTATTTACCTCATAAATAAACACAAGTGCCCAACTCTTCTTTACAGAAAGACAAACAAATATCTATTTCACAAAACATGTTTCTGGAGAATGGTTATAAACCCTAACTGACTGAGATTTTATCCCCTAGGGGTTAGAACTGCTAGAGCTGCTACTGCTTTGTGTTCCAGGACAATCAGTTGAACATGCATCCGGGGAAACACATAGCACAGGTATGCCTCCTGCAGTCACCATCCAGCTGTCAAACATACCATTAGAAAATACAAATTAGACAGACGGGGAGTCCTGCAATGAATGCGTAAGGACCACGAGTCTCATACTAAACTATCATAAACAAATTTAACTCCATTTACTGCAATTGAGCCATACTGAGCCTCTCTGAGCAAAAGTGAATACATAAAAAAAAGAAGGTATTTAACAGTGTAGTAGCTGAAATACAGCTGCAATACTATACAAAGCCAATGGTATACCAAAGCAGAACTTACATGCTTTCATCCCTGTGAAATGTAAGATTCATGTGAGATTATTTACTTGTCTACCCATGAATAAATGCAGCAGACAAACAGAACAAAATGAGCAAGACTCAGTCAAAGCCTAATGGCTTCCACAGACTAAAAATCACATTAGCCTTTCCAAAACACAATTTGTGTAATAATGCAAAATCAGTCTGTCTTCCCTTACCTTCTGCAAAAGGTTCCCATTCATAAAATCGACCCATAAATGGTTTGCTATTGTATGATGCACATTGCACCTCTCTAATATTTCTGCTGCTTTCCGGACACATCTGTTTAAATAAATAAATAAAAAGTGACATTATAATCAACAGCATGTTATTATTGCTTTCTTATTCACTCACTTTAGAAGGTTAACAAAGGCATTGCCAAGGTCTAATCCAGAAGAATGATATTAACATGAGGAGACAGTCCTTTACTTTAAAACAGGTAACAAACAGTGTGCTTGCAAGTAACAGTACCCAAATTGCCTAGAAGAAAAAAATAATTTCTGGCGTTCATGAAGCAACAGTTCTACAAGGAAAGCAAATTTTTGATTGAGCTGTGATTTTCCTCAGTAAAAAGACAACACTTCAAGATAAATTCAATAAACTAGATCCAAATAAAGTCCTTTCTACAATAGATTAACATTTTTCATTATTAATTTTCTGGGATCAGATTCAACAGAGTTGAACACTTAATGTACATGCTTCCATAGTTTATTAGCAGCAGGCCACACCAGCTGTTAATTTTTCACCTTGTGCTCAATACCACATTACTACTTCAGCATTTTTTTATTTCTACATCCTTTTGCATTACTTTTTATTTTAACTTCTACCTTCAAATGCTAGGTTCAGAGTTCTCGAAACTAAATAGTGGAAAGAACTGCTTCTGGTGTGCACATACATGCACACACATTGAGGAAGGGTAGTTTTACAGGCTGAAGTAAAATCTTTTCATGGGTGACCTGCAATGGAAGCCTTTGGCAGACAAGCCTTGTTTAGATGTGAAGCCGACTCCAAAAGTAAATACAAGTTAAATACTTAAATTCTTAATTACTTTGTTCTGCCTTTACCCTCACACTACAGCAGTTAGAGCAAAACACTTCTCTGTGTGTGGGCATACAAAGGGGAGAAAGGTTTCTAGAAAAAGCGGGTGGTTAATTAGAAAAATGTCTATGCTCGGAGAAAATAGACAAGCTTTGGTCACAGATGCTTTTTTTTCAGGTAGCCTTTTGATGATTAAAATGAATATTAAAAGCAGAATTCAAGAACAGTTGAAACCATATGAAGAACTGGATAGAACAGCAGAATATTTTTTCTACAGAAGACGAATTTCAAGGGAAAACTAGAGACAATGTCTTCTGAAAGCAGGACAGCTAAAAACTGTGTTTTTGAAGGGAACAGCTCTTGCTGCAACTGCAAGTGAGTTCTACCCACCATCTACATATGAAGATGTTTGTAACTGGATCAGTGAGACGTCAAAGTCAAGAGTTTTCAAGTGGGCTATAAACTGTACCAAAGATATGCCTGGGGGAAGATTCACGGACTACTTTATCCTCTGTTCAAATCACAGCTCCAAATCTTCTAGAATAAACACCATTTCTGGGCAAACAGCCATCTGTGCTTTGTTTGCCCACCCTTCTGAGATGTCCAAGTACACACAAATACCGTTTTCCACAACAAAGTCTGCAATTAAAAAAAAAAAAACCACCACAAAACACCACACTTCCCTGAAAATAGGACCATGAGCCACCAAACTACATTGGAGGGGTGGGACCAAAAGTCTTTCCAGCACCAAATGCAGAAAGCAAAGCTATATTCCCCAAAGTGAAATACACAACCATCTCCAACACAGCAATGCAGCAAAGGTAATTCAGCCACAATAACCAACCAGCCAAGGCTAGAAAGCTTACATTTTTCATGGAAAACAACTATAGCACTTATCCTAAAGGTGAAGGGAGAGAATGTGAGGTGGCATAAATTAAAGTCACTACATTAAATTATAGCAGAATGACATCAGTTTGTACCAGCAAAGAGTACAGAATGAAGGGTTTCTTTTTTGGAATGTTTTTCTCTCTTTTTTTTTTTTTTTTTGGCACAAGTTTTCGGACAGTCTGTTGTGTAGTTTTGTTTTCTGAGCCTTGACCTCATGCTTTTGTGTACCAATATTTCTGGCTCATAAACCATTTCCTGCACACCCGTTCATACCAATTGCAGAAAACATATGAATACAAAGAGCAAAATATTCATTGCTGTTGCCGAAAAATAGTGACACCTGCCTCTTCTAAGATAATTTTCATACAGCTACCGTTTCTGGTTTTAAACTTACTGAAAATCAGAAGAAAAAGGCTAACTCATTAATATCCCTACTACTTTGAAAGTCCCAACTCAGTCATCCTTCCTCCATTTCTTTCATCCAAGTCTAATCATAAAATAAAGTTTTGAGTAAAAATTAGAGTGTGTGACCTGCACTGCAAAAATTCTTTGCATTATTTTTTATACAGATTATACTCTCTTTTTTTTAATCTCTTACAAATATTTCATGAAAGCATTAACTACAAGGTGCAAGTAGTCAAACTTACTACAGTTTATGAATCACCAAGACTTGAGTTATACTATATGCTACATATATATTAAGTTAATAGCTGTACATCATTTATTAACCTTGCCTCAATTTTTAATGCACAGCAGAACGAAATGACAGTTTTATGCCACCTACTGCACAGCCCCCCTGAAAATGAAATCCTTGAGTCTTTCTTAGCAGGGCTAAGAGTGACAGCACTTTCTCAGGGTCTCTGACTTTTTAGCACATTTTGTAGGCAGAAAATACACTGTCATGAATCACTAAAAGGAAATGGCATGACCCTATACAATTGAAAGTGAAACTGTAGCATAAGGGTTTCTTTGGATCCTCATTTTTATTTATTCCCTAAGACAACATTTTTTTACATTTTTATTAGTATTTCTGTCACAAACAGATACAGCTTGACTATAAAATTCCTAAAAGACAGCAACAAATATCTGTGACGAGAAGATGCTAACCCTTAAAAAAGCTCGTGTTTACAGCTGCACCTTGTGGAGCTCATCATCACTTTCCAGTTCCAGTGGGAGACACTGGAAGACAACTGTTGACGAAGCCAGCCTTTCCCACAGCACTGTCCCCTGCAGCGTGTGGCCTGCACCATGCAGCAGGTCACACCTGTGCTTGGCTCACACTCTGTCCAAGGGTCTGCCCATGACAGAGCCCCTACACCCTTCCTGGCCCTCTGCCAACCAAATAGCCATTTTGCTTTAAAACACAGACGTGTTGGCATGTTTACAGATGAAGAATGTTCCTGTGGCTAAGTCAGAGAACTAGGATTCAAACAACCTGGACCGCTTTCCAAATTCCTCTAGAAGCTTTCAGAATTAACTTCGCTAAAATATTTAACCTTATTGTGTGATTCTCCCTTGTTCCTCCTCAGTGTCATGAGGGCATTAGGATTGTGCTGCCCGGTAGGGACTTGAAAACAAGTTTTTGGAAAACACAATGTTGACTTTGATTCATTGTTTTGCTAATGACAGATTTCNGAGGGAGTTATCTAAAGATCTTCATAGAGGTTTTAATACAAAATCAGGACAACCTTTTTGGACATCTGTAAAAGAAGAAATAAAAAACTTTTAAACCAGGTCTGTCAAGGCCTGATCAACAAAAAATGTATATGCTGCATCCACTAAGATAATCTCAATTTCCATCATGTGCATGAAAATGTAAATCATCTAAAAAACTGTATTATTTTCTCAGTTGTGAACTATAAAATTAGAAATGGCACCTAGAATCCATAATTTTATACGTTTAGATTATGTCTCCTACTTGAAATATGCTGTAAATTAAGCATGTGAGACAATTCTGCCAAGTACCTTCAAAGTACTGAACATTTTCACATAAGGTAAGATGCATTCAAGGCTTCCACTGCTGCACTTTGATGCAGCTGTTTCAATGAGTATGACATCTGGGCGAACTTTTCTTCCCATACTTTCAGAATGTGAAATTAACAGTAATAAGTAATAGCACATCACCGTGTTGATGAGGCAGGAAATGTTTAAGACAAAACATTCTAAGAGCAACCCTTTTTTGGAGGGATCTCAGTCCAAATTTCTTGAAACGTACTGCATTGACAGAAACTTAGCACTTTGTAAACAGTAGCTTTATTTACACCTCAATTGCATCTGAGATGTGCAAGTGTTAAAGTATTGAGGGATAACAGTACTTCTCTTTCTCATGTATCATTAGAGCTTTCTTAAAATGAGCTGCTATTGCAACTACAACTGTAAAAGAAATAAACCAACCTACTTGCTTTTTAGCTTTTGATTAACCTTAAAAAAGCACGGGGTTTTAACAAATCTTTGACACTTGAGTTAATTAAGGAAGTGTTGGAAAAACACCAGAAAATCACCAGTCTGCCATCAGATGTGATCTCACGGGAGATGCATGCCTGCCATTAGCAAAGCTGTTTCAAACCTGCACTTCTGGAAAGGCATAAATGGGCCATTTTGATCCTGAATCCACCTATAAAACCAATTGAAAGACTGACTATGCATTTTGGCACTATCTCGTTCTTAAGACCTACAGTAACTGGCACTCTTTTTCCAAGGCCCCACAGGCCTTCTGGATTCTCCAGGCTCAGGCACAATTCATAATTAATATTTTACAGGTGTGCAATACTATCTCTTAAACTTAAGTAATCTAGTTTTACTCTGGTTTTCATTTCTGCAGTGTTACTGTTTAATCACATCAATCCTTTGTCATTCCAAAGAATAAACACATCTCCAAAGAAAAATAATTAAAATACTTGTTTCTGCAACAGTAATCTGAAGATTCTTCTTTCATTTTCAGAACTTACTCTTAAAACTGGCATGTCTTTGCAGTACACATACAGTATAAACTCCAATTCTTTACACCACAATCCACCATGTCTTTGGTGAACTTCTGCTCTGAAATGCTGGTGCCTTGCTCCCTCTGAAACCTATTGAAGTTCCATGTCCATATCTGAAAGCAGAATTGAGGGTCCTTCAAATATTAATTTTTCTGCTAATTTGATTCTCTTTGCATTGCAAAGAACTGTGCACGCCCCCATCAGTCACTTAGAATCAAGGCAACCCACTTTTGTCTAGCTGATAGACACTGCGAGACACCAGTAGATCCATTTAAAGTACTGGGGACTCTCTTATTCCCCTAATAGTTCTAATTCTTAAAAATCATTACAGAATATGAATACAATTGCCTGCCAACTAAAAAAGGAAATAAGGTATATTTAATAAATCCAGGTATTTGTGGTACAAAATATCAGACAGATTTTTCTATTAAAATTGAAATAATGCTTCTGAAACAAACAAAAAAAATAATGCAAGCAACTTTAAAACACAGCATTTAAAAAACTAAAAATAGAACAGGCTCACTAAAGAGCTGTAGTAGGAAAATTCACAGTACAGTTCCCCAGTAGTACAAAAAAATGTGTCAGGAAAATCATACATTTCTGTTTATTGCTAAAATTTTACAAATGCTATTGCAAAAGCCCCCAACCAACCAACCAAACCAATCCAATCCAAGAAATGATAATTGGCTTCTACAACATCTATGTTGAACAATTAGAAAATGGAAGACAAATACTGAAAAAAGACTGTGCTGGAACAGAGTATCACCTGGTGTAAAGTGATACGCAAGTATGCTGTGGAAGTCAGAGCTATGTCAATTAACACCTGCCAATGATCTCACTGGTCTACTGTTGCTAGTCCTTTTTTTCATCCAGCAAAAACACAGATGACTATCAACTCATTCCAAAGCCAATTTTTTCAAAATGTAGTTACTGTTACACCGTCCCAAATTCTTTCTGAGCAAAGAAGCACTACAGTATTGACTGGAGTGCACACAGGACATTCCTTACATGATCCCCATCAAGCATCAAAAGCTTGGCACTTTCAATAGAAATCATAACTAATTTGTACATCGTCTGTTCTCAATCTCAGCAGTGGTATCATTTTTCTATATAAATATGCTGCATAAGTAAATCCACCAAATATAAGAATCCCTCTATTCAAATATCTATTTATAGAAACACTACATAATGCTCAAGGTGCTTAAACTGCAAACTATTGCCTCATTTAATGGGAAATCAATGAAAAGTGATTTCCATTTGACACAACCTGGCTCAAAGTCTAAACGATGCCTTAACATGGAAGTTTTCATCCTCACTGCAGATTCAGTGTCTGATCTGTCTACATTGTTCAAGCACACCTGAAAAATAAAGCATGTTTTAATAGCCCTCCTCAGAAAATGCAGGGTTTTTTGTATACAGGACAGTTGCTTTACTAGAATAGCAGTAGTACTCCTTATAATAGAAGAATCAGCCTCTCCAAACCCCCTTTGAAAGGCACCAATATCAGCTTTCACCGACCCTGAGACAAACTTGTATTTGACGCAGCTCTACTGAAATCAACAGATTTAAAGCTAAAATGAATTATATATCTAGTCCTCATAATTTATAGAAAATAACATTGGTGGGATAAAACATTTACTCTGGGGTTTCCAGCAGTATTTTATTTAATTTTTATAAAACATTGTTCTTGGAGCAGCCTATTCTTTCTGAGGTGCAGTCTTTATGTCATGTTGGTTTCACGACTTCAGTCTTATTCTCCCAGCTTCATCAGTCTGTGGCAGTAATCCTCTACAAGTTCTCTACATGAAAGCCTAATAAATTTAAATGGAAATTCAATTGCATGCATTCCATATAAATGACTGTCCTTTGTGTGGGAGGAGGGACTCCTCTCCTGGTTCCAGCAGAAAGACTTACGGTTTAGGGAAGTTTCTGATTTGTATTACTGTGATATTGTACTTTTTCATTAAAAATTCTTATTATGGAAATAATCACAACATACTTAGAGAAGGACCTCTGTTCTAAGTGACAACCAGGAAACAGAAATGTTTGTGTAGTGTTATATGAGGCTGAAGTGTACAGGCAAAAATGTACCGATATTACTACATCTAGGGTGCATTTTAGTAAGTGTGTTGAGATAATGCATTTAATTCTTTTTTTGCTAAAAAAAAAAAAAGGCATGTCAATGTAGAACAGTGTGAACAGTTGTAGAGCTTAAAAATTACTATGAGTCTGCAAGACCCATGTGTAACAGAAATTACAGCATTATTCATATTTTAGAGTTCTTGTTGTCATCTGTTCAAAGATTTTCATTCTTAGTATTTATCTTAGTCTCTTTTTTTTGACTGAAGTATTTCATCCAAGAAGGAGTCTGAAGGAAAACCAGAGGGGAGAAGTGTTTTATTTTTTACCCAAGCTTCAAATATTCTGAAAATTTGATTTTTTTTATTTTTATTTTTTAAATATAAGTGCCTGTTTCATTTTAACGAGTGAAATGAGATCTATCAGGAATTGAAAGTGTTTTTTTGACAAGAATATATTCTCTGCCTTTTATACATAAATCTACCCAAATATAGCCAGGCCACAAGTTTTTGAAAAAAATATGATGATCACGCTTTCTACAAATTCAGTCAAAACTCATTTAAGTTTTGCAGCTAAACTGCTGGAACAATCTGTTTACAAGAAGCATGTTCCACATCTGAGGCTAAAAGAGGCTAAGTTTTCCAGCAATTATTTGTACCTGCTTCTGAGGTTTGCATTAGGGGCAGGCACTGGAAATGAAAACAAGACATCTCTCTTCTCCTCTTAATAATCCCTTGAGCCTGTTGCGGGCAGCATGTGCAAAGCAAGGAAGTACCCCTAATACAAATGCCTGTACCTAAATTCCCTGGAATACTTTGAAAAACTTGGACAAATCTTAGGCCTCAGATTCAAGAGTTTATACTGGATAGCAAATCAGCTGAAGAAGGTACTGAGAAGTGAAACTGGAGAGCAGGTGGGGAACATATGTAGAAGGAGAGACTACAGGTAAAAGAGATAGGAGAAGAGAAGGAAAAAGACAAGACGCTAAGAATGTGAGAAGTTTTAGCAAGAAAACAGTGGTACAGCTTCTGCTAGAGGGAAGGAGCAAAGGAGCAGAGACAGGCTGGATTTAGAGGAATGGCAGAAACACGCGTGCTCCAAAGAACCTAGGAACACTATGGTAAAAAAAATTTCCACGCCCTGTATTGCTAGTAGAGGACAAATTCCTTCTGCTGTTGGCTCAACTGCAATGGTCTGATGAGTCCTGTGAACGTATCGATGGCATTCTGTTTCTGAAGGTTTTATTGGTTTTGTTTTAAAACTATAGTTGCATACAGTAAGACAGAAGACATTAAAACAATATTTAACCTCAACTTATGGTCCATTCTCAACTATATGATTACATATTATTTTTTCCATATGAGCTATGACTCATTCAGTATGCAGAATGGAGTTACTCTGGGGATGAATCAGGAACGTATATTAAGAAGGGTTATTTATATAATCTGTTTTATTTACTGTAGAATATAGTAGGTGTACAATGGATATACAGAATAAGGAACATGAAAGATAATCTGTAGTTTCCAGAACTAGCTACTCTACCAGTTTGGGATTAAAACATAGAAGTCGCCTATGGTGCAATTTACTTAATCCAATCCTGTCTCAGTTTGTGAACTCTATGTTTTCCGTCTTGGGGCCCTGACTGAAAACCTCTGGATCTGATGTGCAGATGAACTGCCAAATCATATAGGTTTGGCCAAGGCAAATTTTGCTTTGACTAATGTCAAGTAATAAATAAGATACTGAACACAGGGTGGGGGATGGGACACACACCAAGCAAACAAACAAAAAACCCACAGAATTCAAATTACTCAACAAGGGGCATTACAGTACTGAATACTACTTTTAAACCTCATTCTTCCGTATCTCAGCTCCCTCTCTTACAACAGAGATTAGAGCTTGCTATCACACAGCAGCTTTGTGAACGTTAAACCAATACGGAAGTAACAGTATCAGCTAGTCCCCAGAGAAGCCATTTTTTCCTCATCTTCTGCAAGGAGCATTTTTAAGGCAGGAAATCAAAGACTGAATAATGAAGAGAATAACGTTGACTAGTGGATCACTAATAACTAAGCTGTTTATCTATGCAGGGCCCCTGGGGTAAAACAATATATTATCAGGTAATTCAAGTTTTCTTAACACGCAAGAGTTACCATAGGACTGTTGACAAAACTCCATTTCTGAAAGCTCTAAACCTTTGAAGGTTTGACTTTGTCACATGAAGATCGTGCTTTTAATGGCACTTTGTTGCTCAAAGTAAAACTACACAACATCACAAAAAAAATTGTCATCGCAAAGTGACTCAAACTGAGGTCTCAAAACAGTTGTTGAGATAATTAGTATGACTGGTATTTCTAACAAACAATAATAAAAACAGAAATACAGAAAAAGAAAACAGTACATTGCTTGATGGGGAAGTTACTGAATGGTGAAGCCAAAAAAAATACAAAATTGTATTTTCTACAAATGAGAGTCAAAAGTTTGAAGATAAACAGCCTCACCAACCTATCACTAGAAAGAAACAAACTTGATGAAGTACTACCAAAGAGGAGACAGCACCACAAGTGTTTGGGTTTTTTTGTTTGTTTGTGGTTGTTTTTTGTTTGTTTGTTTGTTTTTAATATCACCATTGCTTTAAATATTTCTAGGTTTTGCACTGTTCTGTATGCAGTTAATTCTCAACATATCAGATGCAAATGTCTGGGCATCACAGGGCATGCAGCGCCAACTTCCATTTTCACTTCTGGAGGAGAGGGTTTAGTCCACCAGCCTCAAGACAACTTCTCTGTGAATAGGCAAAGGAACACCTGCTTGCTAGAAATAATCTTAAATATGTATTTCCTAACTTTAGATCTGAGCTTTGCAAATTGCTGTTTTCTAGGGCTGCTTAAAAAAAACCCAAACATAAAACTAAAAACTCTAACAATTACATTGCTAACAGTGCACTTCTCCTTCACCATCCTTAGCTTACATTTGGCAGCTTCTCCTGCACTTCCTTCTTACTCCCCTTACCTCAGTCACCACAAGAGATGAATGTACTGGTGGATAGTTTCACTGCAAAATCCTGTATTCATGTCATTTATGTTCTTTTCCTGCTATTTGGCTTGAAAATTCACCTTAAACTTGGTCATTCTTATCAACAGCACTGAACTAATTTAAAAGTACCAATTTACTCCTGACGTGTACCAAACCAGATTGACATATAGCAGTGTTTTCTATACCTGTAATTAATGGGAACAGTTAAAAAATGTTCATCAACCAACATATTTTTTTTAAATTACTTCAAGGATTTCCCCTCTTCAATGTTTCTAGATATCTGCAACTTCCTCTACTTCAAAAACCTGGATACGATTGAACTAGCATATGAATAAAAAGCATATTTCTTGTTCAAATTATTGGACACACTAGACACACTAGAATTTCAGACAAAGACTTCTGTCAGTGTGAATTGACAAAAAACAACCAACCAAAGAAAGACAAGCTGGAATGCCTTAAAATATCTCCCACAATACTTGTCTATGTTGATAAATGACAACTACTCAAATTTACTATGAAAAACCTATTTAAAAAAATAATTTTCAAATATGTCAGGAAAGCATCTGTCTGATTGCAAGTCTGAAGTCAGACTTTTCATTTATTAGTTTTCTCTTTACAACTTGGCACAGAAGTTATGTCTGAACAATAACCAGGCAATGCCTCTAAATCACCCTGCAGTCATGCTGTATTACAGAGCAAAGAATACTTCAACAAGCACCTGAATGACATTCCCAGATTACTCCACATTATTTTAAATGCTAATGCTGCTATTCAAAGCTGATGAAGTGATCTGATAACTATGGATCTTTTCCCCCTTTCCTCTCCTCTGTGACACATGCATTCCATTTACTCTAAGAAACAGAAACTTCTCAGACAAATTCAAATTGCTACGTGAACCTACCATTCGCAGTTTGCAGGGAAGTTAGGAAGCAAATGTTTTAGCCAAATTATATGCATTTTGGTTTTGATTTCAAGGCACTTAAATACATTATTAATATTTTTATATAACAATATTACTACACATAAATAACGGTATGAATCTTCAAATCTCTGCTATTCTTAGACACAAATTCATTCAACCTCAACAAGTACGTGAACTTCTCCAAATTCACCATGCAACCCATGTAACAGGCTCTGAACTACCAAATAAAACTCATAGACAAAAAAATGCAGCGCAATGCTCCCTGCAGAATTGTACAATACTGAAGTACTGTTATTAACCATATCTCTTGAATTACTTCTGTACATTAAAAATCAAGAAAATATATATTGGCAAGTTTATAAAGCCTCTGGAAAGTTCAGGTGGCAGAATGCTCAAGCTAAGTCCCAAGCATACTAATGGCACTGAATGTCTATAAATTGGCTAACACTCATGCTAAAATATGGAAACTGTCTACCACTTACAAACACCAAGAACAGACAAAAGAATTCCCTGAGCAATAGCATGCAATCCAAGAAAGAAGTTGCAAACTTAGGTTCAACATCACAAAGATTACTCAGACATTTTTACAAGAGGAGGGATTTTACCATGGAGAGAACTTCCAACAGTTTGAGATACTTCACATCTAATGTGAAGTTATGTATGGGCACTGCTTCAAAAGCAGTACTGTTGTCTATGGAGTAAACATAATCACAGTCAGCATGGGTGCTCGCTGCAGACTTCACAAATTTATGGTGTCAGTTCCATTTCTTTCATAACATACAAGTGGAAAAATGGAAAGAGTTCGTGCCATTCATTAAAGAAGAGAATTCAAATTGGAAGCATTTCACAAAATGCCTCAATCATAATTCTGCACGACACAAGGCAGATTTAAGAAGTTTTCATTGATTAATTATGGCAATGTTGGCATTTATTGCCTTGAAAAATATTACTCTATGCATAAATGGAACATTTCTTACTGTGTCTTTCTGACAATGCCCTCACACATTTTGCAGATTTTTTATCACTGATACATATTCTCAACATTTTTTTTTCCATGGGAATATTTCTGTTTTCTTGCCTCAAGGTATATATTCTGTCCTAGGCTCTACTCTATTTTATTGATACCTAGTTAAATTCTTTTTGGAGAAAGATAAAAATCTCCTAATTTCTCTATGATGCAGGGAGCCATCATAAGAATACTGCAGATCCCACATGTCACTTCTTCCCTGACCTGGAGAATATAGGCTATGGCTGCAGCCACACATCCAGTACCAAATTTTTACCTGCACCTATCTTACTGGTCTGTGTTTTTATAGTTCTTGGCACAACAGGGCATTAGAGGAGGACTCTTGGAGTCCCAAGTGCTAAACTCACAGAATCACAGAATGGTAGGGATTGGAAGGGACCTCAAAGGATCATTTGGTCCAATCCCCCTGCAGCAGCAGGATTACCTAGATCAGGTCACACAGGAATGCATCCAGGCAAGTTTTGAATACCTCCAGAGAAGGAGATCCTACAACCTCTCTGGGCAGCCCATTCCAGTGTTCTGTGATTCTTGCTGTCTTTGACATTCCTGGCCAGATTAAATTCCATCCAGGCTTTGGATTTCCTAACTCTGTCCTTGGATGCAGAGACAGTGCCTCCATATTCCTCCCAGGATTCCTGTCCTTGCTTCCATCCTCTGCTTCTTTTTTTTTTATGCTTGCGGTTGACCAGGAACCCCTCATTCAACCACACAGACCTACTGGCATTTTTGCCCGACATTGTATTCAGTAGGATGGAGCAGTCATGTACTTGGAAGAGGTGACTCTTGAATATTAACCAGTTTTCTTGGGCTCTTCTCTCAGTGTATCATGCTGTTCTTTCTCTCCCCTCGTTCAGTCCTGAGAACAAGGAAATCAGAGCTGCCAGTGGTCTGTTCAGCCACAGAAATAAGAAGGCTCTTCAAAGAAGCAGGGTTTGCCCATTCCTACTTGGTAGGAAATTAGTTTAAATAAATTTATTGATCTAAGTAAGTAATTGAATTTTCAATTGAAAACCATAAACCTCTAGACATCAATATTTTCTGAATTGTGTGATTTTGGCCCTATTATGAACATTTTAGTAGATTTGTAAGTAATTAACCTAGTAATAATTAACTTTTATGAAACAGAGAACTTTTTGTTCTACTACTGCCACAAGTACAGAGCACACTTGTGGAATAAAATTATTTGAGAGAGCTTCTAAAGTTACTGCAACATATTTTTCCTAATGATTTAAGGAGGTCAGTTTCCCATAATTATGTACATTCTAATAAGAAAGGCAGAATACAAAGTATTTTCTAATACGGTGTTCTCTGTTGTTCAAGGGGATGTAGAAGTCACAGTGCGGAGATTCAGAGGAAACAACTGTGGTCCAAGAGCTTTATCAATGATGTCTCTGTGACTCTTTTGGGTACAAGGGACAATTGATCAAACTATGCAGAACGTTTTACAAAGACTATTTCTGTGCCAGTGCCTGATAAATTAAGCCCGTATTAGTGGCAATGCATTCTGGACTAATAGTTATAAAATTCTGCTGCAAATATCCAAACAGTCAAAGAAAGGACAGTACAACCCGAAGTCTGTAAACTTTTAATGTTTCCTATACACCCACAGAATGTCAGACTACCTAATGTACGTACAATTCCACAGTGTTTGCAGGGAAAAATCCTCACATAAGGTCAAGGTTAAACTTCCTCAGGAAAAGATGTTTCATCATAACCCAAATTTACCGCTTATGTCAAACACCTACTCTATACAAATCTCTAAGCGAGAGTAAATAAACCACACAGTAGCTCTTTGGGAATAAGAAGAGGCTTTTCAGTTGTTTTCTGGTTGGGTTTTTTTTGGTTAGTTTTGTTTTATTTCTAAAAAGTTATTTTAAAAATACATAGTCTTCTATTTGTCTGCACCTCAGTATCTGAGCACCTCAACCACGGTAAAGAGTGCACACACTCTGCAGCACTCCATACCAGTTCTGAAAAGATCTGTCTGGGAATTATGTTCTCTGGGTTTAATACAAAATTAAACATTTCCACTTCTATCTTTGTTAAAACTTGAAATGCTGGAAATGTCTCATTTTCTGTGGAGTGGAAAGCTTTCAAAAAATGGTCAGGCAGAATGTCCACAAGCTGGTGAAATGGTCCAAGACCCCAGGTGCCAAGGGGGCCTGCCAATGTGCTTAGGTGACAGTAAAGCACATTGCTTTCTAATGGACTCAACACATTCCTGCAGAACATTTCAGTTCTCTTTAACAAGGGTTTTGCATCCAAAAAACCCTTCCAATGGAAAAGTCTGAACTCACACCACTCAAAATTAGTATCCCCATCATTAATATTCTTTAGGAAACTAAATATAACAATTTATCCCATCATGATAGAGCTGGGGACTGGCCCTGAGCCTTTCACCTCACCTCATCTCTTCAACTGTAAAACATCTTTCCATTTCCAAAATTGTCTTTTCAGATACTCTGCATTTTCTGCTAAGATGCCATTCTCAAGTACTCTGCACGCATGAGTACAGATCTAAGTAGGGAACTCTTACTCAGACCAAAACCTGGATTTTCCATAGCTGTGCTACCAGAATAAACGTTACGTATAGTTGAAGAACCATAATAAGAAAGTAAAAGTAAACATTGTTTTCTGATCCTCCAAAATACAACTGACTTCTTCCTAAGTAGCAGACACATAAAATACTGGGAAAGGCAACATAGTCTGGCAAACTGGACAACCTCAGCAGAACTTCATTCACAAATATCTCACTGAACTCTCAACATCTGGTCTCTCATATATTTTAGCTTGGTTTTTGCAAACTCACCTACAAATATGGGTATAAACTTGGTCAAAAACATACCTTAATCCATAGCTAAAGACAATTTAGCTTTTACATCCATTTTCTATTGCTCTTCATGGTGAAAGTCATACATTAATTTCTCTGCCTATTTTTTCATCCTCCTTGCTGCACTGTAACTGAATCACTGAAACAGTTACTATTTTATTGTACAGGTTTTCTAACAAGAGTATTTAAGTGGTTAAGATTACTATGTGACTTCAGACTAAACTGTATTGGTGCATTTTGGAAAGTGACAACTGCAGAAAAGGAGGAGTTACAAGCTGTCAGAGTAAGCAGGACTGTCTGGCCTGAACTGATCACAAAAGACAACATAAAATCATAAAATGGTTTGGGTTGGAAGGTATCTTTAAAGGTCATCCAGTCCAACCCCCTCTGCAGTGACCAGGGACAACTTCCACTAGATCTGGTTGCTCAAAGCCCCATCCAACCTGACCTTGAACACTTCCAGGGATGAGGCATCCACGACTTCCCTGGGCAACCTGTTCCAGTTCCTCACCACTCTCATCATGAAAAATTTCTTCCTTATGTCCAACCAAAACCTACCCTCTTTTAGTTTAAAATTATTGCCTTTTGTCCTGATACTAGAGACCTTGGTAAAATGTCTCTACATCTTACTTACAGGCCTCCTTTAAGTATTGAATGGCTGCAATAAGGTCTCCACGCATTAACGATAGAGAGATACTAAGAATTAAGTATGGCTTATAATAAACCATAATTCACCGTGTGTCTTACAAAAAAAAAAAAAGCAAACAAATCAGATAAAATTTACTCTAAAAATGGGGGCTCTGTCTCACCAAATTTGCACTGCACAAGGAGGCTTGAATGTCTAGAACCCGGAAAGCTTTGTTGTGCACACTGCCCAAGCAACCCTCAGTCTGAAGTTAATTTACAAATATACTCACACACACTCAGACACTCTGGAAGAGTTAGTGACTTGGCAACACTTGAGACAATAACATCAAGTGCTCAGTAAACAAATGTTCCACTTTTGTTGCTCCCTTTGTTCTGGTAAAAAACACTGCAAACAAATTTGCATTCAAATTCTACTTCACCCACACATGAGTATAATTCTCTTTTAATGGAAAGGGAAGAGTAAAAAAGACTTACCCATCACTACCCAATATAGACTATGTTTGAAGAATCTTACTGTATTGCAAATAGCTTACGGTTTCAGTAAGATCTGTCAGTACTGTTTGTGTGTAAAAGACAGATGTTTACTACCTGTTTCCTGCTGAAGGAGGTGATAGGCAGCTGTATATTCTGAGATGAGCACGTACAAAGCCTATATACAAGGTGCTGAAGAGGGGAAGACGAAGCCACTTGTATAGTAAGAAAATAGGTTTAACAACCTGCAGAAACACTTGAACAAATATAAGCACTTCCGAGGTTCTCCCTAACCAAAACCCACAAATTTAACTTTTATGAAGCAAGCTGTCAGTCACGTAAAATGAGTTCAGCTATTAAATAAAAAATAATAAATGTACAATAATGAGGAAATGACCTAATGGACCAAGGCAGATTGACTTAATTTTTATTAATTAACTGCCCATAGGAGAAACCGTAGAGGGAGTGCCCAAACACCGGGATAACTGTTAAAAGAATACTTTCTCTTCAATAAAAGAGATTTTAATTTCTGGTATGCTCCAGGAAGAATTAAAAAAGGAACAAGAAAAAGAAAGAGAAAGATACTGTTCTCTGCATGCTGGCGAGACCACTGGTACATGTCACTGCCGATAAATTAAATTAAAGCCCACATGCAGAAGCATTTAATCAGGAAGAACAAGCAAACGAAGTGAAACACTATTGGCCTTGTTCTGCTCTTGTCCCGGCCTTTATACTAAAACTGTTCTTAGCTACATCTTTTTTATAATTATATTAATTACTATATTATAGGGAGAAAAATAACCCTAAATAGAAATTATATCTTCTTGGAGGGTAACAGAAATGTTACTAAATAAAGAACAACACTGTGTAGAATTTGATGCCTAGGAGAAGCTGCATCATGTACCATTTCTCCTTGCAAGTTTCTTGTGGTATAAAAGATGATTTATTTATACTGCATTTATACATGCAACAATGGCAAAGATGCAGCAACAGTATGCTCGTCTAGTTTTTCCTCCTCATCTGTTGAAGTTTTCTGCTTATAGAAGTTTCTAAAATTAACATGAAAATACTTTCGCTTCTGTTCCCCTGCTACCAGAAGAAATACACCAATGACCAGACGCTTATGGTACTGTCTTGCCAATGTCTAATTCACCAGCTCAAAGCCCTCTTCCCTCCAGCCCACTTGTCATTCTCAACACATTTCCTCTAAAAACCTTCCATTTCTATACCTCAGCCATCCGGGATTATTTCTTCCACCTCACTTCCAGCTTCCTCATCTCTCTCCCCTGGCTCTTTGAAAAGAGATCTTTCCCAGAAACAATTTTGTTACATTTCTTAAATCAGGCAGAATACTGTCCAACTTGTTGCCTTAATTCAGTAAGGGATGAAATAAAGACTGGAACATTTCTATCTCGCTTGGACACCAGTGAGTAAATTCAGCACAGAAAACTTTCCAAATTAGTGCCCATGTGCTAAGTTCATTTCCCATTTACTCAAAAATAAGTGTTTTTCAAAAGAGCAGTTTGTACCAGAGACTATTCTCCGAGACTCAAACTAGCCCTTTCATGTTTTCCATTACAGACAAATGCACTAAAACTTTCTTGACCTTAGTTGTCTCTCAGCTGCTCTAGTCTCGATCAATGGACTTCATTCAGAAATAAAGCAAATGTAATAACTGTTACATTAGGAGGCAAAAAAGGCACTCATCTGATTTGCTTAGGTCATGCTTTTTCTTATCCAGAACACATGTTCTGTTGCTATACCACCACTATGCAGGCTTCCACTAAACAACACGGTATTTCTAAGGGGCAGAAGAATCATATGTGCACCCGCCCAGAAAAATACAGCCTGTTGTTGTATCAACATATTATTGAAGACTACTCTTGAACACCCTACTTCTACTTTCCAAATATGAGCTTCTTCAAGTTTGCAACACTAAGCTAGATTAGTGGCCCAAATAAGATGCAATTATTAGGAAAAGATACTTTAGGAAATACTAAAATGACAGACAGAAACTGAAAAGTCTACCAGGATGAAAATTGCTGGTGGGGAGAAACAGCAAAACTTCACTAGCCTCCCACATACAATGGAAGACTGCCCCAGAGCACAGAGCTACAGCCAGCCAAACATTTTTGAAGTAATAACAGAGGAAGTTTTGTTTAAAAGTTAACAGAGAACAGATTTTCTCTCCAATAAACTAGGAAGCCAAAATCAAAGCATGTAGAGCTTGCACACTGGTAAAAGTAGCATCTGTCACAGATCGCACACAGCATCATGGAAAGACGCTGGAATCATCTATGTTCCTGGGTGGTGGCTTTAAATGCTATTTAGAGCATGACTAGCACTCCCCAAAGGATAGCTCTATTTTATGGGACTGAGAAGTAGGGAGCCCTCATAACATGGTCTACCTCAACTTCATTTTTCCATTTCTTACGTGGAAAGACAGACTTGTTTGTGACTCAGTTTCTCCCTCTATAAAACTAGAATTGTATTGGTAGGTCTAGTGACTGCTTAAAATACTTGAAGATATGGTATTCAGTAACTATAATATTATGCATCTGTTTTCAGTATTCCCCAAGACATTTTCAAGTAAGTTAAAAAAAAAAATCATTAAATTAATAAGAAACAATATTCAACTTAAGTTCTTGACTATGTGAACATTTAACATACTAGAGAAACCCAACAGCGGTCCAATATATTAAATAAAGAAAAAAAAAACTTACATTTGTGTTGCAGAGTTTATATTGCTTGTAGGCACCAATGCACACAATTGCTGCAGCACTTTGAGGCTGGGGCTGACCCTGAACTGCCTGGTATGATGCAGACTCATGATGGTTTGAGTCACTGCTGTGAAACAGGCTTTGAGATACAGGAAATGAAGGTGACTGATAAACTGACGGCCCCAGAATTTGGTGTCCAGCCTGAGATCCACTTTCTTCTTGATAAAGATTCCCATGTTGAAGTGAAGGACCAGCTGCCTGGCTGTAAGTGTTCATGAGACTTGGACTCTGATGAAATATGTGGCTCCTTGATGACTGTCGTTGCCTCCGAAGTTTCTGAGGCTGCTGACCAGTATCAGTTTGTAAAGGTAAAATGTATGGCACTTTTCCATAACCATACTTTCCTGGACCAATAGGATTTCTGTTTCTGCTTCTAAAACAAAAAAAAAGGCAAGAAAGAAAACAGTTACTGAATTTCTAGGTGAAAGAGCAGCTAGATACTTGCATGACTCATTGTCAAAGTTACTCACTGCAAAACAACAGGTAACCAGAAATTTCAATCTATTTTACAGAAAATACAGACAAGCTGTAGTCCTGCTTGGTGTATTGAGAATCCCTGAAGAAGTCTGCTGGTTGAACTAAATCCTAGGCCCTCTTTGGCTTAGAATCACATAGTGTCAACTATGTGTCAACTATGCTAGTGTCAACTAGCAAAGACACTGGTTAGGTATGGTGTAAAGTAAGAGTTTGGGGGAAGGTGGTGGTTGTTCTTTGAATCCTTAGGACTCTCATTTAAAATGGAAATTGAGCGAATCAAAGGTGTATATTTCTAAAATTCATAACCATGTTTCTGAGGAGCTTGAGTCACTTAAGACCTATTTAAGTAATTTCTGATTTGAGTAATGACAGAAGAAAATCTTAATTCAGTGTGACAAAGATCATGAAATATTTTGCATCCATTTAAATGGGCTTCTTTGGTTCTACTTCATTTTCTACTTAAGAAATAATCATGGAAACAGAAAAAGTGTAAGGAACACTAAAATATTACTGAAAGACCTCTGGAAAAAATGACAAATGCAGGAAAATATTCTTACGGTACATAGTCTATTTTCTCACCTCTGACCAGCAGAGTCATTTTTTTTTTCCTTTTTTTCCTCTTCTTCTTTTCTAATATATAAATTGTGGATTAGCAATGCATTTAATGAGTAAATCAAGACCCTCTAATTTGTTGCCATGTTAAAAGCCAACCTTTCACTGTACATTACTAAAACATTACACAAGAGCTTCACGGCCCCCAGAACTAATCACAGAAGTTTCAGGTCTGCTCTCTTGTGCACAGATTTCTTCTTAATTACTGAAGACCCTGCTTTGGGCCATATTACACTTGTATCGGCACTCTCAAACAGCAGGTACTCTCTGCAGGGTCATTTTGTCATCAGCACACTCACAGAAAACAATGGATTCAATCTAGAAGCTCAACTCCAAATAACAGGTGAAAAAAAAAAAAATCACAAAATTACTAATACCACATTTGTGTCAGACCATTCTTGAGGTTTAATCCTGGAATTTTATCTGCAAGAAACAGGGTCATTTAGATTTGCTTTTCCTGTAGTCTTGTACAGCTTAACACTACATTGGGCCTTGATTTCTGATGATGCAGCCTGAAAAATAAGCTGGCAAAAAAACCCTCTGCCAGTTCCAAGCAACGTGGGAATAAAGAAGCTTTGGGTAAGTTTTGCAGCTCAGGAAGGGAGACTTCATTAAAAGAAGGTTATTTTCTTTTTGTCCATATAATGTATTTACAGTTTTAAATAAAGATAAAGTTAAGACTTGCACTGCAGTGAAAACTAGGGGTTATAGATTGACATACTTACTTTTTTAGAAATTGAAGTGTTACAGATGTCAGATAGCCACTAGATGAAAAAGACTTTTCTTTGGGTTTGTTTTTCCTGTGTTTGTTTTCTTCCAAAGTCTTACATTCTCCCAAGATTTTTGTTACATGGGAACCTTGGAAGTCATTCACTTAACATTCTAGCTTTATGGCCACATGGGAGTTTTTAATCGATCTTCCTGGCTCAAGGATGTGTGAACAAGACTGTTGATTTACCCTGGCAGATAAGCAACCAGCACTCTTGAGCTGTTTTACCCATTAATCTGCTCTGTGACTGTGACAGTCATTGTTGAGGTAGGGGTATGGTGGCTACAGTAGAAAAAAGTAGTATAAAGGTTTGGGACATTAAGGGAGAGAAAAAAAGCTTCCTGTAAGTGGACAGGAGAGGAAAGAGAGAAATTATGAATGGGAATTATTTCAGAAGTTGAGACTAAAACCAACTTGATTTAAATGAGCACAGTTTTGTTTTGTGTTTTGTTGTATTTTTTTAATGGACAAATAAATTGATTCCCCCTGTGTTGCTCATATTTTTAATTTTTAACATAAACAAAAAAATATTTCTTTAGATTTCTAGTCATTTTCTGCACTCTGAAAACACTTTGGTATCATAGTTCTCACAAAGCATCTTAAATTTTGGAGCAAATTGATTCATCTCCTTATTTTTACCTCCTCCAGTCTGATTCATGCAGACTGGTTTTCTTTTCAACCTGAAACACTAAATTTGAAGCGTCTGAAGTACAAAAATTGGCAACAACTTCTGGCACCAAGCAGGCTACCACTTCATTGCAGGGAGCACAAACTACATGGGCTGTTCTACTGAAATCAGCTTTTTGAATTCATCACCTACAATCAGGTTGCTCACATTTTTCATCATCAGGAGGAGAAAACTGCTAATAAATGAGCAATAAGCTATGTGCAGACCAGTGGAATAGTAGGAATATGCCTCTGACCCAGCCCTCTGAATGCCAAATTCTTTACAGGAACAAGCAGTACACTCTTGAAGAGAGGAATACCTAGATGCGTTATCCAACCCACCTTGAATAACTGCTGCCTGGCAAACTAGGAGAGATCACGCAAAAAGTCAAAAATTAGTCTGATGTTGGACTGTTGGACTCCAGCTCAAGGCCTTGAATCAGAACTGAAAAGAACTGAAGGACATGCAAGAAATGGTGACATAAACTAGGATTCTTCAAATGGGAAAAAAAATATGAAATAGGCATATAGTATTTTTAAACACAGAATGACTAGTATCTGAAAGGAGGACTCCTGGTTGAAGGCAGCAAGGTTCCAAAAGCTGCTAGAATATCCTCAAATTATTTCCAAAAATTAGAAAACCTTGATTTTGAGGAAGACAAGAGTTTTTCCTTCTAAAATGCAACAAACCCTGCAACAAACATGAAACAACAGCATCTAAGAAATGAAGGCAAAAGCTACATTCTTACTGTTAGTTCCTGTGTCATTGTGGCTTCTTTTTCTACACTGTAACTTGGAAATGTGGCTGGAGTGCCCAAATGAAGAAATGAGGCACCATTTCTGGCAGCCTAAGTTTCCAGCACCTTTATGATAACATGCCTGCAATAGCATCAAGGCTTTTCAGAGTCCTCCTTTTTCCCTCTTGCTTTATAACAATTAAGGCCAGCATAACCGCAGACTTTTCTATGTACCACTGTGCATTAATTCTGACCTGGAATTTTCATGGGGACACACTTCCTCTGAAATGAAAGGTTAACTTTTTGTAGCCAGGAACACCGCATTACTTACTACACACAAACTTCTGGAAACAAAGTGTAACATGCAAACTCGAATTACTAACATCTTTATCATTGTTCAGCCATTCATTTAAATCGATACTGCCTGGACTGAAACTATCTCAAACATCTTTCATTCACACCTAGCAACATTCTTATAAATTAGGAATGCAGTTTGTTGCAATGTAATAAAGAAGTTTGTAAAATAGCTCAGTAGTAATTAACTTCTATAATTCTTGGGGAGCATCAGGCAGAATTTATCATGTCATGAAGCAATGAGGGAGTGTTATGTAGGTCCATACACAATGAGGAAACAACATCAAAAGGGGAATACAGGAAAGGAAAGGGGTAAGAATAGCAGACAAAATCTACTATGAACTTAATAATCATAATGAAACTAACATTGCTGACACTGCTTTACTATCAATAAATCCAGCTTTGATCTGCTAGTAGAAGTGGAATTAGGTCAAGCCCTGATGGATTGTGGGAGTTTTCAGTTGCCAGCAGGACTTTTTCCTACCTGCCATTCACTATGATTACCAATAGTCATTACAAACCATGTAAGTCACTCCTCTCCACAGCATGGATTGAAAGAGTTCTTCCTTCTTGGTCCAGAGTTGGGCTGCACTCTTACTAATGCAACAAGTCAAGACAGAAAAAAAGAACTAGCAAATAACAGCATACCCCTAAGCCTAGTGCCTACTTAGCCAGACATAAACTAGCATGAGATTTTGCAGTATTAGACTTTACCTATCTGGGTATATGCTAAAACCAAACACTCATACTTCATAATGTAGCAACGGTTAAGAACAGCATTTGAGTAGGATGTTGAGTATGTGTTGCTACAAGAGTGAAGCTGAGCGTATAAACCACAGTAAACAGGTCTCAGACATAGTCTGAAAATCCAGTTTGAGCAAGATGAGAATTTTAGATGTAAGCTTTTGAGAACCTAGACAAAGTTTTTGTCCAGCAAGGTGTTAGATTCTGTCTTTTTAAGTCTATGGCTCCCCAACATAAACTAAAATAGTTTCAAGAGTCTGACAACATAATAGAACCCCACCCATATTCCTCCCAACAGCACAGTTCCAAAAATAGTTGTACTGAGAAAGTATTCAAATATATTTCCAAAACCTGAAACATGCTGCACTGCTCTGACACTTCAAGGATATGACTGCAGCAATACACACTCTTCACACAGTCTATTTGAAAATGGCAATAATGAATAATGCTCAGGTACCTTCTGATAAACACAGTCCCTACAGAGCAGGTGATGTTTATAGATGGATTTACTTAGGTATTAACACTGTAAGTTGTCAGACTGATCATGAGAATGATTCCAGGAATGACTCCAATAGGCATGAAAAATCAGCCACATGAGCATCACCACGCTTAGAACTGAAGCAGTTAAAATAATACTTCACTGCTCAATTAACTATACAATAAATCCTTAAAAATCGAACAAAATCCACCTCGCAGAAAGTAGAAAACACCAACTCTTTGAAAAACAGATGATGGGAGAAAGAAGTCTGGGACTTTATTCTGCAGGATTACTCAGACTTTCTCACTTGTGTAAATCCATTGCTCTTTTTGCATGTTTGGGCCCTCCACGAGGTTACCAATTACCTTCTACATGAATCTTTTCAAAAGCACTCCCCTCTTCAGCTGAGCCAAATATGACTGTGTTAGCAGAACAGTCATGCTAATTTCCCATTGCTTGTAAATGAATGTTCCTAGCTGGAAATTTAATACGTTTGTCAGGTGTACTTCCTTCTCAGGATCCATACAGTCCTTAGATGTGCAAAGACAACTAAGAACTGGGGAGAGCTACATTCATATCCTACACCTGTTTCAGAGAAAATTTCATCTGCCTAGATCTGCCAGATCAGTTCAGGCAGAGAAACAATAGATGCTCATAGATTTCTCACAGGCTAGTCCAGTTCATTTTGCACTTGGACTTTTGGCTTTATCTTTATCTATGTCAGATTTCTGCCACTACTAATCCACTCACATTAATAAAACTATTTAACGTAGGCCAAGTCTTCTATTTAATTATGTCTACCAAAGAGCTATCAATCAACAACTGTCTACAATACTTTGCATGGAAAAAGGTCCTAAATGCACCTTCAAGAATTAAAAGCAACAGGAAGGAAGAATTATCAAAAAGGCAAGTATAATATATTCAGAGCATACCCTGGGAAACAACCCTTGAAAACAAGGGGGTCCAGGAGGGAAGGATGTGCTTCAAGCAGGAAGTTTTGAGTGCACAGGAACAGGCCGTACCAGTATGCAGAAAGCCAAGCCGGTGAGGAAGACAACCAGCTTGGTTAAACAGGGAG
>VWZY01009778.1:283261-331529 GCA_013399075.1 Chloroceryle aenea
GCCAGCTGGATGCAGCCCCGTTCACCAGCACTCTCTGGGCCCGGCCCTCCAGCCAGTTCCTCACCCAGCACAAAGTGCCCCTGTCCAAGCCATGGGCTGCCAGCTTTTCCAGGAGTATATTATGGGAGACAGTATCAAAGGCTTTGCTGAAGTCTAGATAGACCACATCCACAGCCTTCCCCTCATCTATCCGGTGGTTCACGTGATCGTAAAAGGAGATCAGGTTGGTCAAACAGGATCTGCCTCTCCTAAATCCATGCTGGCTTGGTTGGATCCCTTGTCCATCCTGTAGCTGCTGTGTGATTGCACACAGGATGTTCTTGAGGTTCACGCAGAATGAAGTACTTTTGGAGCTGATAGGCTGGTTATTTATATTGACTAGAAACCCTCTTCAAACCAAGGATATGCAGTGTCTTTAAAACACACAAGTAATATTACAGATTTCCTAGGGCTCCACCTGTTCTCTTAAGTGCTTTTTACAAAGTCCCCCTCCAACATGCCTTTTTCATTTTTCCCCCTTTTTTCATCACTTCCTTTCTCCTTACATTTCTCCCACCCTTCTCTCAGCAGAGGTTTCCTGGCTAACTTCCAGAAACAACTAATTTTCTTTCTCTTCTAATGTCAGACAGAATAAAGAATGAGTTTTGCATTCAACTTATCTCCTAGTATCAAAATATTTCTCCTGTAAATGAAAAACTGCAAGGTTGAACATTAGCAAAAACTCTCAGTTATGACACCACAGAAGACATGTTGTCCTACAGTTTGAATGTTTTCTTAGAATGAACCCAAAGAAACAGCAAATTTCCCTCATTTTCAATTCACAACCCTTCACTCTGTTACTCAAGGAGTAATGCAATGTTCTGGGAAGCTAACAGCCTTCAGGCATTAGTTTTACCAAGGATGAGAAGGAAAAACTGTGCAAGTATTGCAGGTTTTATGCTTTTTTTTCACTATTTTCTCTTGTCTATTGGCAGAAATCATTCTCTGAGCAGAGGAAGATGGTTTTCTTTAATTCTAAAGGAGCTCAGTCCCCTTAGATCCTTACCAAAGCTCTTCAGCTTAAATTTAAGTCTTACTAAACACCATGGTTTTAACAGGACTACACACATGCTTAAATTAGTAGGCCAAATCCTCTTTAACTAAATCAATTACATTCTAACTTAATGTATTTCTGTGAATAACCATACCAAGATTTAACCTAATACTTTAGATCACAGCAAAGTATCTATTTAGAAGCATGACATTCCCGTAGTTGACACTCATTTGCAGATAGTATTTAATACAGTTAGAGTTGCTTTGATTTTCTTTCTGTATAAACTGAAAGTGATTTATTAGCTATTCCTGGAAGCAGTGAAGTTATTGAAGTATCATTCCAGAATTTAAAATGTAATTAAGAAAAAAAATAAAGGGAGACCAAGAAGTCTTTGCAGATACAAAACTTCAACTTCAAATGGAAAAAGCAGGTCCTAATTACCTAAGTTTCTGTTAACTACACAGGTACAGGTATACATTTTTTTAATGTACTTTATTCTTCTTCTTACTCCAAAAGTAGTATCCTTAAAGTAGTTTCACATATACATTTTAAATCCCTGTCACTTTCTCCATTATTCAAAACAGTAAAAGGCCTACAACTGTCCTATTCTATCATTTACTTTCCAGACCTGCTTTTCATTTTCTTTCAGGTTTTATAAATTCTTAGGCACACAGGTAACGAGGTTTACTTTTTAAAAAGACTGTCCACCATGCATTTTTGGCCCCCTTTTTTTAAGTTCAAGTCACAACTGTCTTATCTTGCTCATAATTGCTATCAACTTTATACCTCACAGTACCTTAGCAGATTCATTCACAAGAATAATTTTTAACAAAAATGCATGATTTACTGGTTCAGGGAATATATTTCCATCTACTCACAAGGGACAGCTCTCAACAGTCAGGTTGATTCACATCAAAAGCCCTTCTTGTCGCCATCAGTACTGCACCATAGCCCTGTGCAGCTTTGTATTCCAAGTACTCACTTTTCATCAGCATAAATCAATCTGGAGAAAAATCACTTAAACTCGAAGGAAAGAAAGGAGCCCTCTGCCGCTGTTTCATGTTAGGAACATGCATGCCTACCTGCTCATTGACCTAGAAAACAGCCTTCTGGAAGAGAGCAGTTATCGTTCTCAAGTGTTTGGTCATGAGAGTTAAATCACCCCTTCTGAGAGTAGATCACACACTGGAAAGCAGAGCCATCATCACAAACTTCTTTTGCCACACTGTAGCATACCATTCACACTGCAACAGCACATTTCACTGCAGTTAAATCGCTGCAGGCATTCACTTCATTTTAGTGAATTTCATTATCAAGGTAACTAAACCAATGTAACTAACTAGTCTGGTTTACATTTCTGGTAACTTTGGTAACCATGCCATGATTTGTGGATATTCACTAATTCCCATGTATCATATATGTATCTGAGTATTAAAACTATTGTGAGCATATTTGACTTAAAAATTTCGNAATATAAGCATATATTATAAAAATTAATATATTATAAGCAAAAAATATTTACATTTTTCTGACAGAGCAGAATTCATGAATAAGGTCACTAAGTACATTATGTATTGGGAACATGTCTAATTAGTTGGATTAATAGAAAAGAGATACATGTGGAGTATCTTAATTGAAATTTTCCATCCTCAGATATCACAAATAATATCCCCATGTAGCACAATTGCAACGTGCCCAGTACAGTAACTTACTATCCTGGCCTTTGCTGATCTCCCAGCAACTCCTCATTTATGTCATTTTCAACACTGAAATAGGTTTCCAGAATTTGAACCCAAATAATACAGTTCTCTTTTCCTATGAGATGAACAGCATCGCTGATACCAGCAAATTCAGTTATGAGACTACAAGTTTTTCACCTTAGCTTCATCTTTAAGGTTTGATTCAATAATGTAACCACACAGCTGGCAAGTAAAATAGCAGAAATTCAACACAAGTTAATCACGTAACTGCTAAGATGCATTACAACTGCAATGGGAGGCTTGTTGTGTTTCTTACTGACCAGCAATAATTCATTTAGAAATGCACTGTCTCCCATTTAAATAAATGCTAGCAGCATTTTCACCTACTCTTCCCTCCTTTGGTCAACTCAATTCAGGAAGGGTTGAAATTTTCAGCAGGAAAGTTATGAAAGCTTCTCGGGTGGCTTGCAATTATAGTATCATGTTAGCTCTTCGACTTTGGTAATACCTGTCAAAGCACACTCACAGTAGCACAACAAAAATTGATACTAGTTATGTAATAAGTGAGACCTAAAGCATATCAGGGGGATTAATAACCAGAGCAGAGGCAAAACAGAACAACGTCAACCTGAGGACACAACCACCCCAGCTAGCCACTCGTTTTGCAATCTTCATTGCTATTAGAACCTGTTTGGAATGCTATTGTGAAGGAACATCCTTTTCATATGGCTTTTAGTCCTCCAACTGCCACCAAAATAAATTCTTTGATTACTACTGATACTCTTAGATTTTTCTGGAAAACTGATCCTCAGAAGAGTTTCAAATCCTTCTCCCCCTGTCCTCCGCCTGAGCACACACCAACGTCCAACAAGATGTTATTAACTCTATTAGTTTGGAGTAAAATGCATCCCATTTTCATTCTACAAGAGAAACAATGAAAGGAGGGATGGTGAAGTACTTGAGCTGAGTTTAATTCAAAGTATTAAGAAAAGCAGACACCCATGCCAATACATATAATGCCTCAGAACTGGAGAAAATAATACCTTCTTAAACTTGAAGGTCCAGTGATCACACATTTGTCCACCTCTACAAACTGGAACTGACTAGAACAAGTCACAGAAACTACATCAGAATGTGCAGCTAATGATGTTAAACTGGTTAGTGAAATAACAACAAAGTGAATTGTTTCTTTAAAGGTTGATTTGTAGACCTGCCCACTAAATGACCTACATTTGCCTAGTCAAAGCATCTGTGAGAGAGGGCAAAAGAAATACCTTCAGAACGGAAATTCTGTTTTCATATTAAACGATACAGTCTTCCTTTCCATTGCTCACAGGCCCAGAAATGCAAACTGACCCTATACAGGGTACAAAGCAGCACAGTGGATTTCATGTCAGCTGCTGGCAACAGAATAAAGACAATAGAGCTAAAGCCATATGAGAAGCCGATGATTTTTGGATTATTTCCTCGGTGCAAATCTTTCCTCTCATTCCTTTCTCAAATACAGAGAGAGCTATAGGGCAGCCCTTATTAACATATTTCTTTAAACTTGAACTATTTATGCAAGTCTGCTTCACTTCATTATTAAAGGGAGGTCATGGCTGACTAATCTGATAGCCTTCTATGATGGTATGACTGAACGGGTAGATGCAGGGAGAGCAGTGGATGCCATCCACCTTGACTTCAGCAAGGCTTTTGATACTGTCTCCCATAACATCCTCGTGGGTAAGGTCACGCAGTGTGGGTTAGAAGAGAGACAGTGAGATGGGTTGAGAACAGGCTGAGCAACAGAGCTCAGAGGGTTGTGATCAGTGGTGCAAACTCCAGATGGCAACCTGTAAGCAGTGGTGTTCTCCAGGGGTCAGTTCTGGGTCCAGTCTTATTCAACATCTTCATCAATGACCAAGATGAAGGGATAGAGTGTACCAGCAGCAAGTTTGCTGATGATACGAAACTGGGAGGAGTGGCTGATACATCAGAAGGCTCTGCTGCCATCCAGTGAGATCCAGACAGACTGGAGAGCTGGGCAAAGGCAAACCTGATGAAGTTCAACAAGGCTAAGTGTGGAGTCCTACACCTGGGGAGGAACACCACCATGTACCTGTACAGGGTAGGGGTAGACCTGCTGGAAAGCAGCCCCATGGAGAGGCACCTTGGCGTCCTGCTGGACAGTAAGGTAACAGCAATGTGTCCTTGTGGACAGGAAGGCAAATGGTATCCCAGGGTGCCTAAAAAAAGAGTGTGGCCAGCAGGTCAAGGGAGGTTCTCCTCCCCTTCTACTCCTCATTAGTGAGACCACATTTGAAGTATCATGTTCAGTTCTGGTCTCCCCAGTTCAAGAGGGACAGGGCAATACTAGGGAGAGTCCAACGGAGAGCTACAGAGGTGATTAAGGGACTGGAACATCTCTCTTATGAGGAAAGGCTGGGAGCCCTGGGGCTGTTAAGCCTGGAAAAGACAAGATTGAGAGGAATCTTATTAATGTTCACAAATATCTGAAGGGTGAGGGGTCAAGTGGAAGGGGCGAGTCTCTTCAGTGTTGCCCTGTCATAGGACGAGAGGTAATGGTAGCAAGGTGAAACACAGGAAGTTCCACCTCAACATGAGGAAAAACTTCTCCACTGTGAGAGTGACAGAGCACTGGAGCAGGCTGCCCAGAGAGCTTGTGAAGTTGCCTTCTCCAGAGACTTTCAGAGACCCGCCTGGATCTGTTCCTGTGTGGCCTGCCCTGGGTGTTCCTGCATTGGCAGGGGAATTGGACACAATGATCTCCAGAGATCCCTTCCAACCCCTACCATTCTATGATTCTGTGATTGTTCTGATGATAAATATGTTTTTTTCCTTCTGCTCCCCAGAACCATATACAAAGTATACATCATGCTTACAGAAGTAGACACAAAAGTTTTGCTGCTCAAACATTAACATCCGCTTCTAGAGAAAGTGAAGGTGACAACT
This sequence comes from Chloroceryle aenea, assembly GCA_013399075.1. Taxonomy (NCBI): domain Eukaryota; kingdom Metazoa; phylum Chordata; class Aves; order Coraciiformes; family Cerylidae; genus Chloroceryle; species Chloroceryle aenea. Next base: position 288,950 of record VWZY01009778.1, read on the forward strand.
GTAAGCATCCTAACACAGCACGTGTATGCAAAATTGTGCTTTGTCTTCTCTGTAAATGCAACATTTAAGAAGTAACAAAAACCTTGTTCATGAATTATACTTCTTTTTGAGATGTGTTTTCTCTCTTGAAACACGTTATCCTTTTGCATGCCCTTATTACTTTACCATATATGCCTCTATAGAGAGATTTCTAAACACTTCAGTATTTTTCCCCACTATCTCCTCATTTCTGTTTGTCCTTATTGTATTAAATGTTCCACTCATTTTATCTAGGTGAAATAAAAAAACGAGGCTGTGCGAATGGGAATGCAACTCTTCAAAGCTGAGAAAAGCTCCCTTCCTTTGCCAGCGGACAACCCAGAAACCCGTAAGTTTTTGTTTCCATCCTCATTCTAGTCAGTGACTGTAATTTCCTAACACATTTCAATTATGGAAGAACTCTGCTCACAGCACAGTCATAAAAAGGGGAGCACGTAAAACTTTTTAAATTAGTCTTCTAACTGTATAGACCCGAAATATCTCTCTCCCTGAGCTTCCTGTGCAGACCTGGTTTATAAAGCCTAACTGAATCACATATGAACTAACTTTCAAAGCTGAGAAAGTGAATATCCTCTTCATAGACAAGGCATATCAAAATTTATGATATATAAATTTTATCTTGAATTTTGCTAAAGAAACCAAACAGTTCTTTGTCAGCTGCCCGGAAGCAGGCAGAGAACTTTTCCAGTTGTTGCTATATGAGACAAACTTAGTTGGCTGCTTTGAAGGACTGCTATTCTGTCAAAATGTATTTGCCTTGGAAGCTATCCAATTTCATCTTATGTCCATCCCTCTTTTATTGTTTTATAGAAGTCTACTAAAATCTACTAAATAGCTTTTATTCTTATTTTATTCTTTATTTTATTTTTATTAATAGTCCAGTGCAGTAAATTAGAATACCAAAACCAGGTTTCACTGAGTGTACATACTGAAAAAACGCAGGATTTTTGTTTGTTTTAAAGCTTGACAGCAATTTCCTATATGACCCATTTAGTGAACATCACTGTTCTACAGTATAAAAAGCGTGTCTAAAACAACTTACATTTTGAATAGGATAGGACCGGTAATCTTTTTAAAGAATGTCTGTGCTCCAGATTTTGCAAATTAAGGAAAACCATTAGGTTTGTCATTTTAATAATTTCATTCTCAACTAACATTTTTTTGTTCTCATTCTGTTTATACAGTCACTACCAAAGAATCTGAAAGTTATGCAACTTAAGGGGCTTCAAAGCCACCAGGGACCCTCTTAACAGAAGATGGAAATAACTTATTACGCAAATAAGATTAAAACGCTGACCTTGAATCCACAGTCTTTTTGCCAAGGGGCAGGCAGTGTGTGTGTGGGTGGAAAATTAACTGATACAGAGGCTTGCACTACGCTTAAGAAAGAGCAAGAATTTTCAAAAGCAAAGGCCTCCATCATACAAGACAATGGAAGCACAATGGACATTAGGATCATTTTAGTATTGCACATGGCAAGGCATATATTAGGAAATAACATAGCTTCACTTCTGCACACAGTCAATATTATTTTCTGTTTGCTGTCCTCTCATGTTCCAGCCGTAACTGCAGAGATAGTTTCAAACTGTTGTTTTTCCTGGCCTGCAGAGGCCACCACAGCAGCAAGGGATAGCCTGCAGGGATGGAAGCCCAGCTGTGCCAGCAGCCTGGCAGCAGGTCTACTGCAGAGGCCAGGCCAGCTGGGATTCCCTTGGCGACTGAGGGTGCCAAGGGGCTGCAGCAAACAGGCTTGGAATGAGTTTGTGCTGACGGTTCAAGGCCAGGCTTCCAATATTAGTAATAACCCTTCTATGTACTACCACCTGAGGTATCTGTTACGCTGCGCAGCTGAGAACAGAAGTGCATTATACTAAATGGTTAAGTTGGAAAACAGAAAAAAGAAAATACAACTTTTGTCTCAATGCAGTCATGTTAACACTGCTACTAAAAGCCTGTCTCTGGCATTCTCAGAATTTTCTAAGATCATCAGTGCCATACTGAAACCATACTCCACAGGTCTAGGCTATCCCTTTGCGTGGGTTTGAAAGAAAGACAAAGCAGTGATTAAAGGAACACCTAGGTAGATCAACATCCAAACAGCTGTTGCTGTTTCTTGAAATTCAGACTTAGGAGACAAACAGGAGGGTTACAGGTTAATTTCTAATTTCAAATGTTCTTTTGAATGGAGAGAGTTTCTTGTAGGGGTTGAGGGACAGAGAGTCCTACTGTCTTATTCCAGTCAGGCTGGAATACTGCCTCAAGGTAGCATTCTTTTTTTGTTTATGTCATCAAGTTGTCTTTAAAAAGGCAATTACAGCTGACTGCTTCACCTAAGAATCTTAAAGAAGCAGATAATTAGAAGAAAGGTTTTGGGGGTTTCATTTTGGGGTTCTTTTTTGGTGGGTTGGGTTTTTTTGTTAACTACACCAGAAATCTCTCCATACATCTCCCAGAACAGAACTGAGAGGGAAAGAACCAGTGAGCTGCTGGAACACGTTTTCTAAGGATAGACAGAAAGAATAGAGGTGTTTAAGGAGCACTCCCTCCCAGGTGATCTGCATGTCTGTTCTCCTCATTTTCCAAACACATCTATACTCTTTTTCATGCATACTTTAAAACACCTGATATATTGTTATCTAAGAAAAGAAAAATACAAACAAAACAAAACACACACACAAAAGAAAGTTTCTCCAGAGATTGTAGTATTAATTGTAACAGCACAGTTTCACCCAGCCTTACAGACTGAACAGATAATATTATGAAACTAATATAAACATATATGGTGTTGAAAATAGTCTATGTATTCAACAACCACATTTTTTTCTGTTTCATCAAACAAATAGTTTTACTAAAAGGTGATAGAAAACAAAAAAGGGAAAAGAGAAAACAGAAGTCCATACATAGAAATTCCCTGAGAAATACAAGACAAATCCAGAGTTTTGACTAGGAAAAAGTGGACAGCTGGCTATTCTTTATAAAAAAAAAGTTTGATGAATCCTTTTTTCAATTAATTAAAATCAGAATGGCTGTTGAAGTTAATCCAATTATAGAGCTGTGACTTGTTCTGATTTTTATTATCATGCTGAAGATGGAAATGTCAAATCAGAGTGTAGTGGAAAAGAAAAAATATCTCAGTAAATCATAAAACAAATCTTAAAGGAAAATAAAATAATCTGCTCAGTACAGTTGTAGAATAATTGTATCTGTCCTTAGGTATTAGGTAAGTAGTCAACAGGGGGATAACCTTCTTCCACAGAAGATGGTAAACACTGTAAAAGCCAGTCTTAAAATAGTCTTCCAGAACTTTTCCATAAGTATTAAAAAATATCAACTCTAATCCGATATGTCATTTTAAAAATACATCATTCCTAGCAAGAATAAAATGCGTGCATAGACAGATACCTCTTTTCTGGCTTGGTGTTCTGCCGCTGGGACTGAGAATGCCTGCTGCCTCTCAGCGCTCCTCTGCTCATATGGCTGTTGTTATGGCCTCCAGAAGAAGCAGAGGCCCGAAGGCCAGCCCAAAGCTGCTCTTCATTCCTGTGAAGTGGCACGGATGTACGGATGGCAGAAATGACATGGCCAGGATAAGCAGTCAGCGAGTCCTCGCGGTGGCGGGAGTTCTGATGAGCAAGAGTTCTCTCTGAGGTCTGGTACTGCCGCCCTGGCCTTCGATACCCCATTTCACGGTAGTACGCTGGGAGGCAGGGCCGTGTTTGCTCCATCACTCCACCACTGCAGCTCCGAGAGCAGGCAGACCAGGGGCCCCAGCTTCCCCATATGCCTGGGATTCCTGCACCACTGTCCTCAGATGCATCCCTTTGCTCTTCTATCCTCTGGGGAACCTGTAGGCACAAGAGGTTGACTTAGGAACACGAATTCATGCTGTAATATAAGAAAGCACTAATACCTTTTTTAAGGCATTCACTCTTGCAGTCGCAAGTGAAACTGAATGACATAGGAAGGAACTGTCTTACCTCCCTGTCCATCCACTGCCTATTCTGTCAGTATAGGAGGAAGTCTCCTACAGCCATCATCCATTCAGACCAGAACTATTGATTGGGCTATCTACATAGGAATAGATTTTCTTTGGAAAAAGCAAAGTCAGGATGTAAGGTCACTTATGATGACAAACTTGGATCAACAGACACTGACCACTCTTTTCCACTCTGATGCCATAACAATGGAGATTGCTAACAATTGCAATAGTAGTTCAGGAACTCAATCTAATGTGGAACTTTTTAGGAAAGCAGTAACATAAGAGGACAGGCTTATTTCCAACCAGCTAAAAAAACCTGTAATATTTAACTCCTATATTACCACTTTTCCCCCACTGCACATATTAATGTTTCCAGGAATAAAGCTATTCAAGATGACCCACCCACGCCTACATTCACAGAAATCTGCATCAAGTTCAATAAAACACAGGACAGTTGGCCTTGGGCATTCAGTGCCATTTAGCCCATACTCACCATTCAGCAGCACAAGGAAAGCAAAACAAAGAAGAACCCTGAAGAGGAAGGAGGCTCTCTTGAAGGAAGCTAGGAAGGATTAGAAGGGCAGGGACTGTTACTGTAAGGAGCATTAACCCTTCAAGCTGTGGTCATATATTTAAATATCCTGATCTTGTGGTTGGCCAGGTATCAGCACAGCCTAGAAATTACAATCACCATTGCCACTCCCTGTGGATTTGTGCCCTTAGCTTTACCCATTCCTGGCACTAGATGATATCAGTGTTTTACACTGGGCAGAGTGCTCAACTTTGTCGCACAGAAATTATATCCATTTTCATTAAATGCATAGTTTTTCTGTTGCTTCCCTCAGCCAACTGGCTGAAGCACAAGTTTTCAAAAAGCAGGCTTCCAGTGTCCGATTCTCACAATTATTAATATGCCAAACATTCTTTTAAATGAGCATCCTTTAATAGTTTATTTATATTCTGAATAACCTTTGTACTGACAAGCACACACACATATCAATTCAATTAGGAGACAAAAAGGCACTGTCCACAAACAAATGCTTGCCATATCTCTCCAGCCCTATTCAAGTGTGTAGCTATCTCAAAATGAGCTTTGAAAAGACAGGCTTGGCTGTCTGTATGTCACTTCTCCCCCCTTCAAAGGATGATCTCCTAAACACATAACTTCCATTAATAATTTTGCCTCAAACATCACTGCGTAATAGCAAAAGATTAACATCTACATAATTTTGCCTCTGGTCACAGCTAAGGCGCAGTCACTATCTGAGCTGCAAACCAGCTATGCCAGTGAGCATACATTACTGATCTGCCAGCTACAATCGTGGCAGGCTTTGGTGGAATGTGGTTTGCAAACACGGGTTGAATACAACATTACAATACAAAAAGCCAAGCCAGCAGAGTTTGTGGTGCTGCTGTGTAATAGTCAGTTGTGGTCTACAAAATCTGAAACATTTTCTCCCTCTGAGGTTGCTCTCATGCTTTCATCATGAACCACAGAAAAAACCTGCATTTAATTATAACGTGAATAATAAAAAGCATCTGCATTAAGTGTGATGTTACCTGTTTCTCCAATGTTATTTGAAAACAGGGGCAGATGTTTCTGTATTTAATGTGTCTTTTTTTCTGTGGGTACCCCATCTGGCATCAATATCCAATAGCCTTTTCAACCAAATACCACATAATGTCAAAATTTTGAATACCATGCAGCAAGGTTTGGTTTCTGGCTGTTACATTTTCTTTCATATCCAATAACAGAACATCACTGTCTCAAAATTTCACCAACTAAACAATGTGTTCTTCAGTTCATGAATATTAACTGTTCATACTTAGACTACACATTAATGTCATTTTACCATAAATACAAAATTATAATGGTTACAGACAGAGATACTCTTCCAGTCCGATCCCAGTTTGCAGTAAAATTTATGTAGTATAAAACTAACAGTTCTTTGTTATCAGACAAGTCAGGTGTCAGTTGTCTGGACTATTTCTTAATTATTTTTATGATGGTTCAGTACACCTTTTTTTTAAAAAGCCCAAGACATTCACACAAGCAACACCTAAAATCTATTAGTCTGCAAGCAACTCAAGACACCACTAACATAGGAAATCTTTCATTATGCAGAAATAGAAACTGATATAATAGTGACAAGTGTTGACCTGTTAGAGAGAACTTTCTGTCTGCCAAATTTCATTGCAGCAATTGTTTCAGATAAAATGATACTTTAAATGACTAAAGGCAATATAAAGCAACTTCACACCCCTTAATCTTCAGAGTAAAAGAGTTCTCGACATAGCACAAGGTTTAAACTAGTTATGTAAGTAAGAACATAATCATAAAACTATAGTATAATGTCTTATATTGATGTACAAATTCATCAATACTAATTTGCTGTAAGATGACTACATTCTCAGACAGGGATTTTCAGTGGCAAATCAGGCTATGCATTTTTATTTTTAATGAAGTTCTCTTCTTTCTTAGAGAAAGATGGCAGCTACAGGCAAACCTTTAGAGAAGCTGACATGATTAATGGCATAATCTACTCGTTGAAACCTATGATGAAAGACAGAATAAATTGCAGTTGCTTCACTTAAGGAATGGAAAACAGAGAGCAAGAATGAGTCTTCCAAACAGTTTATACAAAAACATAAATAGAGCTGTTTTCTCTTTGCACAAAATTGTGCCCCACATCTATAGCCAACGCACAAGTAACAGTGGATTTAAATTTAATCAGAAGTTATCCAAATTAGCTAGTAGGGAAAACTACTTAGTGCAAAGGCAAACAAAGCATGGGAACAGATCGCCTGAAGCAATCCTGCACCATGGAGGCCTAGCCAAGCCTCCACCAGGAACAGCTGAGGTATAACTGACACATCCCCAGAACAGAGGAGTTGAAATACAGGACTCACAGGTCAGTCACTTCCTGTCCTTTGGTTCTCCGATTTCCAAGTTACTTTGTAGCCGGTAATGAATTCTACCACAGCCCTGGGATATAGCCAAGAAATTACAGGTAGGTATGTGAGATAGCTGAAGTATTTCAGAGTATCCCAGAAACACCGCTTACTTGGAGATTCCTGACGCTAGGTCCCTCCTCCTCTCCCTTTAAAAGCTACCCATTAAACAGCACACTTTCTAAAGGGAAGAGCTTGAGCCTGCACTGGGGAACAAGGGAAATGCATACAGAATTCTGCCTGCCAAGTTACATTATGAAAGTAATTTCTTTAATAGAATCATATAGTCTGCAAAAGGAAGATATTAACTATTTTATATTAACCATTTAATCTACTTTCCCATTGTTCATAATTGATCCCTTCTCTAGGTAACCCAGTAATATTCTAACTATAAATGCATCATCATCAATTAAGATTTCTATATACTGCAAGTTAACGAACAACCAAATATTTTGCTCTGCAATTCAATCTATATTTACCCTTAATTTCCCCCTATGATTCTAACCCTTTCTTTCCTTCCTATACATTTTTCAGTTATTTGGCAGGACAAGGTTTGTAAGTGGAACTAATACATTTCACTAGTACAGATGTATAGTAAATACAGGCTTTCAGGTGTGTAAGTGCTTGCAATTTCTACATCTATATCAAGTTGCTATCAAAGATTCTTTAAGTAGAACTCTTCTTTATAGTGACTGTTATGCACCAAGTATCTTCAAATCTGTCTCCTTTCTAACAGCGAGTAGCAAAATGAATTGAGACTAGGTTTGTAGAAGTGGAGTTGCAGGGTCACTCTTCTCTCTTCATGTATCAGCACTCTGCATCCCTTTCTGTTCTTTTCTCCCAGTCTTCCTGTATTTTTTAGTTTGCTAATTTTATAAACAGGAGCTGCATTACATTCAGGTTTTATTCTGGCAATTAACTTTTTCAAATAAGGCATTGTTTCTAAGACAGTTTGTTGGGTTTAATTTGGGGTTTGTTTCTTGTTGGTTTTGGTGCTGTTTGTTTTGTTAAAAAAATATATGAGATCAGTGTGTAAACAGTATATAAAGACTAAAACTTCACAAAAGAAGTACTTTATTTACCTAAATTAACTTGGTTGAACTTAAAACAAAATCCAGCAAAACACCCTTATTTTAAAGGGGTTACTAATGATCTGATTTAGTCAGAACCTGTTAGAAGCTCAGAACTTCTCAACAATGGGATCATTTCTTTAGAAATAAGAGGATACTAGCCCAAAGTCTTTTTCAGGCACAATTAGGCAGATAAGAGAATTCCCAAAAATGTTAACAAAAACACCACTGTGGCCAAGCAGCCTATGGAACCATGTATTTTCATTTTTATTTTTTATCTAAGAGATACTAAGAATCTCCTTGCTTCTTGGAGGTCTGTTCTTTCCTTCCTGTTTCTTTGGGGCATGTTTATAAATTTGTTTGTTGTACAAGATCTGTATGATTAATACTTGTGATATAACTTCTGGTTTTGAACAACAGAGCAAACTAAAACTTACTAAGACAGCAGAAGTCAACACAGAAAAGAGGGAGATGTTTATCCACATGGCAGACAAGAAAAGTTCTAATTCCACTGTTTTCCTTCATTTTCCTCAGGTCCACGGAACATGCATCATATTTGCTTCCTTGGGTTCCTAATAAATGCATCACCAAAATCTTCTCTCAAATGAACTGTGTAGATCTCCTACGGACTTAAATACTAACTAGGCATTTGTTTTGTTCTGCATACAAAACCTTCAATATGGATTCCACACAAAACTAAATGAATGCACAGGAAATATTTAAAACCATGAAATTTAATCCGAAATGCAGAACTAAAAACCTGTAACTAGTATTCTACACTACCATGAATTGTAGTGGAACAACAGTGCAGTTAAGTTTGTTTGATTTTAAATATTTCACAAACACATTTTACTTATCTTCAATCAACAGGCATGAGAATTTGGATTACAGTTACAAAAACTCTGTATATCATGGTGGTAATAAACTGAAAAAAAATGAAAGAATATTTTAGAACACTGTCTCTTAATTTCTTGATTACATCCAGTATTTTGTATGTTCTGGGGAAAAAAAATAAAATAAAAATTAAATAAAAATCTACGATTTCTATTCTTTACTTGCTTACTTCCAAATATTAAGGATTTTAGAAGTTTAAAGTTACCCTATAGTATTTTGACATGTTTAGTAGCTTTTAGGCAGACTAATTCTACATTAAATGACTGCCATTCCTATGGTTTTAGATTTATGGAAAATTTTGAGGTTTTCCTCATCCTATTAAACTTTAGCTTACATACAAATTAACTGTTCAGAAAAGTAGAAAGAAAAAATGGATAAATCAGAGGCCCATTTACCCCAGTATTATGCTGCTGTGTGGAAGAATCAAAGGTTTAGGGAACAGGGTAAGAACCAGGACATGTTCAGAGACATCCACAGACCCTCCACTTCCAGCGCATCAGTAATTTAAGGACCACCTTCACCTAATCACCTTATTTACATTGAATGTTTAATACCCACTACTGGACTTATTCTCCATTAATACAATTAATCCCATTTTTAGTATATTTCTAATACTGGCTTCCAAAAGATTAGTATTTTATATTGAAAAAGTGCTTCCTTTTCCTCTAATTAAACAAGTAGCCTGACAATTTCATTTTGTCTCCCAAATATTATGAAGAATGATCATTCCATACCATGACCATTGACCATACCATGATGCTTGATTTTAAATAAATTCTGGGATCTCACTCTGAAATTCAGCAATCCTTATTTGTTTAGCCTCTTTTTGCATGGAAGACAGGCCACAGTTCAGACGGTCCTCGTTCTCAGCACCTTTTCCACTGCCACATTTTGACATGGGTGTGCAATGCTGCATACAGTATTCCAACTGTCGATTAATGATGGACTTGCATGGAAATAATGATCATAATGCTTGGTGACAGTATATACATTTCAATCAGCTAAATTATTAAGTAAGCTGCTATAGCCACTGCCAATGCTAATATATATTCTGGAGATACTGATCATGTTGTAGCACTCCAAATTCAAAATTGAAAAAGGATACAAGTGAATAGCAAGCTTTAAAACTAGAGATATCTAAACCAAATCTGACATTTCTGGTTTCTTCCAATTTAAGTTTATATACAATAATCTTATAGTTTATATATAAAATGTCTAATGATTTATCTAGTAATTCTCTTTCCTGTTTAAATGCCCTGATTTAAATAGATTCATGTAAAATTAACTACATCACATTGTTAATTATACATCTGAAAGGGATATAACAGATATGAATGTATGCTTTGCAAAGTTTTATTATATTAATTCCACTCAAAGGCAAAGAAATCCTATCCAGAAGAACATTTTATCACCTGCCCATAAAAATCCTACCAATGGTATTCACTTAGTAAACTCACGTTCATGTGCTGAATGCCAGTGGAATTAACAGATGCCAGCATGCCATATTTTATTTTAAATGACTCCTATAATATTTATCCTGTGTTTCCCAGAGCAGAGCCTTAATCCTGTTAATATTCCTCAACACCCTCCAGGCATACTTTCATTGCCCTTCCCAAGGTCTTTCTTCTCATTACACCACACGTGATAATCTATGCTATGGCACCAAACTGTCACCATCATTATTAAAGGAGTGTCAAGGCACTTGGAAAGCACAACCTCTTACTTATTGCATTACCCCAGGGTCACAACTCTTTTATTTTATAGTTCTGACAGACTGAAGATTTCACTAGGGCACAGTCTGTCAGAAAAAGTGTGCATGCAGCTTTTGTCAAGGCCAGGCTTGGCCTGACTGAGGATTCAAAAAGCCAGTACAATAGTATACTGTTATTATTAAAAATGTGTAGGTCATATTTGGGATGAGATGAACACAACATTCTGCATGAACTTCCACCATCTTATTATAGAATTGATCAATGATCACTCCCACAAGTTTTGCCCTCTTAAAAATTCAAGACTGCAAAAACAAAAGCAGGCAGACTTGTAGAAGCAAGAACTCAGAGCACCCTCAGAGCAGAGGATGACAAATTTTGAATGGGCTAAGGAAATTATCCAAGTGTAACTTACTGTATTTCCCTGCCAGTGTTGTAAACACATCTATGGAACTCGTTTAATTCTTTCACCAGTCTAAGAATCTTAAAAGAATATTCTTCCAGCATTAGCTCAGATGATTTCCAATAAAGGCCATACCTATATGGCCACAACAATTTCTCAGCCAAAAGACTTTATAGATGTTCATTTGCAACAACCATCTTTTTTACATCTCTTACAAGAACATGGGGAGCATTGGTGGTTTGATAAAAAATAATCTACCAAAAACCAAAAATAATCTACCAAAACCCAAAAATTGCAGATAACTTCCCAGGTCTCTCAAGGGTAGCAGAAAAATAAAGCAGAGGCCAAACAAAACATCATGACACAATGTGTACATGTCTGCCTGGTTAGTATGCTCTGCTATTTTAATCCTTCGGTGCATTTTGGAAGTCTTTAATCAAAGATGTAGTAAACTGTTTGAATTTTACAGTACATGGTAAGTGTAAATATTACCAGCTTAAACAATCTGGGTTTCCGTTCGTTGTACAAAAACTCTGTCCAAACAGCTGTGTCTGTGAAGATTAAAGGGCTAAAAACTCTGGAAATAGAAGACCTTTGTATTCACAAATCACTGAAGAGAGTTGCAGTGCCTGGAAAGCTTAATTGCCCCTTCAACCAACTTCGACCACATCTAAGAAAACTTTAACATTATTTAAATAGTCTAGAAAGTAATCAGCTCTCAAGAAAGTTCAGGAGAGTTTTTGTGCCAAAAGAGCTTGAAGCTTCCTCTAAGTTTGGGGATTTTTTTTTTCACACCAAGACCACCTCCATTGTGCTCTGTGAGCCTTGTGTTTTAAGGCAGAGGGTTTTTTCCATTTTTCTGTGAGACCATTGACTACTTCCAAGTAAACAGATGGCTCACTCCTGACCTCACTCCTATCAGTTCTATAAAATCACTCCTTATCTGAAGTAGATTTGCTTCTGATTTACGGTAAGGTACAGATGATAAGCATCAGGCCCTCACTGTATCACAAATTAGGCTTCTTCATTTCAATAAACTATTTGCTCATCATTTACTATCTATCATCTGTGACCTGTGTCACTCAGCCTGTACCACCCGAGGCCTTTCCAGCTCCATCATCTTCAGCTCTGACAAATCTGTTGCCATTCTATCACATTTCTACACTCATTAAAATTCTTTGGGGTCCACACATGGTAGAAACATAGATTTTATTTATTCAGTGATTATCTGTCACTTGTTAAGAGCTCTCACTGAGTCATTCTCCCAGCATTCCAGAAGCAGTGAGAACAAGCTGTCATAAAATAGAAAGCAACATTTCCTAACAGAAGAACTCATCTGTAAACCAAAAAGCTTCTCATCTTTACCATCACTGTGATCTAAAGCCTGGGATAGAACTAGCATGTAATACAGCTCTGAAAGAAGCTGAGAAGCTTGTCTCTGACCCTGGAAATTCACCTGTTCTGGAATCCAACTGGAACAAAGATGCCTTCATTTTTTTCCAGAGAAACACATGACAAGCTTTAAGCCCCTCATGCTCTAAGCTTAAAGAAGTCAGTCTTTTTTAAAAAAAAATAAAAATAATTTAGAGGTCTGTGATAAAGCAGGTTAAAGATAGCAAAACCACTGGCTTTGATTTTTCAAAGACTGTATTTGCGTAAAATAATGTATCCTTATCCTGTCTCCTTCCCTTAAGCAAAGAAGAACTTTATTTCCTAACCGTTTTAATCCACATCATCAAGGACGGGAAATTAGCAACAATGTAGAGATAGCAAGAAAATTTTTCAGGTGTTGTTCTAAATATTCTGTTTCATTAAAAGGCTAATTAAAAAAAAAAAAAAAGTCTTGGCATGGACTAAATAATCTCTCCTATTTCCTAATGATCACTATAATTAGATAGCAACTTCATTAGCTAGAAAGGCTCTGTTTTACCAAAGTTTCAATGACTGCAACAGCACATGTATCTATAGAGCTCAAGTCAAGCACCTGTGCTGAAGGTGAGCTGATATGCTGACAAAGGTAAAACTGCAAGAGGAATAGAGACTACATTTCAGTTGGTAGTCATTTATGGAACTAATGTATATGAAAATACAATAATAATGGTTAGCATCTATAAGAAAAAAAATTACAAGGGAAAAAGAAAAAAAAGTGTGGCATCTGCAAACACTTGTTGCAAGGGCCCAGTACACAGCAGCTGTATGGAGACGCATGGCGACTAAGGTGCTCTGGCAAAATTCAGTTTAGCGTACACAGCCCAGCAAGACAGAACCACAGTAACTCTTAGTAGACCTGTTAGCAAAAAGGCTCGAGTTCCAGCTCAGCAAGTACTGACAAGTTATAGATTACCATCACTGTTGACCTTAGAGGCAGAGCTTTGCCCTGCCTGCATTGCAAGAAAGAACGCAGCCTTCTATTACATGCTTCTGCTTCTCAGAGGGTACGTAAAAGCAAGGTGGTGACCAGCTGTACTAGACATGCCACAGTATTCCTTAGAAGTATAAGGCATTAGCCCTCACTTCCTGGCCAAAAACCAAGCTTAGATACTAACTACTTTGTCTAACTACAGTCTCCCCACATTGTTTCAAGGACATAGTAGACTTGTTTTATGCTTCACATGTTACTCTATTATAGTGTGTTCAGGTCTATTAGGCAGCTGTACCCCTTTCAGTTTACAGAACAGTGCTTTTATGGGGTGTGGTAGAGCAAAAGAACAATGTAAATGAAGAAACATTGCTATTCACTGTCATTATTACAATATAAATGAAGGTGAAGAATCACATTTATACAGTGTCCTATATGAATCCTAAAAATATCATAGTCAGATTTCATAATCAAATCCTTATCACTAGAAATAGTACTCTTAAAGTTATCATCCTCTCCATACACTCTCCCTGTCTTCACACTTAACATCTCCATCATCCTCTTTCTACAGCCCAATAGAGGGTATCATTCCTAGCATCTTAAGCCCTTTGCAGGAGTGCAGTGTTCTGGCTCATCCAAGCAAGATTGCCAGGGAAAGTAAAGATGGAAAGACAGAAACATGAAAATAAATCAATGGCTTACTTCTTCATTCTTCCAAAGACAGAGGAGAGCAAGACCAAAACTAGTCTCCCTGCTTTTGCCCCTCAATGTACATAGTCAAATTAATCTAAGAACACGCCAGAATTCTTCTAAATCTTAGCATTTCATTTTACTTGTCACATGTAAATGTCCCATTCCTAGAACAAACTTCAGGGAGGTACATGACTATCCAGAAAAATGTCTATCCTACAGCAAACAAAAGTAGATGTTAAGCAGCTTAAAAACTCTAGTTAAGGGCAGGGGCAGAGGCAAGAGGGTGAGATGCAGTATTTTTAATCATCTTCTCCTGAAGCAAAGGGAGAGAGCACAGATCCTTGCAGTCGATCCTCAGTGAGAGATTAATTTGTTTAAAAGAACTTTTGATAAGCTCCTAATTAAATTTCATGTATTCTGCTGATGCAACCAACAGAAGTTCTAAGTGTTAAGAAACAGGAAAACAGAGCTAACTCAGAAATTACTCCTTCTAGAGGTAAGGAAAGCTTCTGTGCCTACTGAAACGAAACAAAAGAATAACAATCCCACACACCTCCAATCAAACCAGGAAAACTCACCTCTCCAAAACCGATTGTACTACAGATAGGAAAGTTGCTCTGAAGAGGATGTTAACTGTAGAAATTCCTTTTTAGCAATAGAACTGCTCTTTACATAATGATGGGATTTGGTCATTGCATTGCCAATTAGGCTACATTTCTACAAGTAACTGAACCTCTCCGACAGCTCACCATGACCACATAGGAGGGATCTTCGCCACCTCTCCCTTTCCCCCTGTTCTTCTCTTTTCCTTCAGTTTCTGTTTCTGATCCTGTTCCTTATTTCTCCTGATTTAGCAGTGATGAAACTTCAACAAGCACATTTGAGTTCAACACAAGAATGAAGAGGGCAGGGAGGGGGAACACAAAAATAATTCCAACAACACACATCTGAAAGCATACTCATCTCCAAATTTTGAGGGGAGTACAGTCACATTCACTTGATACACACTTGCATTTTATAGAGATATTGTGTGTCTGATAGCAAGAGATAACAGCTTATTTCTTCTTTAATTTAGAGCCAGTATAAAGAAACAATACTAAGCCCAACCAGGCTCAAAATTCTTGAACAATATTGCATCAATGAAATACTTGTGAAAAAAAATTCTGACACTTCCTCCATATCTAGAAAATTAGTTTATTAATATACCATACCTCCACTGAAGTCAATACTAATTTACAACTGAATAACAAAAATCCAAAGCAACTCTCATTGCTTCAATGCTACTATTTAATGCTATAAGAGAAGCAAGATGTTAAAACAAATATTTACATGAGAAGATTTATTTGGACAAACTTTACTACTATTTACTTTACCACCTCCACTAAAATAAACAGGGCACAAATAAAACTACAGCTTACTTTCTTAATACAGTGGTGTGTGATTAATTTAAAACCCACCCAGGAATGACTTGTGAAAAACTGGGAATAGAGACTTCAGTGGTAGCATGGGAGAAGGACTTACATTTCACTGTGTAACCTTCTGCTCATCACAGCATGACACTTACAGGATAAGGTTAAATAATATTTCTTCAATAAAATAAGCATAAGAAGGAAGAACAGAGAGCCTGACTTCAGGATGAGCAGCAGGCAGTCTGTTCAGATATCCAGTACCGATGGAAAGGGGAAGTTATTTGTTCAGATTTCAGTTTAACCTTTTTTAGATAGCTTGGTTAATTTTTAAATGCATCTGCCAATGATTTGGTTTCACATAACATTTCTTCCTTTTTTGCTAAATACTGATGAGTATTTTGACCTTATGGAGGAGAATACTTGAAATTACATGCTATGACTGCCAAATAAGTTAGATCATAAAAAAAGCAACCTCTAAGAAGCTACTGACCAACACTACAACCCCTGTCTTCAGCAAGAACTGTAAGTCTTCTGCAGAACTGAACTCCTCTCACAGAGAGGGAACTCTGCCAATCAGCAGAGAGATCCATGGAGAAATACACAGGAGATGCTGGCTGGGGATGCCAGTAAACACATGTTCACGTTACAACATAAAAAGAACAACTTCCAGAGCTACAAAGCCGAGAAGTCACACTCAGAAACATGACTGACCTGACCTTCAGAGCTACTAACAGTCCCTCTTGTCTGGAGCTGATAGGTGGGTCAAAAGGTTTCAGAAAAGTTTATTATAGACTTCCATTCTAAACACAGTTTGGCATGAATAGAATCCTCTCCTGTAGTGTAAGAGATGACAGTGACAGCCTTGGAACCCTTGTGGGATTGTCACTAGGAAACTTCTGTCTCTCTTGCTTTCAGTAAAAGGAACAGCTCCAAGGTGGTTACCATGCCCCTTAGTGCCATGCCTTCAGTTCCTAGTAAAAAAGACACTCCAGACCCATGGTATTTCTCATTCAACTGAAAACAAAGAATCTGATTTTATCAAAATTAATTCCAGAGCTTCACAGAATAAAGCAATTGTTTCTCTGACTTACCATATTTTAGTTAGGAGATTCCACACCCCACCCCCCCCCCGCCCATTTGAAAGCTGGACTGCAGCATCTCTCTACTGTCAATGTTACAAAAGAATGTCTAATTAGACTGAGTACTGAAAACAGCAGCAGCATGACCATCTCAACTGCACAATAAAATAGAAAACATCTAAAATGGGGACAATGTTGTACTCAGGTTCACAATATGACACTTGGACAGCCTAAGAAATGCTGCAGACTGGACCATGCCAGTTTTAGACAGTATCATTATTGACCTCATTTAACTTGTCTTAGAATTAGGCTGCACAAAGAGTTGACCATGACAGCTATGTTCTTCAGGAATTATCAGAAGACTTCAGGTTTGCTACCCACACTTATGGAGCTATCACTCAAATAATTTTTTTATCCTAAGGACAGAGGCATATGCACATAAAAAAAAGGAAACCCTGCAAATTTGCCTTTTATCTCCTTTTAAAAATAGTTTACAAATAACTATGCATCCTGCATTATTATTTTAAAATCTATAGTAATTTTTAATAGGTTATTTGATACCGTTAATAATTAATTGGTTGTGTTTTAACTTCAGCTAAGAGTGACAACAACAATGACAGAAGGTCACAGCCCATAAAGAGAGAGAAAAGCACTCAAGGGGTCTCCCCTCACCTCTCTGTTAGAATCAGCAAAAGCTACACAACATTCCTGACAAACATTTCTCTAACACGTTCATGGGGACCTCCATCATGGAAATTCTATACGTTATCCAGTCAGTGTGACCTATTCTTCTTGATATCCATTGTTCTCAGTGACATCAACTCTTCTTCCCCTTTGTCTTACATGAGGAAAATGCTCCAAAGCTTGAGTAAGCTAACATGGACCTATTTGTGTCCTACAGCACCCCATATAATTACTCAGCTAATGAACACACTCTTTTAACCAAGTATATATTTATATTAAAAAATAAAAAAATAAAATAAAAAATTTAAAAAAAGCGCCACTTTATTCCCAGAACATTATTTAGATTGCATTACTTTATGCATCTTACTCTAATATTTTCCGCATTTACCTTTAAGTATACAAATCTGAACAATTCTAATGCTTACCTTTCTGTGTTCAATTGAAGGCTGTGGGATGACAAACTGAAATCCCAGCACTGCTAGGGAACTGAGAAGTCTGTAAAAACAAATAGTGAAACAGAAGATGTAATTACCACTAATATAAACAACACATCTACAACCTATTGCATGACTTCCTACTGCATGAACTTAGGCAGACCCTGGAAAACCATTACTAGCCGATGCAGACTCACTAAACTGTATGAAACATTCTTAATGAGAAGTACCAGGTACATACATACATGTTTTTATATATATATATATATGTTTCTTTATCTCTAATGCGAAAGTGCACTATGGAATCCCCTGATAGTATTTCACATAAATTTGTGTTTAAATTAAAATATTTTTGGCAGTGTATATTTTAGCTGATATACACTTTGCAAGTTTTCTAAAGTGCTAAGTAAGAATTCATGCATCTGTGGACTGTCTGTTTCTATCTCTGGCTCCTCATTTTACAGATAAGCACTCCACCTCCAGTATACAGGAAACATGCAAAGAATCACCATGACTTTGCAGAGAACAGGTTCTTCCCTAGCTGCCTAAAACTTGTGAAAACTGAATAACCTAATGGGCGCAGAAGATAGAAAGTAGCGGAAACAGGTCACCAGAGACTCAGGATAAGCAGCCAAGCATCACCCCAGACCCCACATCTTCAAACTGAAAGGAGTCATAACAGGAACCAAGCCCAAACAAACTTTATTCTGTCAAGCTTCACCACCATAATGACTCCTAGGGACCCATTACAAGTTAGGCTCAGTTAGCTCTGGTTTTTGTTTGCTATAATTTGCACTGGAGACTGGTTTGCCCCTTCTAACAAGCTCCTTCATCAGAAAACAGAAAGGTATGAGAAGCAGGATTAAGACATTTTTATTTCTTCCAGGAGTTTGACTTGTCAGTCTACAGAGAGTATGCTTCGGACCTTCTGTAAAGGGGAGAGCTGCTAATGATTTTCTGAATTTCAATGCAGAAGTAAAACCAATGGATTTGGACACAAAATCCATCTGCAAACTAATGAACCAGACAAAATCCAGCTGTGCTTCCTACTCATAGCTCCTTCCTTTGCTCCCTACACAGTAACCCTCTAAATATTTCTCAGTGGTGTAGGTATTTTCAGGGAAATACCTCCTAAACAGAGGGAATTTTTATATGAAATGTTTCATTGCCAGTAATGCAAATGTTCTTCAACTAGGGAGACTGTTTTTCTTGAGTTTTCTGTGTTTGTTCTTGATAACATACTGCAAAAGGAATCATTAGGTAAGTACTGATTGTGCATAGACTATCAACACCTCATCACTATACTTCATGCCACTCTCTCTCAAAGCAATAAACCATTCAAAGGCAAGAAAGCCATTATTTCTGTACTGTCACATCAATTTAGAAAAGAACAATTAAACACTTTAAAAGTCTGTTAGAATTAAATATTCTATTTCACAAAGGTATCATCACTGATAAAGCAAAATACAAAGGAGACAGTTGAAATCAGAGCCAGTTTAAGGCATTTAAGGCATAGAGAGTCAAAATGTGCAGTTAGAGCAAGAATGAAGAAAGTCATTTGCCAATCACACCTGAAAACAAGGGTAGAAACAGAACTCAGACCTCCAAACCGCAAAATGACACAATCAAGCCTCTCTCTAGCTGATGTGCACATTTCTTTTTCAAGTGCTCAAGTGATATCCTAACTATTCTCAATGAAAACATGACAAGCTTCAAAGAAGGCAGAGTACGGTCTCTGACAGGCCCAGCCTACATCCTCTGCAAATTATATTTGACTTCCCTTTCAGAATCTTCCTACCCACTCCCTGCTCCCTTACAGCTTCTGCTCCCTATAATCCCTCAGAGCACGTGAAATAAAGTTCAAACCTCACCTAAGGAAATTAATGCTTTCATCCTCAACAGGACAGGATTTTTCTGATCAGTCTAAAGGACTACAGATTTCCATGTGTAAAATCTTTGGAAATCACCCACAAGGTTGGGAGTTCTGAACTGAGAACCGTAATCTTCAAAGCAAATTACTTACCAGATTAAAGTTTCTGGTTCTAAAATGCAAACTTTTCATATATATGTGATTACTCTGTGCCAGGCTTTTCCTCACCATTCTTTAATGAGGTTGCCCTGTGTTCGCTATCTGCATGTATGTGATTAAGGACAACGAAGCTAATTTTTAAGGTCACTTATGTATCTGCACTTGGATCTCTCAGAACAATGCTATCAACCTACTATTTCAAACACACAGGAAATCTGCCAGGAATACTTAAACTATCCTGAGGCAAACCTCTAGCTTCACACCAGTATGTGACAATTTAGTTTTTTTAATGTCATTTCCCTCAGTAGCTGGCTTTGGCTAACTTCTCTGGGCTAGGCTTTTTTATTTGTCATGCATGACTAACATTAGGCCTCCCAAGCTCAAAAATAGGCTTCTCCAATTTCAGTGGGTTTGTTTCAGGTATTCTTACTGCGCAGAAAAGCCAGAAAGAACAAGTGCTCCTGAAAACAAGGCAAAAACTTTCAAGAACACATGAACATATGTCTCCCATAACATCCTTGTGAAGAAGCTCAGGAAGTGTGGGATAGAAGAGCAGATAGTAAGATGGATTAATAACTGGTTGGACAATAGAGTCCAAAGACTGGATATCAATGGTGCCAAGACCAGCTGTAACTAGTGGTGTCCGCCGGGGATCAGTGCTGGGACCAGTCCTGTTCAACATCTTTATCAATGACATTGATGAGAGGACAGAGTGTCTTCTCGACAAGTTTGCTGACAACACAAAGCTGGGAGGTTTGGCTGATTCACCTGAAAGCTGTGCAGCCCTTCAGCGAGACTTGGACAGGCTGGAGAGGTGGGCATAGCAGAACCTAATGAGGTTTAACAAGGATAAGTGCAGAGTTCTGCATCAGGGAACGAATAATAAAGTACACCAGTACAGTTTGGGAGGTGATCTGCTGGAAAGCAGCCCTGTGGAGAGTGACCTTGGAACAACAAGTTCTCCATGGGACAGCAATATGCCCTTGTGGCCAGGAAGGCCAATGGTATCCTGGGGTGCATTAGGAGGAGTGTGTCCAGCAGATCAAGGGAAGTTCTACTCCCCCTCTACTCTGCACTGGTGAGACCTCACCTGGAATACTGCATCCAGTTCTGGGCTCCCCAGCTCAAGAGGGACAAGGATCTACTCGAGAGAAACCAACGGAGGCTACAAAGATGATTAAGGGACTGGAACATGTGTCTTATGAGGAAAGGCTCCTGGAGCTCTTTAGTCTGGAGAAGAGAAGACTGAGAAGATTGATAAATGTTTATAAATATCTGAGGGCTGAGTGTCAAGAGGAAAGGGACAGCCTCTTCTCACTCATGCCCTGTGATAGGACAAGGGGGGAATGGATGTAAGCTGAAGCACAGGAGGTTCCACCTTAACATGAGGAGGAACTTCTTTACTGTAAGGGTCACAGAGCACTGGAAGGGGCTCCCCAGAGAGGTTGTGGAGTCTCCTTCTCTGGAGATTTTCAAGACCTGCCTGGATGTGTTCCTGTGTGACCTGTGCTAGATTATATGGCCTTGCTCTGGCAGGGGGGGTGGACTTGGAAGATCTCCAGGGTCCCTTCCAACCCCTGACATCCTGTGATCTTGTGAACAGGTCAGGTACCAACTGCAACTGATTGATGTCTGCTTAACTCAAGCCTCTATGAAGAACCTTGCTGGAGCAGCCCATGCTCTCAGAGAGTTTTCATTAATGGTCACTGCAGTGAGCATTATCTCTCCATGAACGAAGCTGGAGAGTACCAAAATACATTTTTTTTTGCGTGGCTGCTGTCCCTTAGTAGTTGTGTTTTATAAAGTTGACAATCACAGTCAACTGTGGATTGTCCAGATAGGAGTCAAAAGTATTTTAGCCAAGTGATTAGTACTGACTAGGGCAGTATGGCTCCTGTCTCATATTCTTGGCTTCATCCCACATGAAAGTCAGCAGAACAACCTAAGTCTGAGACAGCTTGGGAGGAGCTACGCAGGGAGAAATCTCAACGGGAAAGATAACACAGGCAGTGTCAATAATAAGTGACAGATCCATTTTGATGTGGTATCTGCCCTAGCATATTAGGAGGGTGCTGTAACTGCAATTCGAAGATTGATGTCTGAAATTCCCAGGAAGGAAGGTTAGATCAGATGTGCTGCTGACAGCTTCTCCATATAAATGAAAGAAACACGCAGCTGTCATTCCACACAGGAGGTTAGCTTTTGCTCTTGTAGCATCACAGCTGCCTGTTTTCTCTGAATATGGTTGCCCAACTATGGAACTGAACAGAGCAGCCTAGAAACAGATGAATGTTTCCTTTGTCAGGAAAGCTATTTCAAAGGGCTCTCCTATGTTTGTCCACTGGCAAATTGTTGTAGGAATGCATAAAATAAATCCCTGAATGAAATGCAGCACAGGTACTAAAACATGTAAATCGGTAATTTAAGCCCAGTGACAGTAGTTATACAGGCATAGTAAAAATAAAATAAGATAAAATGTTCAATAATACATGTGATCACACTGGCACACAATAACAAGTGCTCTAACCATAAACAAACATCAAGAACTTTCTTTCCCTACTATCACCAATGAACGCTATGTCTGGTATGCATGTACTTGATTATTTGGTCTTTGGACCAGATCTTTAATTAGCCTCCACTGATACAAACACTTAACACCAAAGCAAGATACAACCAAATTGATATTTACTGCATTGTCTTAACAGCATATTAAATAAGACTTTAAATGCTTTAATCCATTACTTACCTCAAAGAAACTACTAAACTGTCTACCATGATCCTTTAATGCAAGATGTCTTGAAGTGAAAAACAGTTCTTCACTGTGGTACCAGCACAATGCAGATCACACACAAATCCTACAGAAAGCAGAAAAACATTTGACACTGCTTATTCAGTATTTTCCAGGTTGTCCATGAAACTGGATACAGACCAACATTAGTCACCCCCACCTCAATTCTCGGGACTTTACATCAATTCAAACTGGAAATCCAGTGTACGTTACATGAATAGAGTGGAGACACTCCATTTTTATGCAACAGAACTTCAACAGTGCCTGAGAGCTTTTCTGAAAGGAGACAGGATAAAAATCTGATGTTAAACCTACTTGCCTTCTTATCTCACATCCACAGTACGTCACTTATATGAAAATAAAGCAAATAGCTTTACTTGAAGTCTTATGTTAATAGAATTCATAGAACCATACATACTGAGGCATTAGTCTTTTATATCACTTATTGAAAATGGTGGATATGCATGTAACATGGATTGTAACCAACATGGTTTCAAGTTCCTACCATTCTGTTCTTTTCCAGATGTACTCTCTTTTTGTTTTTTTTTATTCCACAATAATCTTTCTGTCTGACATCCTTACATGCAGGGTCACAATCTCAGCAGAACATTATTATGGGATACAAGCTCACAGAAAAATACATATGAACTCCCCTAATCCACTTTTTAAACTGCTCATTTGAAAAGGAGAAAATATACCATTATAGATCTAGTTTTGGAAGAACTGGGGGAGGGACCTCCAGAGTTTCTGGAGATTGTTCTTAAAAATTGAGTGCTTAAA
This sequence comes from Chloroceryle aenea, assembly GCA_013399075.1. Lineage (NCBI taxonomy): Eukaryota > Metazoa > Chordata > Aves > Coraciiformes > Cerylidae > Chloroceryle > Chloroceryle aenea. The sequence goes on from VWZY01009778.1 coordinate 312,251, forward strand.
GTCCAAGCATATGTTTTTAATTTTTTCAGATAGTCTCTATCTTCATTGTCAATGGCAGGTTGCATTACAAACTCAATTTTTCAACAATATTTTCAAGTATTTCAAAATACTTATTACTGCAACTGACAGATGCATATCATTTGAAATATCATTTGTAGCACATAGTGTAAAAAGTGTTAAGTATCCAAGTGACTTGAGAGACTGTTTTTAAAATTATTGAAGGGCTTAGGAGCCTGCAGCCTACTGAAAGAAATGTCACTTGGGCAGTGGTGGTTTTGATATGAAAAAGGGCAAACATGACAATCATTTTCCCTACCAAAGATCCAGGGCAAAATGAAAACCTGAAATGGCTAGACAGCACTAGGATTAAATACCATGAATTCTGAATGGAAACTTTCAAAAGCCTGGTGAGGTGTACTATGTGCTAGTCATCACAAAAAGTCTTGCAAATGCAGAAGTCAAATTGCCTTCCCACTATGAACTTAAAAGCACTATAGACCTTATCTAGCAAAAGACTTTGTAGTAACCCTATTTACAGCAGAAAAGGTATTAATATGTCAACTGAAGCAACCCTCACTTTGTACTTCAGCAGAGATAGAAAGGCTTTCTTCACTGCATTAAAATATGTGACATTTTTGCAATCTTTCCCATTTTACCTGCAAGCAGGATAAAAACAAAATCTGTGAAACGGGGTAAGGGAAAAAACAAAAAACACCCCGTCAAAAAAAAACTACAAAACAAACCAACCCGCTACACAGGATGGTCCAGAATTCAAATATCCTCTCAAAACAGCAAATAATAAGATGTGGATCAGGTCACGGAAAATGAGACTGGGTAAAAAGGCCCTGATTGAAGACTCCTCCCCTTTCACACTGCAGGTGAGTGATCCTAAAACATTCAAACTACTGCTGCGAGTCTCAGCAGTTATGCTACTAATTTATGAGCCAATCGTAACCATCCCCTGTCTTGCTGTTTACTGAAATTTACTGTGCCACTTACTCTCAACATTACCTGCAATCTCCTTAATCATCTCAACTTAGTAGCCCACTTGTAGTCAAACACTGCAGCCCTTTGTCAGCAGGGCTCAGATGAGTGTCTAAGTGACAAAAGAAAACAAAAATACTAATTTGTAATAGAGATTTCAAAAAGGGGCAGAGATTGATAATGGCAATAATTCAGGAAAAAATAACGTAGTAGGCAAAAAAGCAATCCCAGAAATTTGCTGAAATGGGCAAACAAAAAATTTTCAAAGACATGCAATACACAGAATTATTGGGACAGACATCACAAAGTCTACTGGGAAGTCAACAGTGAGATTTCCCCCCCACCCCCACCCCCAATAATTAACTTAAAGAAAATTCTTCCTACAAAGTGGTTTGAATAATTGCANAATCTGTTGCCTTGCACACTGCTATAGGGTATCTATTAGCTGTTCATGCCTATTCATGTTCAGTGCAAGTCCTTTGGGTTGCATCCAAAATTCACTACATCACAAGACTTTGATAAGGCACCTTACAGTGCACCATGTTTATCTAGCTACATAATTTGAGCCTACATCCAACAGCTATTGACACCTACCACCAGAGTTTTAATCTCTTCAAATACTCATTAGCTACCTTAAAATGTACACTTGTATCTGAAAGCGGTATAACAGAAATCTAGGATTAGATCTGACAAAAACTTCAGATACTTATATGGAGTGAACATTTTCATTAAAATAAAAATTGCAAGTTACTCCACCTAACCCTGAAGGTGCCTCTCTGTTTTACTTAAAATGCTTTGAACACTTTAAAGTTCTCCTTCTGGGTGTGTCCAGAACTACTGCTGTCCAAGAAANTCCTACAAAGTGGTTTGAATAATTGCAGGAAGCCAATGAATTAGTTATGCTAACCTCTTAAATATCACGGGACCAGTCACATGCAATTTTTCATGTGACTATACCCTTTGTGTATTGTGAGTGGATGGTATTTTACTTTCATGAATTCCAATGTCATTTTAGCATCAACCTATACTTCTCAGAAGTCCTGTCGACTCACATAGGCATCCTGTATCTAGGTATGAACTGTAACAGCAATTTCTTAGCATGTGCATGTGTACAGTACCTACTAACAATCAAAGATGCTCCATTTTAACTCACAAAAAGGATGTAGAAACGGGTGCTAATTCAACTAATTCAGAATTCTCTAAGCTTTTAGCCTATTTTATCTTGTTGACTTAAATATATAGCAAGCCAACTTAAATTTCCTTCAATATTTATTTTTTCTGGCTAAACTATGTATCTTGCCAGCTACTGACAATGGCAACTTGAGGTAGCTGTGAAACTTGAGCATCATTCTGAAGTCATGTTTCTATTGATGTGCAAAGCTTTTTTTGTATTATTTAGGAAAAATAGCAGATAAATAATATTTAGAAATATTAATATATATATTATACCATTTAATATTGCCTTTGAATCTGTTGCCTTGCACACTGCTATAGGGTATCTATTAGCTGTTCATGCCTATTCATGTTCAGTGCAAGTCCTTTGGGTTGCATCCAAAATTCACTACATCACAAGACTTTGATAAGGCACCTTACAGTGCACCATGTTTATCTAGCTACATAATTTGAGCCTACATCCAACAGCTATTGACACCTACCACCAGAGTTTTAATCTCTTCAAATACTCATTAGCTACCTTAAAATGTACACTTGTATCTGAAAGCGGTATAACAGAAATCTAGGATTAGATCTGACAAAAACTTCAGATACTTATATGGAGTGAACATTTTCATTAAAATAAAAATTGCAAGTTACTCCACCTAACCCTGAAGGTGCCTCTCTGTTTTACTTAAAATGCTTTGAACACTTTAAAGTTCTCCTTCTGGGTGTGTCCAGAACTACTGCTGTCCAAGAAAGCTCTGCGCCTGTCTCCAATCTAAGCTTGATCAAGATCCAGAAGTTTTCATCTTTTGCCTAAAATCTCACAAAAAACCCCACAGTCCAGTAAGTATACTCCACAAACAACAACATACACAGAGCCAGGATCAAACCTCTTACATTCACAGGTGCAACTCTAGTCTTTCTAACATAGCCTCTGGAATCATCTGGTTTTGCATACCAACTCGGTGAGTCATGCCCCTGTGATAGGCAGCTGTGACTCAACGGTCTCTGCACAAAGTGGAGAGACACTCCCTGGTTCCTCAGGGCCGCACCTTACCTACTGCCCTGCAGACTAATCTAGGTGAAGGTGCCTTCAGTTCTATAAAGTTGTGCTTCTACACAGAAGCACGAAAGACCATTAAAAAAATAAAATAAAATAAAAATCCTGGAGTAGTCTGAAACTTAGGTCACATTTCTAAAGCTGTTTCTTAATTCAGTGAATATTCCACTTCTTAAAGAACAATTTCAGCTCATTTCTTTGGAGCTCAGTGAAAATAAAAAATGTGTAACCTGACTATAACATCTCTTTGTCCTCTGAAAATCTAGGAGAGAAATTCAAAGTTGAAGAAATTCAACAATGACCATACACAAAATATCACAAAAAACATTCACAAAATGCAAATCCTGGCTTGTAAAAATACTGTTATGCTGCAAGATGCCACAATTCGAACAGTTTTGCTTCAGTCTGTGTTGGAGTACATGTAATTTAATTAGAGATCTAACAAGGGTTGTGACTTTAAATTTGTCATTAAAGTGGAGGAGCAATCAAGTGCTTGTTCATAGGTTGTGAGCTGCAGTCATATTACACATGACTAGTAAGACTTCTTTAATTTTTCTTCTAGATTTTGTTAATCTTTGTTCACAATGCTGGTTATGTATTTGCTGAATGTGCACTGTCAATAAAAATATCACAAAAGTGAAAATATGAGAAAAATTAGCCTAATGTAAAATTCACTACAGATCTCAAACTCAGTAACAAACTTAAGTATGGATTTAACACCACAGTAATACACTTGATAAAATATATTGCTGTGGCAAGAATTATGACACATAATTACTTAAGATCAAATGCAAAGGAAGCATGCTGGAGTAGCAATGCTAAGTGCTAATTCTGATATGACTTATAACTCTCAAATCCCATAAGATAGTTTATGTGGAGATCAGACTTAAAAAAATAGACCAGAAAACACAAAATCATACTGAGTGTCAGAAAAAAATAACTAATTCTTCTTTTTTACTTCTTTGAAATAGTAACCCAGAAACATTACTCTTTCTCAAGACTCGAGCTACATCAAAACTGCAATTTGCACTCTGATTTAGCCCTCTCTTCCACCTTTTTAAAAGTATTAGCTAATTCTCACAAACACTGCATTTAAAGTTCTCATGTGGGGTTTCCAGGCAGAGGATAATTATGTAAAAGGTAAAATGAATCACAAAGATGAGATCATAGAATCATAAAGGTTGGAAAAGATCTCTAATATCATATATCTCTCCAAACTGACAAGACTTATTCTTGGGATATAACTACGTGGAAACTGTTGCAAACCTATCTTAAATGCAAGATTTCAGATTGACAGACTGCAATTTTGGCCAAATACATGGCATTATTGTTGAAACTGTGCTTACTATCTACAATATTTAGAAGAATGGTTTCTAATGATGACACTACAGATGGACCACCTCATTTCCAACTGAATGTTATAGAAAAAAAACAAAAACAAAAACCCCAAAATCACATGTACTTCACAAAGTACATCTTTCAGTTCTTGAAGCTATGTTGTCTTCTACAGCAGCCAGTTTAGGTAACATTATGAAGCTCCAAATTAGGGTTCTATAGAGCTTCAGAAAGTCATTTACCTTCCCTGACCTTATTCTGTTAATTTTCTAAGGACAGTCTAAAGTCAGGGAAACAGTTTCCACAATTTTCTATAAAGTATCAAATAGATACTATATTTTACTGAAAAGATCCCTCAACTCTTCAAAAGCCTTTGTAGGCAGAATAAAAAAAAAAAAAACAAAAAAACTAAAAAACACCTACAATAGAGGATAGACCAACTGCTTGCAGTATGTATTTAGAGTTCTATTTTATACGAGTTAATTGGTATTACTGTTTGGGGGATGGATATAAAATGCACCCTCATATATCTGTGGGTATAAATAAGAAGACCAGCAAACAATTAAAAAAGCTAAGGTAGCCAAGCCACATGGCAATTGTTTTTTTTTACCTTCCCTTTTCTCTCTGAAGAGGCTACTGTAGGAATATTGATACCAGCTTGTCATCATTCACTGATTCAAGGAATTCCAACACTTGCCAGAGTTGTTTTCTATCACTAGTGCAGAAAAAAAATGGATAACCTTAAGGAAGACAAGTACATAGGGACCTGAACAACTTTGTTCCCTCATGAAAGTACTTCCTCAACATTCAACTGGTATATTGAACTTGTGTCATGTAAACATGGCTGCAAATTCCCTTTGCTCACAGACCCACTGATAATCACTGCACATGCAACCATTAAGAGCAGCCTGTTCCACACTTAATCAGTCCAGAGAACTGAAAGAAGTTCTAGTAGTTTCAGCATTTGAAAACAATGAAAGGTGCTACTTATCACACATTAGATCTACATATTAGCTCTACATACTAGAGATCATCACCTTCTCCAACAAGACGCATTCCATGTATTTTCATAAATTTTGCCCTCCTTTAAAAAACATTTTTGCTACAAACTGAGCATTCCAAACCAAGGATACAGGAGGGACTGCACATGTAAGAGAGAGGCGGAGATTACATACTAAGGACCCTCTTCATGAAACAATCTTTCTTAACCTTTCCTTAACCATGATTGACATTAATCTGATTATTGATATTGAAAGATACAGAGAAACAAATGGTTAACAGCCTAAAAAGTCAAGTGGAAATACCTCACATCCCTAAGAGCACTAATTCAAAATATCAGTGAATCCTTCATCACTGCGACAAGGAAAAGAAACAGACTTGTGTTAACTGTGCTATGATTAAACAACTACAGCCTTGCCTAAAAACTGAGCAGTAAGACTACAAATTATTTTCAACAAGTTACTGTTCCAGTGACTTTTCTACAAAGCATAAGCAGCTAGCATGGTGCTTTAGATGCAGTTCATATACCGCTATGAGCTTCTCTCCATGTTGTGAAGACTCGGGTAAAACTGTGCTCTGACTAGTAGTTAAGAGTGCCCTGGCTAGATGTATTTCACTGAGAGAAGTAGTATGTACAGTCTCCAAGTCAATTTATTTAGTAAAAGTCTTAACAATACTGACATTGCAAAGCATGTAACTGCATTTCAGAGCAATCAGGAGTAACAGAAATTTCTTAGAGCCTCTTCTAGCCATGCTAATTTCTTTACCTGAAAAAAAAAAAAAAAAATCAAAGAAAGTGAGCTTTATTATGCTCCTTTCATGACTTGCTTAATGAAAGCTGCTTTCAGAACACAAGTTGTCTCTCTGAAATCTAACACAAGCTTCTAACTTTAAACCTATCTTAGTCTGAATTTCTTCAAAACACAGGCTTGAAACAGTATTTAATGGGAGTTCACATCAAGAGGTAGATAGGTCTTTTGCATGAAAACCCAGGACCCACCAGCCTCAAAGACTTACAGCATGTCCTTTTTGAAAAGGTCATAGAAAACAAGTATTTCAGCAAAGCTAATTGAAGGCACATGTACAAGGAAAGTAACACACAACATATTTCAGCAGTATAATCAGCTATTTCTTAGTAACGCAGCTGGGAGTCACCCCTCTCATCAAGTAAAAATCACATCTATTACATAATTATTGTGTATTTAGAAGATACCTTCCTTTAGCAAAGATTGCTTTTCAGACATTTGTTTCATGAGAATATCTGTCTGGCAGAATACAAGTCTTTTTTCCTTTTTTTTTTAAGCCACTTACCATGAGAATCAATTTTCGTTCTGTTCAATAAACATTGTAAATATATGCCCAAGCATTTCCTGTAAGAAAAAAAAGGACCAAAGTATGGGAGGTTGTGCTTCAGAGAATACAATTTTTGGCCCAAGCATTAGGCTACATTCAACAGCATAGATAGGTGAAGATCAAGAGTTACTGATGACAAGGTAAGTAAGTATAAGTTCAAATAAGTGTAAGTTCAAAATACGTATTTAATTTACCGGTTAACAGATGTGTGCATCATTAGCCTACCACAACTCTCTCTGCATGGTTTTAACACAGATAGAAAACCTGATGTGATACTGCCCATTCTCTAAACTAGGTCTGATTCCCATTAAGAAGATAGTCTAAAGAGCCAGCAATGCTCTGTGAGCACACAGAAACTATTCTAACAATATAAAATCTTGAACTTCATAGATGAGATTTTCTAAGGACAAAATTAAGTAGTAGATGAATGCTTAAATCTACCCCTGTCCTCACAAAAAAAAAAAAATAAAAAAATTTCGGTGTCCATGTCAAGGTACTACACCTGAATAAGTGCAGTCTCAAAATCCTGGCTTTCACACAGTTCTTTCTGTTCTACTCACAACATTTCCATGGTACCAGTGTTGGAACATAATATGGAGGAGAGTATGCAATGGGGACTTGAAATCTTTGCTTGCTTATTCAGAAAAAAAATATTTTCTTTGTAGTATCAGTGGAGGAAACATCTCCCTGCGTAAGTAGTACCTCCAAATAACAATGCTTTCAGGGAATACTGATTCATTGTTCCAGAGCAGACAAGGGATAAAGCTGTACCTGTACAAGGGCACTCTAAAAGTGAAACCAAACCACTTTTCAGACTTGTTAGCCAATTTCTAATGAAAGTCTCCTTAGTCCTTAGAAGAGATCACTACAGATCATCCAGACTACCCAAATGTTACTAAGTATTTATCTTCTGCATAAACATTCATGTCCACTATTGCCAGAGATGCTTAATTTCCCGAAGTAAAACCCTATGCAGCGGAACAGATACTAACTGGAACATGTACCTATAAATATAACACGAGCACAATGCTACTTTTGTAGCATTATTCTCTGTGTACAGAACTATAAATGGGAACTTCAGAGATTTCTCTGCCTGTTATGTAGTTCTCTGGTTTGGGTTAAGTGTTCTTAAGAAAAGCTGGCATTCCCTCAAGATCTGAATGAGAATTTGACACAAGAAGCAATTAAAAAACAAAACCAAAAATAATTATTTGTTAGTACAGGTAAAAGCAAGGCAAATCAGTGTCAGTTTACTAGCCTATCTACTTACAAAGAAAATAAATTTATAAATGGATGTGCCAGGCCACGGCCAAATAAGTGTTTCTCTCCAATGCAGGGAGAAGGTGGTCTTGGTAGGCCAATGACTGTACCACTGCGACTCAGTGCAGTGCTGCACTGCAGACTATGGGCTTCCTAATCTCTCTCTCTCACGGATATGAATGCAGGCATGCATCCCAAAACAATTCACCAAATCCTTTCCTATGCAAATGTTTTGACATCTATTTCAATACTTCTGTAACTGGAGGGGAAAACACCAGGGACTATCTACTAATGTACATTTTGTAATAACCAGCATCGGAATATGTGACCAAGGCTTTTGTAATAAACATGATGAAAGTCCTCTTTCCTTCAGAGCTCTTTTGCAGTCAACAAATCCCACTGCCTTATTTTGGCAAAAAGAGATTTATTTTATTCTTCATACAATTCCCACCTGAATTGAGCTCCACTGAAATCAAAGTGACTAACTCAGGTAATGACCCAGTTGTTATGAAGGAACAGAGCAATGTCTTTAAGTCACTATACTACACTGGGGCATGGTGGTGGCAGAGGTGTACCATCATCTTAAATGCTCAAAGATTCCAACTATAGAGTGTCCTCTAACATTTGGGAGAATTTGGACACTAAACACCTTCTCCATAGGTGCAGTATATGAGAGCAACTAAGGTTTCAAATAACATCATCTTGAAGTGAACTCGACATAAAAGATTGTTTAAAATACCTTGTTATAAGTAGTAGTATAAAAATATTATGAGATTCTACCTTATTTCTCATTGAAATCCTCTCTCATGTGAGACTCCCCACACACTGGTATGGAAATGCAACAATGGAATTTGAAGTTTTATTGTTTCCTTTTATATTCCTACATAATGATGAATACAAGCTCTAACGTGAGGTCTTACACGAGCACTGTGAAATTGAGTATTTCTTTCATCATTTTGAAACAGAATACCAGGGAATTTAAATCCAACATGAAACAATAAACTATCAATGGATTTCTGAAAACCAACAGCAAGAATGACAGTAAGTCATCTTGTAAATTTTTTTGCAAATATTAAATATTGAATGCAAGGTATAACTCAGAGAACTGTTTCACAGAGTTCTATTTAGCTTTCATCCACAGTAAAATTTAGATGAGGCACAACAACATAGACATTGAATAGTCTTATCCTCTGGGCTTGATATATACAGAATCTTACAAAAAGTTCACTGTTACAAAACTGGACAGGCAACCAAATCAGGAGCATCAGATGCCAACTGTGCTGTTAAACCTCTACCATTTAAAGGGGGACATTTGCAGGGGTGTATCTCTTCTTTAAAGGAAGATGATATTAATGGTGATGAAAAGGAAAACACTAAGTTACACAGCTTTAATTAGTAAGGATGACAAACAACAGTATCATTTTGTCTTTTTAAAAATGAAGGTTCAGTGTGATTAGTGACTGCAAAAGAAACACAAAATTCATACGGTCAATTTATGTTCTCAGTTCTACCCCTTGAGACTGAAGCCAATTAATATAATTTTCCTCAAGTCCCTATTCAGTTCAACTTCAGTTCAGTCTCCCAGAAATATCCTAATGATATCCTAACGCTTGTATATATCTACCTCTACGTGGTGAATCCTTCAGCCTCCTGAATTTTAAAACAGAACTGCAAGATCCTTTAAGGGTAGAGAGGGCAAGCTGTTTATTCTTATCCTATCAGTTTGAAAGAGATTTTAGACATCCTACAAATCTTGAATTGCGGCTATGCCTCACGTGCTCTGGTGGTCTAGATGACAGTTGGTATTTCAGTTCACTTAATGGAAACTGCATAAACTGTTACACTCCTACAGGAGATATCAGTCTTTGACACAAAAACATGAAGATAATTGTACATTCAAGGAATCTCAGGATATCAATCACAGAGCAGCAAAGTTGAAACATTTCACTTGTTGCAGATAAAAACCTCCCTATTAGGAAATACATAGTTTGGCAGATGTCATCCAGTGGCCTGTGAAGAATAAGTTTATGGTTGACAGATAAAAGATACTAACCTCACAGAATTACCAACATCCCTTGCCACACTTGCATTATGCAAAAATAAACCAGTGAGTCAGGAATACTGTATTCCATTTTGACTTGCAGTCATCCTTTCCAGGTCAGATTCTAGTCTTGAGTTTTTCTCAGTCTGTAACTAAATCTGCTACTGCTTTCTCGAGATGTTTGCCTGACAGTAGGTCTAAGACTTCATTGTATAATATGACTTCGAAAGAACCAAATCAATTTTGCTACTTGCAAAGTCATTCACTGTCTGAGTATATGAGTATCCACTCCCACATCTGCACAAGTCAGAAGGGCTGAAGAGAAATAATAAGTCAGAAATACCATACTTCTCTACAACTCCTGCTCGGGCTTGCAAAGAAAGGCAGGTTAATGGAAATCTTTTTAATGAAGCAGTGGAAAACAGCACTACATTAGTCACAGGATAGTAAAAAAGTGACTGTATCCTACCTTCTCACTTAGCCACACACTACTTTATTCACGATAAGCTACTTTATTGGCAATCCCATCTTGCACCACAGCAATCTGGGCAAAATTATTAACTTACCTTTGATGGGCCCTGCCAACACACAGCTCAACAGCGTGCCTGGATTAGAAGGATACCAAGAGCAGGAAAGCCTGACTACCACAATACAAGTCTACCCACCGAGAACATATAGAGCCTTCAGGCTGTATCTAAAATCCACAATGACTTCAGATTAAAGTGTTATTTTCTGCCTAGACATAACAAATGTTTTAACATGTAAGCATCTTTGCTCCCTATCTCTGTCAATCAGATATAGCTCAGAACCAGTACTTAGTAGTAGTTTCAGAGTTGGCGGCCATGCAAATCGCAACAAAATCCACTTTCACTTCTCTTTGCTAAGCACAATAAATGCCAAAGCTAGTTCAGTTTATCAAGCTCATCTACAATGCTGAAACCTCTGCCATCATCATGCCATGCTTAGGGAACTTTGGTAACCATTCAACCATTCTTGCTTAATCAAACCTATTCAAGTGGCTGGGACTTTGCCTAAGTAAAGAGAGAGTGAAGAATTCTGAATATGGTCCTTATTGCGTCAGGTAAAAAGAAATCAAAGGTCATCTCTTGGCAGTAGAGCCCAAACTTATTTGTGCTTGAGGTAGGTTATTATAGTGCACTGACCTTCACCTGACATCACTTAATGCTTCAGGGAAAATATTCATGTGTCTACAAATTGAAACATGGAGGCTTAAAATGTGAATGAGAGACTTCTTGAACTCGCAAGACAAGAAGAACAGCCAATTACAAGGCATTTACAAAGGAAAACAAGTAACTCCTTCAGCAAGGTGGACTTCAGCTGCTGCTTTAGATAGTCCCTATGCCACAGGCAGAGCATGAAAGACCAGTGGCGATCTTTAAAAAAATTTGACCAAGTTTCATAGGTTTGTTTGTTGTTTTTTTAAAATCAGAGACTACTGCTGTGGTGCATACTGCCTAAGTCAGAAGTCGGGAGTTATACAGTGACATGCAATCTTCTACCTGAGTACTCACTGTTGGAGATAGGCAAAGGCTTGCTGAAAGGAATGCAACTTAAATGTACTCACTTTTTGGGCACTCCTTGACACTGTTACCTGGCTAAGGATCAAATCTGTATGGTCTGAGTAAACAGGAATTTTTTAAAGCCCAGAGTTTTGAAAAGCCCTTCTAATAAAACTTTTGGAAAACAGCAAAACAAAAGGCAGAAACAAACAAACCCTACCTTTCTGAATCCCCAATTGCCAGCAAGATAGATTTGGAAACAGTTTCTCCCCCTCTTTCATTTCAAAGCAGTAGAAACAATCACAATTTAATCACAAGCAGCATGGTTCACAAGAAGTCAGTTCAGTTTCTGTCCAGTTCTAACAGAATGAAAGTAGCAAAGCCATTTTATTTCTTCCATGCCCATATTATTCAAATTTGAATAGGGATCTTTTTTCTTGCTTGCAATTTATTTATATTTTAAACATGCTTATAAACTGTCACTCTGCATTCAGTCCTAGTATGATGAATTTGGCCAGCAACAAATACAGGCAGAAGGGACAGCTTTATGACAACTGACTGATTACAGCAGCACTGACAGTGCCCAAGTAATAAATCTGAACCTGATCCTGCAAAATTGCAAACATTCCTATGAGAAGCAACAAAAGTACTCCAGGCTCCTTAATGACAATGTGAGCAAACCCCTGAAGTGTGAAGAAAAAAAAAAAGGAAGAAATAGAGACAGTCTTTTTGATGTGTAATATGTATTAACAAGTAGAAGCAATGTCTGAAGAAGCAAAGGAATATAGGAAAATACATTTTTAATGGTTGTTTATCACTACAAAAAAAAACAAAACTGACATCCTGCCTTAACCCCGGTGTTTCAAAACATGAACTACATTTCCTGGGCTGTCAAAGCTGAACAATACTAACCGTTAATGGTTAACACACTATTCTTTAAAATCCTTATTCTTATGCTGTTCTAGTTAAGTGCTTAAATTCCACATACAGACCCTGAAGATCTGCAAGGAGGTTTGCCTGATGTTCCACACTCACTCCCCCAGTGTATGTAGCTCCATGGGACTACTGGAAAATGAGACAGAGCTTTCATTGCTGTGAGATTAAGTAATTGCATCCATTCCATATAATTTAACACTCTTTTGGACAGCTTATGTCACGGGATGTCATTTTATTGCAATTATGCAGGGTGGGATTGGACAGGCTCTTGCTTCTCTTTGCCAATCTGATAAGCAAAATAATTTCTTCCTTTTACTTTCATAGAAGTTACATGTTTTAAATAAAAATAACCAAACAAAAATACAAATGTAATATACACCCAAGAGTAGCCTGATGTTACCAAGACAGGACTACAGGAAGCACCTTTACCATGGTAAAAAATCCAGGACACCTGAAAACTTTCCAAGTTAACATTTACTCTCAGATTATCGTCAACAGTTTCACTGACTTTGCCATTTAGAGATAGGTTTGTCCTTTCATGCACTTCTCAGCTAATCCAAATGGAGTATCAGGGGAATCCACTCAATTCAACATTACAGAATTTAGTCATTGGATAGTCAAGTATCTAAGTGACGTTTCTCTCTTGGGGAAGTAGTATTCCAAGCTCACAGATATTCCAAGTGCTGATCCAGCAAGGCGGGAGACAACAACTGTTTTTCACCAAGAAGCAGCTTACATGAAGAAGGGCTTTTGAAAAGCGTTTCTTTACCCACCACCCTCTTCCCAAAACAAGAGCAGAGAAAACACATTGAAACTTGGATATCATGAAGGCAACAAGCAGGAAACCACACTACTTCTACGCAATTTTATGGACAGTATCCCAGCAAACATTTACCTCTGAGCCTTCTCCTCCTGGTCTTTTATGTCAGTAAGGCTGTGCAGTCACAAAGGACAGACCTTGCCCGACCTCTTGGGCAAGCAGGATCCAAGGTGTCACATCAGTCCTGCTTCTACATTGACAGAGACAAATTTGGAAAGATTCTGCTCGCAATCAGGTTTCGCTGCTTAACTTCATTCCTATACAAGAACAGGTCAATACAACCCTCAGACACAGATAAAGGAAGTTCAAAAGTTGAAACTTCAGTTGTCACAACAGTTATCCCTTGAATTTAACAAAAAGGGAGTAGCATTCTCCTATTTATTGCAATACTTTAAGAAGCTTGAGTTTAGGAAAAAAGCATCATTCAATAAGCAAAGTGAAATCAACAAAAATGCAGTCAAAGAAGGCAGCTTTCTGAAGAACTGTATTTCTCTCTACACTTAATCACATACAGCTATGTATAACTTGTGATTTTAGAGCAGTCTTAAAGGAAGGGGAATACAAGATCAGAGTTATGAACAAGTAAATCCTCTGAGAAGGGCTGCATTTTACCTACAAAGTCTTGTAAATTAATTTTTTTTTTTTGATTCCCAGAGAGTCTCCCAAAAGTGCCATTTCCAGGAACTGACTACAGAAGAAGCGTACCTCCTGTTAAAAGAACAAGTTACTATCTCTTGTAGTAGTCAAAGACAAGACTGCAAACTCTAAGGACTCCAAAAACATGAAGTCAGATACATTCATTTTAGCATCTCAGGATTTGTAAGACAATCTAATGATCCTGGGGCAGACCTACTTCCTGATTCCAAAATGTCCCCTGCACACTACTGAACTGTCAATGACCACAGAAGTAGATTCTGTGACTCTGCTAAATGGAACCACCTAATCAGTAACATTTATTTCCGGATCTCTGAAGCTCAGCCATTCCTCTGCACAGATCAGATGAAGGTGGTAAATATCTCTGTGCTGATAAAGACTCCCTCTCTGCTCCTTTTATGAATACATTATAATTTGTCCATCTGATTCTGTATTCATCAAAATTCACAATTCTCACGTTGTAGGGCTTTCCCAGTTCCCAGTGAAACAGAATTTCATTTTGATTTCTGTGTCACCAATAGTCATGCTGAAGTGATGATGTGGAAAAATGTTTGAGGAAAGGAGGGCTCCACATTTTGGGCAGGGCTAATCTCTGAGTTTGAAGTCATATTAACACTTGAAAATTTTCATTTTTAACACCAACAGATTAATGCAAATAAGTAATATGAGCCAACGCCTGAGAACAGTTGCATTCACATATTCTGTCAAGTCATTCTGCCAGCAGAGAATGAGCTTTTTTCACAATTCAGACACAGAACTAGTCCCATTAAAGAAATGAAGAGCCTGCTTGTAAAACCAGGAGATACACAGAAGTAGCTCCTTACATGTGAATGTAAGCATATCAACAGATATGCTTTAAAAAAATACTGAAATGATAGTTTAAAACGCCACTAAGATTTCATGGCTGAAACCAGTCGGCATGCTTTCTAATGACAAGAGCGAGCACATCACATGAGAAAGCCTAGATCTGAAAGACACTGAAGTTACAAATATTCTCCTCCTTCACATTACTGGTCCTTAGATGAGAGCTTTAAAGAAAAGATAATGCCTCTTACACTCACCAAAAAAAAAAAAAAAAAAAAAGCTACAGAAACAGATGGAGTCATTTTTTTTTTAAATAAATTTTTATATATTTTTCCATATAAAGAGTATGGAATCTTCCTGTGAAGGGAAATTCCAAAACCAGGACCAAAATAAATACTGAAATGGGATGCCAAGTAGCAGCATCACAGGATTGATGTGAAATAGCCAACACAAAAAGTCTTTAAGCTGTGATTTGAAGAAACACAGTGGTAAGACTATAAGGCATACTACATAATTTGTTTTTATTCATATACAATAAATACTTTTTATCCCGCTTTCTTTTAAGCATAAAGCACTTTGAATGCAAATTAACTTCAGGAAATTTAACAGTTGGCCAACATCCTGTAATGATCACACCTTATTCAGAGATAAAGGAAATGGAGCAAGATGCCAGTAAGATTTGATCAGCAGCACACAGCAGGCCAATGGTAGTGCTGAAAACAGAAGCGCACATTCCAGCAGCTCACACATATATCACCTAACTACCAGATAAGGCTACTTTCTCTCATGAGGATCATACTGAGATCTTATCAACACTGGAATATTTGTAGTGTAAGAACAGTTCCTGCCAAGTAGCCCCACATTTAACGCTTGGTAATATCATTTAGAAGATATGCAATGGATGTCTGTAGAGGGTGTTGACAAGTCCTGATAGTTTAACAGCAATTAAAATTATGCACACTAACCCATCTCTGGGAATGCCATAACCCTCCAGGGAGAAGCTACACAAATTTGATGTGTGACATGACACTCACAAGTGCCCAGGAGAAAAATGGCTGGGACAGAACATTCCAGGAGGAGACAACCAAGTTGGTTTACACTATAGAATTTTTATCTGTTATTGGCAACTAACACAAAGAAAAAAAAATAAAAATAAAAAAATCAGGCAACACTGAATTACAATTGATGAGACCAAATTCAGTGCCCATCAGATCACTGTTAGTCTTTATTTATGTCTGCTTAAAATCTCCTGCTGAATCATCTAAATTAAGTCTGCTTAATCATCTAAATTAATTACTAGACCATACATTCTCCCTAAAAATATGATATAAACAGAATTTTCTAGTGCAAAGTAGCATCCTGAATGCAAGAGAAGTTATTTAAACTGAAAACACACAATAATCTGCTCTTACTTAATCTCTTATACATTAACATGGCAATCATATTCATTGATCACATATTTAAACCCCATACATTCTTAAATTATTTAGCTTACAGTTACCTGATTAATCCTCCAAACTGCATCTATACCAGGTTAAGCTGCTTTCTGAAAACAAAAGATCTAATAACTGAACTGTATATGTGCCTACTTAAGGGAACAAGACTTTTCACAGAATACATCTCCAGCAAGCACTATGATCACTGGAAGCATTTCACAATTAAAAGCTACAAAATTCTTTACCTATCTACAGTGGCTAGGGCCAAACTATTTAAGGAGTTAAGTCTGATTCAGTAAGTTTTCTGCTCCTTACTTTTTTCCTACTTGCAAAAAATAACAACCTTCTAAAAATTAAGCCTGTTATGATAACACACTACAGGGGACACAGTTAAAATTGCTTTTGAATGGTTGACTTTGGAGTTTCCTGGTATTTTTAAGTGCTTAACCATCAAACCTTAATTTTCTCTTACAGAACAAGTCAAAGCCCATAGAAGTCTCTACACTGACTGCACTTAACATAAACCTGTTTTTTAAAGTAAAAAATCCAAAGTATCTCTACGTGTCTGACCAGCACTACTTCACCTCACATTTTCAGTACAGCTGCCACTGTGAATGGTCTGAATATCACGTATCTGATATCACATCACAAAGAATTGAGACTACTACATGGAAAACCAGCTTTTCTGTTGTTGTCTGTACAGAATCACACACTCGGCACGATCTAAGTCTTCAAGGTGATTCTGTTCATTTTTGGCTTACTTTCAGGCTTTGTTGAGGGCATGTTTGCCGAGCGCAGTTATCCAGTTTGTTCTAGAGCAGAAGCAAAGGTCTTACACTACCATCATAAAACTCACCACTGCCTATCAGCAACCTACTTACTTTTCTGCAATTAAATCTGCTGGAGCTCTGAATGAACCTGTGGTATGAAGTGTGAAAAGACACAAATCTTGCACCATGCAACACCTCCAAGAGCTTCTGAGACTCAGAGTCAGGAATCAGAAATTGCTCCTTCAGTTCCAGCGGGGCTTTCAGATTAGAGTCATCATCAAGACCTGCTCCTAAATAAAACCTGACAAGGTATGTTCAGGACACACTTTTAACAAATAATCCATGTTTCCTACCTATACTCACTTGGAAGGCTTCTATATGATATCCCAAACCAGATGACCTCTTATTTCTAACTTAGCTAAAAATTCTTATTTTACAGCACTTTTCTCCTTAAAAGGCAGTGTCTCCTCCTAGTCTACTTAACTCTGTTGTCTCACTAGATTCCCTGGAAGAGGTGATGGAAAAGAAAGAATCAAAAATTACAGATGTCTAATGAATTTCATCAGTATTGTTTCATTTTAAACCCCTGATGATACCAAATGGGTAGAAATCACAAATATTACATAAGAAGTCCAAGTTGGCAAGCTACAGCTTGATAGATCAAATTGGTGAGAGTGCACTGCCAGTTCCACAAACAGCACTAAACCCAAATTTAGGCTATTTTCAGTTCCTGCTCTTGCCACAGAAGACAGCAGAAACATGTGCATCAAACTGACAGAATATTAAGAGTCCATCCGGTGACTATTTAATCCACAGCATTATACCCTTGTACTGAGTTACTAACAACTAGTTACTTAGATAGAGGTTTCTGATAAAAAATAAACTGCACTGATTCATCAACAGATGACTACACAGTGCATTACAAGTATTTCTGTCACTTTTGTAGACTATTCACATCATTGATGCACCAATTTAAATCTGTCATCTCTGCTAGCAGACATCATCACACTGCTATGTAACTCATGTTGTACCAAAATCTGAAATCTTGGATAATTCTCATGGCTTTGCTGATCCCTTGATAAAAAATAAAATAGAATTAAAAAATACAGAAAAAAAACGTGGTGACGCTGGCAAGTGATAGAGAAGAACTCTCATAGAAGAAGTGACTAAAAAGCAAAGAATTCTTTACCTCAAAAGAAGGGATAGCTGAGGTAAACAGATAACAAAAGAATACAAACTTGAAATACCACTCAGCAAGTAGAGAACAAGTACAACTCTCTTTATAAGGATTTAACAGAGTCCAGCAGTAAATTTAAAGGAAGAGAAAGTAAGTAGTTTATCCACATTAACATATTAACCTGTGGAACTCATTGCTGTAAGTTTTTCTAAACTGTTCGTGCTTCTAGCATTAGAAAAATAAAAACATTTCGGACGAATTAATGGCAAGTGTGTCAAGGGCTATTAACCACACAAGTGTGAACACACTGGCAGTTGAAAAAAAAGTAAAGCTATACCTGGAGGGGAAAAGGTATTGCGAGATTCCCCTCTGCTACGGCGTATACCCCCTTAACCTGACAACTGAACAGGAACAGCTCAAGTGTTGCTAGAATTTAGTGCAGGAGAGAGCGTAGCAAAGCCAGAAGCAGAACAGCGTGAAGAGAAAAGCCGAACGCCAAACGCTGTTCATGCTTTACGCACTGTGCTTAGATACACCAAAAGATTTGGCCCAAAACAAGAACAACTGCGACACGCATTCTTCGTGAGGAAAATTTTTCGCTTCTTTTACTCTCTCATACGAACTGCTGGATTCAGCTCAGACTACGTGCAGTAACTGCTTCTAGCGGGACACCGAGGCGAAACGAGGCAGCTCCTCAACGCACCCTCTGGATGCAGCCCCTGGAAACCGAGCGTGCAAAGAAAGCAGCTTTGAAATGGCTACTTACACAGCCAAAACCAGGCAGAAACACGAGGCGCTGGAATCTCGCAGAGCAGCGCAGAGCAAACAGCTCTCTCACAGCCAGGAGAGAGCGAGAGCTTCTCGGGCCGCGGCTTCGGACGCAACCCGAACTAGCGCAGCCCTCGCCGCGGCCTCGCAGCTCCCCGAGCCCCAGCCGCCCCGGGGCACTTCCCGCACGCCCCAGCCGCATAA
>VWZY01009778.1:331553-356726 GCA_013399075.1 Chloroceryle aenea
GGTCAGGGAGCGCAGGTGGCACCGCGCGGGCTCTGCACCGCACACCTTTCCCGCCCCCTGCAGCAGCTGCGTGTAGAGGGTGTCGGGGGCACGGAGCCGAGTCCCCGCAGGCCCCGGGGCTTCCCAGACGACCTCCACTAACAGAGCCGTTGTGCACGCTTACACTTTGTGTGATGCAGTATATTATACACCATAGGTTTTCAGTTCCTACAGCCGCCCACGGTGACGAGGGCACTAACTCATCCCATACCGTTGCCCTCAGCCACTACAGGAAAACATGAGTCAACTGCCATCTTCCTACCCACTGCCTGGGTGAAAAAATATCTGCTTCTAGCAAAAGTACTCTTAACTAGATAATGCGTGATTCTTGACAGTATTTGCCCAAAAGTCTGAGATTTGAAGTCTAGACAGTAAGCGATACACTGTCACTGTGAAAAGCAAATGACACAAGTGTATAGGAGGAGGATCTTTTCTCGATCACCTGAGCAAGAAATCTGTGTCTATTCCTGCTTTATATTAAGTGCACTGTGCCTCAGATCCCTAAGGACATTTTTGTTGAACGGCGCAATAACGTGTCCAGCTCGAGCTCTCAGCCTTAGAACCAGATAGTCACTGGCAACAGTTCCTTGCAACATCTAGTTCTCTGCTTCAAAAAAAGCCCTAAACTTCTCATTCTTGTGCTGGAACTGACCCAACCAGGTGAACCCATTTGCTTTAAAACACAGCAAAACAGGTTGCTTTTTCTTGGCAACATTTTGGGCTCAATTACACTTGAACCCAGCCAAACCAGTAAAAGATGATGTGTTGACTCTGCTATTCATTGCACCAGAATAATCACTCCATTCCCAAGTGCATATATAGCAACAGGTTCCAAGCAAGAGATCTACTGCAGGAAACTTACTTTTTTTCTGTATGTTCACCAGGCAGTTGCCACAGCATAGCACTCCTGAGCAGTTTCAGATATCTTGTGGGCACCATGGCAGATCTTGGTTCTAAAAAGACAGCTGTATTCAGCTGTATGTTAAGACTTCTCACAGGCAAAGAAAGGCTGCATTATAACACTAAGAGAAGGGTAGCAATGCTACCTCCATGAGATTGAGGTCTCACTTGTAGTAAGTAAATGGGCTGGGAAACCACAGTTTTAATCTAAAGATAATTCCTCCAGTCCCTCCTGAGTTATGCTGTGGTTTGGTATCAGATAAACCTGTATCTGTGCTTCAGAAGCTGGACTGAAGCTTGTTTGGCAAGGGCAGATAATCTAGCAGGAAGCAAATGCTGTGCTACTCTGGCCATGATCTAATGAAATACATAACTGACTAATTGCTAAACCAGAAAGCATGTGGGCAAGAATAGCTCTGGCAGATTACAGTATTTTAGTTCTAATGTCTACTACAGAGTAGATGTTTTGCTTCATCTATTCTGCCAGCTATACAACTGACTACTGTTTGCTTCTGGGAGAGACACAACTGCAGCCAGATGGTCTAGAGACAAGAGTATCTTTTCAAGAGCAAAGACCTATGTCCTTCAGAATCAATCAATTAATCCTTGTACTTGACCAACATGATGGGATTGTTCTGCTTGAGATGGTTCCTAACTCCTGATATTGGGGAAATATCACTAACCATTATCAGTCTGAAAATTAGCTACCCTACTCTATCAAGTCCTCAGGGGAAAGAGGACTTGCTTCTACATTAAGGGAAGATGAACAGCATCAGCCTCCACCCTGGAGGTCCCAAAGGTTGGTTCAGCTGTGCAATAATAGCATCATCAGAAGAGTTGGAGCCCTGGTACATAAAAGCAGAGGCCACAAGGAGGCCTTTCGAAAAGCCAAGGAACATACACTTGCCACTGTTTTCCCTTCCTATTCCTTTGGCTGCCTTTGCTCTAATTTCCCTAGTCTCTCTCTTGTTTTCTGTTTGACTTTCGGAATGATTGCTCCCTCCCAAGGGCTAGTGCAGAGCCCTGTCTCTCACCCCTCTGTCCCCTCCTCGCCTTGCCAATGAGCTGTTCAGAACAGCATGCATCGACTCTTCCCAGCAGTCCAAGAGGAAGTTGTGGTCATACTGATGAAGGGGAGAGGAGCACTCCTTCCCACACCTTATCTCTGCATCAGAGAAGCTGGCACTCAATTTGTCTGAACAATTGCAGAGCTACAAGTCTGCCCTTCTCATTATGTTGCAAGTTTTTTATGGTCTCACATAACAAAAGTGGCTATCTAAGAAAAAAAATGCAATACTCTCAGGCTCTTTGCTCTTTTCTAAATGATGGACGTGAGATTGTGAGATGACATTCTTTTAAATACAGGGCAAAGCATAAATGTTTGACAGAAAACAGCATTCACTAAGACTTTAAATGTAATTTTTTGTGCAGTAATCCACAGAGGAAATGTTTGTTTAAAATTTTAATTTGCTAGCAGAAGATGCAGTAGAAAATAATACATTTGAGGGAGGTATCAACTCACCAAGAAAAGAAAGATCTGGGTCAGGACAGGAATCAGTTTGATTGATCATTTGTTCAGCATGTGATGATCCAGACACCTCTTGTCTCCTTGTGTGAAGACACAGACAGCCACCAGCACCTCTCACACAGCAAGTCCCGAAGATTCAGGTTTGAGATGCGAGGACTATCACTATTTTTTACCTCCAAAGCTGAAAAATTTCCCTGCCTGTAAGCCTGTTCTTTGGCCAGCTGCCTCAATGAAAGAAAAGGAATTGATTTCAGTTAGTTTCATTAAAATCCTTTGCGTTACAGAAGGCTGGGAACAGGACATTAGTACTACTTTGAAAATTCAGACTAGATTACAGAATAAAATTATATGACTGGTAAACATATAACAGGGTAGAACCAGGGGTCTGCCACGCAGGACTGAACTGCTGTTTGCTATTCACAAAGAATCATCTCAAGCTAACAGTGAGAATGAAAGTGTGTGAAAATCCCCATTGGGATAAGGAAGGAGAGAATCTGAGAAAGAAGATCAGATTGTGGTAGAGTAGGAGGCTAGAGTTTCCCTCCCTTGAATTGTTTCGGCCACTTATTATTTGTTTCAGTACTTTCTCTGTGAACCACTAATTGTCGCAGTGGGATCTTTCTGCTTCATTTCCTCCTCTTTGTGAGAGCAGGCGTCAACACTGCAAAGAGTTAGAAATCTGCTGCCTAGTATATGGAAGACAATGTCAGATCTCCAACATGTCCAGCACAGGTCAGTGGCACAGTTAAGCCTTGGGAACTGCCCTTTATACAAGCATTAGATTTTGAGATCGGGAGCAGAGGGTAGGGGGTGTTACCACTGTCACAAACCCAAAAAAAAACAAACAGAAAAAAANATCTTTAAGGTCCCTTCCAACTCTGACAATTCTAATTAGCTTGCTAGCCTGGAAGAAAGACAGTGTAACTGTACAAGTTTTCATCCCTGGATCTGTTAGTCTTTAAGCAGGAGCACTTACAGAAAGAGTGCATTACACCAACAGAAAAGAGCAGTAGTAGCTAGCTCAGTTGCAGCTTAGCTATCCTGAACAACAGCAGTGTTTTGTAGTTCATGCCTACAAACTGTGTTCAGAAAAATTTCCATTTTATGTCCCTTGTCTATGTTCTTCCCTAGTGCTCGGTCTATCATCCCTGTCAAATACTTGCCTGAGAAGAGTGGAGATGCACAGAAGATGGAAAGCTTCTCAATTGGTTGTCACATTATAGAAATGGAAGAACATGCCTTTTTCATGTTTATTCTATTTTCATGTGAGGGTGAGTTCCAGGAATGGCAGCTCCCCAGGAACTGCAGCCACTCTGGGCTGTGGCACCACTACCTTACTCTAAGAAAAAACACAACAGCACAGCAGGGCAAGTTCACTTTCTAGCCAAACAAAAAAGGTCCTCTTCTACCTTCGTCCTCCATAACAAGTATTTCTCTTTGGTCACACTGTAGGATCTCTCCATGTTCTCGATAAGCACCATCCAGACCATTTACAACTACGCAGACCAAGTCTCTTGCTCTTACGCTGTGCTGCATATAAATACCTCAGTAGTTTTCTTTATGTGGACATACTCACTACTTTTTCCCATTGCCTTTTACTAATCAATCGTTAGTCCCTTAGAGCTAGTATTATGAAGTTTTTGGTCAAATAACCTGTCTACATGTTTCCTGCTTAAACCTTCCTTTTAAAACACCCTCTTCACAGCAAGAAATATGGATGAAAGACATGCAGAACGTTAGATAGATTTAGGTGAAGAAAAAATATGCATTTAGGAGAACGTGAGAGTCATTCAACTGAGTGGCCTTTTTAGCTTATGTTATCTTTACCATCTAATAGCATGATCGCAGACCTACAGCACACACAGTGTGTGCTGTTTTACATTTATTTTCCTTTGTTGCTTCTCAGCTGTATAATTTAAACCTTCTTTATTTTACCATATCTGTAACTACAGCACATTCTAATATTTACAAATGGAGAGTGACTTGGCACAATACTGGGTGCAGTCTGTCTGCCATCAGAGAGGCATTTTCCAAATGGGGCTGCCTGCCTCAAGAGCTGGGAGATCTGAACGGTTTGTTTAAAACATAACTTCCTCCAAAAATAGCCATGCACAGCTGTAGGTCTATTGACAACAATTAAGTAACCGGAGATTTAGACCAAAACCTTGGTTAGAAACATTTTAGTGACCAACTAGATATGCCATGATAAATGGGAGCAAAAGATGCCCAAGTTGTTCAAAAACAAGCAGGCAGAAAGCAAGGCACTGGGCTAGGGACAAGCCTATTAATACTTAAATACTGTCATGGAAAAGAGGCAAGAACTCAACTCATAGACCTTAGAAATAATTATGGACATTAGCACCTTTCACAGGTTAGAAGCTGCAGATGCCCAGGCACCAATAATCTTTGCCTAAAACATCTTTATTTCTTCTGGATGCAAAGGGATAGTTACAAAGACCTAAGAATAAGGCTTAAAAATCCCTGTGATCATAGAATCATAGAATCATAGAATAGGCTGGGTTGGAAGGGACCTCAGAGATCATCGAGTCCAACCCTTGATCAATTACCGCCACAGTCACTAGACCATGGCACTGAGTGCCACATCAAGTCTCTTTTTAAATGTCTCCAGAGACGAAGAGTCCACCACCTCCCCAGGCAGCTCGTTCCAATGTCTGATCACCCTTTCTGTGAAAAATTTCTTTCTAATATCCAGTCTGAACTTCCCCTGGCACAATTTAAGACCATGCCCTCTTGTCTTACTGAGAGTTGCCTGGGAAAAGAGACCAACCCCCGCCTGGCTCCATCCTCCTTTCAGGTAGTTGTAGAGGGCAATGAGGTCTCCCCTGAGCCTCCGCTTCTCCAGGCTGAACAGCCCCAGCTCCCTCAGCCTCTCCTCATAGGATCTGTGCTCGAGTCCCTTCACCAGCTTGGTTGCCCTCCTCTGGACCTGTTCGAGGACCTCAATATCCTTCTTGAACTGAGGAGCCCAGAACTGAACACAGTACTCGAGGTGTGGCCTTACCAGGGCTGAGTATAGGGGCAGAATCACCTCCTTGGACCTGCTGGTGACGCTGTTTCTGATACAGGCCAGGATACCATTGGCCTTCTTGGCCACCTGGGCACACTGCTGGCTCATGTTCAGCTTCCTGTCTATCCAGACTCCCAGGTCCCTTTCTGCCTGGCTGCTCTCCAACCACTCTGTCCCCAGTCTGTAGCGCTGCATGGGGTTGCTGTGGCCAAAGTGCAGGACCCGGCACTTGGCCTTGTTGAAGCTCATCCCATTGGAGTCAGCCCATCTCTCCAGTCTGTCCAGGTCTCTCTGCAGAATCCTCCTGCCCTCCAGCTGATCAACACTTCTCCCCAGCTTGGTGTCATCAGCAAACTTGCTGATGATGGACTCAATCCCCGCATCCAAGTCATCGATGAAGATATTGAACAGGACTGGGCCCAGCACTGATCCCTGGGGGACACCGCTGGTGACCGGTCGCCAACTGGACGCAGCCCCATTCAGCACCACTCTCTGGGCCCGGCCCTCCAGCCAATTCTTAACCCAGTGCAGAGTACGCTTGTCCAAGCTGTGGGCAGCCAGCTTTCTCAGGAGGATGCTGTGGGAGACGGTGTCGAAAGCCTTGCTGAAGTCCAGATAGACCACATCCACAGCCTTCCCCTCATCCACCAGGCGGGTCACCTGATCATAAAAGGAGATCAGGTTGGTCAGACAAATCTAGCTGAAAATCAACTGCGAGACAACGGATAGGAAATGCTGAATAGAAGAGTAGTTATAAACATGCAACTCCCTCAAGATGCTCCTAAATCAGAGATTTATTGGTGGGAAAGCATAAATAGCAGTGCTTATAGTTCAAACAAGTAGTACTGCTTGACACGACGGCCAGCATGTGGCTAAAAGCTTCCAGTAGAGAAGCTCTGCAGCTGAGATAACCACCTCTGTTAAGCAGCACAAAGATGGTAGTGAGAGAATCCACACACCAGTTCTCCTTGGTCTGCATCTCCTCACTCATCACAAATTTGTGCTTTTCTCCCCATGCTGGAGCTCTACAATCAAGCCTTCCGAGCAATGTAAGAATAACAGGATGATGCTGAGGAAATTGTTCTTGAGCATAAGCTTTGACCCTTCCAGGCAGTGAATATGAGACGCGTGGTCTGGTCAGGTCCCTGGCACATTAGCTGCCTTTGTGAAGTTATTTGCTGATTCAGAGGTGTGAAACTCTAAAAAACACTGTGGAACCAATGGCACTGCTTGTGGTACTGAAACAGCATGGATTCCTCCTGGGCTGTTATGACTTCATAAATATTGACTTTGGATAAATCTTCTGACAAAATTCTGCTGGGTTTTTTTCTTCTTTTTCCTCCCAGGTGGGTTCGCAGATCTAATTTGCTTAAGGCAACATGCATGACACAAGAATAAGCCCTTTGAACAGTAACGCAGTTGCTTGGTCATGAAATAAAAAAAGCCAGGATTTTGATTGATAGTTAGAGTTCTCACTGTTTGTTTTTTGAATTACTCTGGATTCTTTGTCACCTCAGTGTTATTGCCAACGAGATGCATCAGAGCTTATTGGCTGAAATACTATTTTAAAATAATTTTTCAATTTTTACACTTTTCAGTTTTCCTTTTTTTTTTTTTTCCCCTCTATAGAAGCAATGCATTTTTATCCATGCATGTTTTTTCTTCAAGAAATCTTCTAAGCTACAACTAGTCACACATTGGGCCTCATTCTTTTCTCATATGCAGCAATATGAAAATTCAAACAACATCATTTACTTCAGTAAAACTATAACTTAGGCAGTTCATTAGAATTAGGTCTAATGCACTTTCGAAAAGTATTGATTTTCACTCTGTGACATGATTGTGTAATTGCCTTAGCGCATTGCTATATGAGTTAGCAGTCACAACTGTCACCCAGTCAACACTAGCATGCAATTCTCCCAGTGTTATGCACAGGGAAGACCTGATCCAGTACAAAAGTGTCAGGAAATCACAGTGAAGACAAGTACACTGAAGAACTGACTGCTTCCCTTCTTTGGAGGGAAAATCAGGCACTTCTTCCTATAGAAAAGCACTTAAGTGTTAAATGTGCTGATGCATTTTGCTGAATCGAGCCCAAACTTCTAGTCTTTTATTCTCAACAGAACAGACTGAGAGAAGAACCAAAAGGAGCATAACGACAGACAATAGCTACATCTGAGAAAACAGAAGATTAAATATGACATAAAGCACTTAGCAATGTTCTCCTTTGGCAATTGCAAAGGTAGCTTAGTAGACTTCAGCAATATTTCCAGCAACGCTAGAGTCAAGTATTAGTATTTAATTTGTACTCATTATTTCTTGCATTGCTGCACCTATATGAGACCCACACACATACAGAGCAAATTCACATGTCTAGCTTGGAATAGAGGCTGTTCTCAGGGTTCTCTTCAACATTACCCACTTTCCTGATTTATTGATTCTTGTCTGAACTTAAAATTATCTGAAAACCACTGTAACTGAGAAAAACTTTAGTATCCATACTCAAGCACTTACTGAATGCCTAACCTGGAGAACAACATCCAGCCTCTGTGATATGATCAGATACTTGAATGCAAGTCATTGGCAGGAACACTCCTATCATCATTTCTTGTCATGCTGTCTGTTGGCAGCTTGGTGCTAAATAGTTTAACATTTGTATCAACAACTCGATCAGGATATTAATTTAAAGCAGAAGAGAGCTGTTTACCAAAAATAAATAAAAGGGTTATGGATGATATAAGTACTGAGCTATGGGGCTTGCCTTCCCATCCAGTGGACATGCCTAGATATTTTTCCTCTGATTCATGAAGATACTGGACCACAGGCAACCCCCATACTGGTCTGCAAGAAAATCTTCTGTCAAAACATTGGTCTATCCTCAAAACTTTTCCAGTGCATGAGGAACATGAAAGAAAACACTGTGGTTGCCCTCTGCCCTGTACCTCCTGAGCATTAATTGATCCACATCATCTTTTACCCTCACTGGATGGTGTTAGCCCTCATACAGTCAGGCTTTCCATTCTACAGTGAGAAGAAAAGTGCAAATGAACGCTGTGTATTGACTGAGTTATTAACTTATTAAAAAGAGAAAAAGACAGGACACTGGGCAATGGGCGTGTGCTCAAATTCCCTTTTTGAAAATGAAGGGTTTTTTTAGGATGAGGCATATGCAAGCAGCAGTTCAGGCAGGGTATGTGTGAGTTATCCGTTTACATAAATGGTCACAGCCAAGACTATCCAGCTGCTCTGTAACACACTTCCTACACCATGAAAAATTATCTTTGCAGCCAAATCCCTATGAATATAATGTGAACAAGATTTTAGCCTGTCCTCTGTAGAAAGAGGGAATTCTTTTGGGACAAGAAACCAAGATATGTTCCACATAAGTCATGAATAATCTCATTTTATAAACCCACCCTAGGGTTTATTCTTGAAAAGTTTACCAGCAGTGACTAGAAGTAGTGCTAAAACACTTGAATGTATTTTCTATACTAGACTTTCAGACAATAAATTTAGAAATATATAATCTAGCAGCTACAGGATGAAGAATCTAACTGCCCATTACTCAACAGTTTGAGTCTAATTAACCACAAGTGCCAACATTTATTGTGCAAAACAGACTCCTCCTTTTATTTCAGTTTGGGCTCTTAAGAAGCATTAAGCTTAGTAGTAGTTAATTGTTGAAATCCTGCCTTCTTTTTCTCTTTATTTATCTCTACATAGAGGTGCAAAATAGATTGTCAGTATAGCTGTCTTCCTCCTGCCTTCCTCCAAGCACCTCACAAAAATAACAGATATTTTGTAGCAGGAAGAATCTTTTCCCTGAGATGATACAGCAATAATTGAGCTACACAAGAATTTCAGGTGACACAGCCCACCCAGCCTCACTGGATTTCTTTCATCTAGTTGTGCAGAGCCCCATCTATCTCCAGCTTGCTCTCTGGCCAGGCATAGCACAAGAATAAGCTGCCAGCATGAAGCTTGAAACAAACAGACTGGACTCCACACAGCCAAAGGCTGAGCCACAACAAGTGCTTGTGCCTGTTCTCTGCCTGCCATCTAAAGCAACACAATCTGGCCTCTCAAAAAACCTGTTACTTCTAAAACTTTAATTTATCTGCTGCAGTGAAATAAAGGGAGAAACAAATGGGGTGGGGAGGAGAAGGAAAATGTTCTATTTCATGTAAAGATTAACGAGGATAATTTAGTAAACTAGACTTCATATGTTGTGTCTTTGTGCACAATGGAAACAACACACAGTTCACCTCAAGTGGATGGTCAATGGACCTCAAGCACTTGAAACAAGGGATAAGCACAAACAAGCACAAGTGGATGAGGAAGACCAGGGCTCTTGGAACATCTCAGTGCAGGCATATTCTTAGGGCTATTATGCACTACATATGTATAAAAAACCACCCAAACTCTGCTTCTCTGATCTACCTTCCCATAAAACCTAATCTATGCAATACCAACATCTGTTCAGCAGGACAGGTATATACATAGAAGAATAGAATAGAATAGGAAAGAATAATAGAATTATTAAGGTTGGAAATGACCTCCAAGATTATCAAGTCCAACAGTCTACTAAATACTATCAGGAACACTAAACCATGCCCTGAAGTGCCACATCCAGACATTTTTTAAACACCTTCAGGGATGGTAATACCACCACATCCCCTGGGCAGTCTGTTCCAATGCCTCAACACTCTTTCAGTAAAGAGTTTTCTTCCTAAAATCCAATCTAAACCTCCCCTGGTGCAGCTTAAGCCCATTTCCTCTTGTCCTATCACTAGTCACCTGGGAAAAGAGACAAGCACCCACCTTACTACAACTTCCCCTTCAGGTCATTGTAGACAGAAATAAGGTCTCCACTCAGCTTTCTCTTCTCCAGACTANCAGGTCAGCTGGCCACAGAAGGAGATCATGTTCATTAAGCAGGACTTGCCCTTCATGTAAATCCCATATATATTTTATACGTATATATATACACACAGAGAGCTTCAAATTAGATAGCTTCCCACATTCTGTAAAAAAGTAAATAGAAGTACTAGTGGAAGGCACTTTTCTCATGTTGGAAGAACACCTTCTAGATGTTTAGAAAGTGAGTGCATTACTCTTCACTATCTATAAATATCTCTGATTCCCAAATTCCTTAAAGTAGGCATTACTAATTTTTTTTTTTTTTTNAGTATGATCACTTCTCCGCTTCTGCTGAGGAAGTGGACACACTGGTTTTGATAAAGGCCAGGCTGCCCTTGGCCTTTTTGGCCATGAGGGCACACTGCTGGCTCATGTTCAGCCNTATATCCTTATGCATTTCAGCTGCACGGAAGAGAAAAGAATTTACATGTAGCTTTGAACAGATGTGTTTACAAGTGCAAAAGAAGAAAAACAAAACCTTACAGCTATGTTTCTATTTGAAGTGTTTCTGGATGCTAACTTTACAGTTCTCATAGTTTATTGCAGTTTTGTGGGGTTAATTAAAGTCCTTCTACGGGATCAGATAAACAAAAGGAATGTGGGAGGGAAAGTGTGCATTTTATCTACTGTCTATTCATCTCAAATGAAGGCTGCCCCATGTGTACAATCAAACATCTGTGGAAGCCTACACTTCGACCAGAGCAATCACTCTTTTCATTCCTGTTTTGGTAGCCGGTTCTTTTCTTGAGTTTTGTGTGTGTGTAGGCATACACACATATGTGGCTTTGGCATACTTTTCACAAATGAAAAAAAAAAAAGTAAGAGTGTTTACATGACATTTTGTTATTGTAAAAGCCAAAAATCTTCAGTCCTCACATTGTAGACATGTAATGTTTTAGAAACTTCTAGTCCAGTATTTTATAAGAGTTAGGAAGTAGCCTTTCTAAGCCATATGTACCAGTCACATACAGATGTGAGAAAAAATGATGCAATCAAGTAAATCAATCTAGGTTATATTTACCTTATACATATGTGTAGGATCTTCCAGTACATGAGATGATCCAAAATGGAATAAAAACAATGAAGAAATACCATGTGGACTTCAGCCAACTGCGTCAGACCCTTAAACTGCAAGCAAGAAACAGCTTACATTCAACTTTTAAATAACAATTTTATACTGAAAGATGGGGCCGTGATTGCTTAGGAGCTCTTATTCCTCAAGGCTTTAAAAAGCATGTTTTTCTTCCTAGTTGTGGTATCTCCACCTGTCAGAGTCATTCATTTTGGTAACTAAATGTTGCTCCTTCTGACATGGAGCCTGGCATTTGACTCGTCTCAGGTACAACCAGCAACATATAGAATACAGAATGGCACTGATACGCTCGGAATGAAATTTCTTTAGTCATACCAACATCCTTGCCTCAGGACTCTGAGAGCTATAAGATGAACTGAATGTTTCAGGTCAGCTTCATCACAGGGTTAAGAGAATCATGCCAAAAGAGAAGGCACATTTACTTCTGGTTAGAAAGAATTATCAGCCTAGTTCTCCATACATGAACCTTCACCAGACAGATGCAAAAAGCTACAATGAATTCTGTCTGTTCTGGACTCATTTATCAAGTTTGAGCTGCATCCATCTGTGGCAAGAGTTTCACATCTAAGTTCATGGCACATGACTGTGCTGTGGTAGACACAGAACAGAGTTAAAATAAATCCACTGAAATATCATTGGTGCACACCAGCTGTGCAGTTGAAAAGGCAGGCAGTGTATAAAACAGAAAAAAAAGACGGTAACATAAAAGTAGCTCTTTGCATAACAGATTTTTAGATCCTTTCACCTGAAGTCAAAATAGACTTTTTATGTCATCAAGAAGACAAAATATTTTATTTCATTTTTGAAGATTATTTTTGAAAAATCATTCTGTGATAAGACACTGCAATTCCCTTGATCCAGTAGGGTATTACCACAGTCTAAAATGGCACAACAACCAATAAGACCAACTGCTTCTCCTAACAATTTCTCTTTCTACAAAGTTAACAGTTCTCCAGTCTAGCATCTCAGATAAAGCACTGTGGTTTTGGTACTTGTGTAACTACCAATTAGGTTGCAGCAAACCAGACATTTTTATGGGCTATTAAAATTGCTCCAAGCTACTTAGCTATTACTTTCCATACTATTATGTAATTTACTTCTACCAATTCTTTAGCAACCACTGCATCTTTTGGAACATTTTGCAGCTGAGAGACACAGACAACTGGGCCAACTCCCTGAGTTCCATAGTGCACCACTGAAACATCTGTACATCTTACCTACCTTATGTCATGTTTTTCCAGGGCTCGGTGTTCATCTATAAAAACGGTATAGTTCCATTTCTTTTTTATTCAACAGCCCTCCTTTTGAAAGCTTAGCATTTTCTATTAAATTATTATTTTACAATAATAATTAAATAAATATCTTTTTTTCTTATTATTATTTAACTTTCTATTACATTAAAATATAACTTTGAGAAAGCTAAAGAGAAACCTACATCTCTCTATATATAATATATACTGTCTGCACATTGAGTCAGAGCCTAAGCACAGCATGTCAAAATGAGTTCCTAGAACCAAATCATAACCTCCACTTTAAGGTGTGGACTAGCTGAATGGAAGAGAAAATGCATTACAATGTCCAGAAATCTGTCAGAGGTTGAAAAAGGTCTTCAGTTTTAACTAACCCTGTGCTCTGCTTCCCATATGTACCCCGGGCACAGTGCATCTGGGGATTCCAGGCTCCAGCAGGGTGTAGCTGACTGGAACAGAAATGCAGCCAGAGAACCCAGGCTCTGCACAGCTGAAGTTTTTGACACATCCATAGAGATGCTTTGCAGAAGTAACTCTCAGTCAACTACCATGTTTTTCTACCTGCACAAACTCACAGTACCTTGGTATGGGCAATGAAGATTTGAAGATGTTCAGCTAGGGCATTCTGTTTTGGATGGGACATACTTGGAGACCTAGAGTATTTCCTGACAGACTATGAAATAGACAGAGAACCAGCCCTGGGCCTATTCAGCAGGAAGGCAAACTTTATTCCCTCACAATCTCTGACTGGAGATGGATAGAAAAGTTGTGTTTTTTTAGTTCCTAGGGAAAAGCTGATAGTTTTGGGATGATGGATTTTCCAAAGCAGTTTAATTTACAGTGAAAAATTATAAGTTTCACATTTGGGGTGTTTTTTTTGTTGTTGTTTTGTTTTTATTTTTTATATACTTCCCTGATTTTCTCACTTTTGCCCCACAGTTCCCTCTAGAAATAAAGGAGTTGTGGATAAAGGAGGTTGGAGAGGGAAAAGCCTGTGAAAGTGATCCTTCTTCCCACTAGTTTTCATGTATTTAATAAAATCTGTTTCTTCGGTCCCTTCCAACTCCTACCATTCAATGATTAATAAGAGAAAAGATACGTAAGTGTGAAAACCTTTTTCTTATTGCTAAGATAACCTAAATGTAACCCAGAACAGTGTAGAGATTCAAACTGTAAAGTACAATCCATCAGAGTCATTAAATGCAAATACTTACAGAGTTTTTGGCATTCTAAGATTACTGTTAGTACAAGGTAAAACCAAGCTCCAAAAGAACTTCTTTAGTAGCAGGAAGAAGAAAATATATCCTAAAATTTTGATAACTAATTTAAAAAAAAAAACAAAAAAAGAGGCCTTTTGAATTTTTGCTCATACCAGATAGAAATACTTGGGGGGGCAAAAGGAAAAACAAAACAAAACAGCACAAAACCAGAAAAACAAATACTAATACAGAAAACCCTCACAAAACCCAAGCAAAACAACCAATCAAAAAAACAAGCAACCAACAAAAACAAACAAAACCTAAACACACATAATTTAGAAACACTTCTGCTTTATATTCACAGTAGACTGATACAGAAAATATAATGTCATAAAGGTTTAGAACTTCAAGCAATGGGAGAACAATGTTCCAGAATTATAAAAATTTAAACAAAAGGATTAATCAGAATTTGTGACAAAATTGTTTTTAGAAGACATTGGGTTTTTTTTCTTCAGTTGTGTGTGGGTGTCTAACAGAATTGCACCTCAGTCTTTTAGGCCCATACCAAAGAGACACTGACTGACACCATTTAATGCCCAAAAAGTTCAAAAAATTACTTCTGCAGCCACTCGCATAAAAAAGAAGTGGGAAATAATAAGTGAAGAAATAAACTAAGTCAGATGCAGGCAGTTTCATAGTAGGTACTACTACTTTTAGGTTCTTTCAATCAGATTAATTCTGATTCATAATACTTTGGGCTTGGACAGCAACAACACAAGCTACCCTAGAGAGCTCAGCTGTTAGAAGTGCTAGAATTGTTACTGTTGAGAATACCGAAATTAAATTGCTAAAAAGGTTCAATATCTTCCATCAGAAAATATCCCATTATCTTGCAAAATGAGGTGTTTCAGTGGACAGATACAAATTTAACAAATATAATAAGATGAAGTAATTTTTCTCAGGTGGTAAAGGAAGTTCTATACAACTTCTATTGTTGAGAGATCAAGACATAAATTAAGGACTATCAGTTTAGGTAAGAAAAGGTGTGTTAACTTGCAAACACATCAGTATCTTTCGCATTGTTCTAAATTGGTTCAAATTACATTAAATCCTTTACCTCAGTCAGGATCATGCTGTTGAGAGCATCTTTTTAGCCAGGAAGTACGATAGCCCAGTATTTCCAAGGCATTTCTCTTGAGTGTGTTCTGTATAAACACTGTTCAGAAGGGGTTAATTCCTAAAGAGCCAGAAAGCCACTGTATGAACTAACTCAGGTTTTGTTCATCATGTTCTGCAGGACACTCCTGCCTGTGGAGTGCAGGTTTTTGAAGATGCTGCCTGCCCTCCTGCACCAAGTTCCTGTCCAGAAAGATGGCTACTTGAATCACCTATGGGTAACAAATAACAACAAATGGAGCAACACTGCTATGATTTTGTACCTCACTAGTTATGATGGTAGCAACATTGCCTGGCATAAAGGTCATTGCTCTATGAGGGCGATAAATCAGAACCCCACATACTACCACTCCTAGTGGCATACATGACACAGAAGCCAGTTGTACAGATCCTAAAACACAGCTTATGAAGAGTTCAGTGCTCTTCCTTTACCAAGAAAGCTACTGCCTCTTCACTTGCTTCACCATGAACTTACAGGATAACCCAGCAAAGACCATCTGTCCATCCTTGCACAGGGCACATGGTTATGTGCAGACATCTTCCTGAGTTATTGCTTAGTTGGATAGATAAGAGTTGTAGAGTCATAAAATTGCTTAGGCTGGAAAAGACCTTTAAGATCATTAAATCCAACCATTAACCCAGCACTGCCAAGTCCACCACTAAATGATGTCACTAAGCACCCCACTGACCAGAAATACAATATGGAACTCAACCTGCTATAACAGACCCTTCAACAGCACACACCTTCTCTGTGTAACCTAGAATAGCTTATAAAATACCAAATCTTGACATATTTACTGACCCATGGTTTATCAGATGAGATTTGGAACATGCATTACTTAGAAACAAACATTTAGAATACAAAGGGGAAAATATATCTGTGTCTCTTTATACAAAGAGAATGCCTATTGTTTGAAGATGCTCATAAACTCCAAAAGCTAATAATAATCTTTGATGGAAAGAACTGATAGGAAGAACATACGAAAAACATCAAAACCTTAGGCTAACTGTTAAGTATGTTTCAGAAAATACTATCATTTCACTGCAGGAGATAGGAGAACAGATAACAAACATCAAAATCTGTAATGCATCTATGAACATCTTTATAACTACCAAGAAATCAATGGTTGTCACACACCAGTGAATTTTTTGACAATGTGAAAGAACTGTCTCTTTCTAGAGCCCTATCTTAAAGTGATTCCAGACCCTGCTCAGCTTGGCTGGGCAAAGATAGCTTGATTATGAATGAGCTCTAGGAAATCAGATATGTATCAACCAAGGTTATCGTAATCCTGCACTTTCAAGGCTTGTGTGAAACTGAAGGACCTTATGGCCCACGACACAAAATCAACACAAAACAAGCACTCAGCATATCACTTAATCAGATATACTTTTTCAGAATTTTTCTTTTTCTTACTCTCCCATGGAAATATTTCCCTCCAGGGAATTCAAAAGCATTCTAGATCTTTCTTCTTCTCTGCTTCTTCTAGGGCCCTGGCCTATAGAGCCATCAGAACCGTTAGGAAAGGCGTCTTTACTCAAAGGAAAGCAAGAAAACATTTCCATAGGCTTCTGAAAAGTACAACTAAGACCTGTTACATTCAAGAACACCAGTAAAAATTTATAAACACATAACATCCAACTTTTTTAATCCTTATAGAAATGCATAGGGTTGTGAGAATCACATTTGACAGTCAGCATTCTCACGCTTCACTTCATGACAGGATACCAAGGCTAGAAATAGCAGGACACGTTTTTTCTGTTGAGGAAGACCAAAGGGCTGAGAGTGACAGCAGAGAGAGTGAGAAAGAAAAAACTGAATACCCTAGAAAAGATTCTTCACTTCCCTCTAAAACATACAAGGCTTCAAACATGTCCATTCTGTTACAGACATTGACATCTGCCTACCCCATTTTGCTTGGCTCACAGCATATACCGGTGCGTCATGGGAAAGAAGAGAACTTACAAAGCCCAGCTGTAACATAACAAGATGAGTCATAAGCCAGGTATGTATCACTGATAATCGCACACCTCGAGAGAGATGTCAGAGTGCCAGGAAGCAGATGAGAACAGCAGTCCTCTGGGTGCTGAAGGATGAATAAAACAGAAAGTCTATCACAAGTACGTGACAGAACAAATCTAGATCACCTTCCTTCCCTACTTCCTTTCCTATTGACAGGTTTTCATCCAAGGTGTGATGCTTTCTAGAAAAGTTCTGACAGCTCATCTTGAACAACCACCACTCTGCTTGAAATAGGAATAAATAAATAAATAAAAAGTGTTCCTAGTTGTTGAAAGCTTTACAGGGTGCCAACATTAACTGACAACTCTTGTTGAAGTAGGCCCCATTTCTTACATCTATGCTTCTTTACCCTATTTTCTACTGTTTACTCTCTCATAATGGCAAATGCTTAGAGAAAAACTAAATACATACACACACAGACAGAGTATATTCCTAATCTTGCCATTGCTGCAACTCTTTTAGTTTTAGAAAAAGGAGCGTGGACGTATTTTAATCACAAAAAGCTGATTAGATAAATCTGGCCTGACTTGTTTATATGATAAACTGCTGCAACAGCTTCACCTTCTACAGCACACTGCCAGTGCTGGCCCACAAAGCAGATATGAGTGCCAGCTCTAGCTCACTCGCATTCCCTCCCTGTTCTTCCATGGTGTGGGTACTCACTGTCACAGGATCATACCCATGAAAACTCTTGAGGCTGTAATTCTTGTTGGTTTTTCTGTTTGCTTTGTTTTCAAACAAAAAACAAAGAACCCATTGCCGTTGTCAGTACATACATCTCAACAGGTTTGTTGCTAAGCCCAACACACTGTTTTTGATGTCAGTGAATAATGTGCTCATTCACCCCTAACAAAGCATGACAGAAAAGTTCAGAAATCAAGGGCGAAATACCATTGCTTATCCCCACGTCACAACAGCCAGGAAATAGGAGATGTGGAGTTTGTTGTCGAGGTCACAGTAAGTCTAATAAGGCTTTGAAAAGCAAACTCCTGCTCAGCACTGGCCAAGTATGCCTCTTACCCATTTTTCCTGTACTCGTTATCAGTTATGATGTGTGAAGATAAAGCTGATTAAAAAT
Organism: Chloroceryle aenea; assembly: GCA_013399075.1. Classification (NCBI taxonomy): domain Eukaryota; kingdom Metazoa; phylum Chordata; class Aves; order Coraciiformes; family Cerylidae; genus Chloroceryle; species Chloroceryle aenea. The sequence goes on from VWZY01009778.1 coordinate 349,788, forward strand.
AGCATGAACTTTATATTCAAGTAAGAAGTTATTTCTCAAGCCCTGTAGTACAAAAATAATCCTATCAGCTGAAGATTATTATATAATAAACTGCAGCCTGAAACGTGAGTTGAGAAATTTCATATATATTTTGCAATATCCCTGAAGAACAATATGCTATAGGAGCTTAAGTCATCAAGTCAGCTTCTCAGTACCATCCTAAATTGTGCAGCATTATGACCTACTCAGGTACATAATAAAAGTCTCTGACAGAAAACACTAATGGAGATATACAATTCCTCAGGCCACCTGAATTGTTCCTATACTACATATTGTTAGGCCATTTTAATTTTTAAGTCTCAAGAAACAGAAGCATCATTTTAATTTTGCTTGTAGAGCTATCCTAAATTTTAGGCTAACTCTTTTCTTTGTCTTCAGCAGGTATTAAGTCCACATCCAAATTCATCTCCTTCCTGGAATTTGTCTAGATGTCACTAATCTAAAGAGGGAATTTTTGTCACAGCTGGAGTTAGGAAGCATCAGCTATGGACAGCAAAAAGAAGTAATTCCCCAAAACTTATGTGCAGACATTCTGGCACCTATACACAGGCTAAACTACTTATATAGTGTCCTTGCAATCTCACTATATTTCTTCTATTTAATCAAAATAGTTATAAATTTCTTAATGTCTTTAAATTTATGACTTCTTATCTCTCTAGTGTCTTCATTTGTGCCTATGTCACCAAATTGCTCAATAATTCTACTTCAAAGGTAGGTCGAATAACCAAACCCGCAGAGATTACAAATCTTGTAATCACAGAATCATAGAAAATGCTGATGGCCGGGACTCTAGAGACATCTCTTCTGCCTCACAGAGGATCAGATCTACCTGACAGCTGCCTGTTAGAGATGTTCTTAAAAGCCCAAGTGACAGAGATTTTACAGTCTCCCAAAGGAAGAGGAGTGGTACATTACCCCTAAGTATTAAGCAAAACTAAGCAGAACTCATCCTACTGCAATTCAAGGCCTTCTTTTTCCTACAAAAAACTTGAAAACTCTTTTTTTTTCTACCTTGCAGGTGGTTTTTATGCATTTGAAGGCATTATTTAAGGTGGGAAGTTTTATTCTCTGTCAGAGAATTTAGCTTCTTGAGAAAGCACTGTCACTATGAGAAGATGAAAGAAACATATTTAGACCTTCTGTGAGCTCCGAAATTTTGGTTTATTTCCTAGTGTATTTGACACAGCTGTTTCTACACTGAGTACTGAGTGGTGACAAAGTATGAGTGGCCAAGTATGAACGACATAACTGACCTTGACAACACTAGAATTTCAGAAGCAACTCACTGACCCTTTTCCTTCTATGCAGCTGAGAAATTGGTAACTTCTAGTCTGTTCTTGAGTTACTCACTTACTGGTCCTTTGGCACAAGTCAGAAAAAATCATATTGTATGAAGGCACTGCAGGGGCTCTGAGGTAGAACACCTAAGAGCTGCAGCTATGTTTCTCTCATTTACTTCTATGTCTTCTTTTATTTACCTCCTATTCTTTTTTATGTAAGGAGTAGGGCAGTGTAATCATGGCAATCAGAGACCTTTGTGCTGGCCATTGGAGGAGAAAAAAAACAGTCATCTAGGGTGAGCATAGGTACATCACTGCATTTGCACTCTTTGCAATTACGAATTAACATATATGAATGAATGATAACAAATACCTACCATATCTTTCTCCCTTCTAATATTCCCATGTTATGGTTTATGATAAATGTGATTCTAGAAATGTTAATGATGTCAAGCCTTTCAAGAATCTAAACAGCAAAGAACCATTACCCTGCCTATAATTCAACCCATCAGATGACAGCTTTCTGACAATAACATGCTCTTACTGTAGCTGTGAATATGGACACCAAGCAACAGAAAAACTGTTCTCAAATTCTGTCCCATGTTGAAACAAGCCATGGTCAGATACCATATTCTGTAAGCCTCAATAGACACAGTCATTGGCTTCCATTTCACTGTAGCAAGAATGAACAAGTCACAGAATCTTTATCAAGATGAAATTGCCTTTTAGTTCTTGTAAATTGCAACAAAACATCCATATTGATCGGTATGGATGGCACCAGTGAAATCCTGGTGTCCTGAAATTAGTGAGAGTTTCTAAACAGGAAAGCCAGGTTGCATTCTTTATTTACAAGCTTCTAAAATCTGAGCATCTATAACTTGCTATCCTAAATTACTGTGAAGCTTTGGTCTGTGTTAATAAGAAGAATACAGACTTGGAATTTTAAAAAATAATTGTTTCGTAGATCTCAGAGGAATATGTTTTAAAGGAATATACCTGCTTTTTAAAGAAAAGCATTTTGATATTAAGATCTTTCAGTAAGAACTGGTAGAATATTGAATGGGCTAGTAAATACCCTGAAACAAATGTTTAATATGTGCACCAAACTGAGAAGAGTTTGATCAGGAAAGAAATTTGTATGTAACATTAATAGCAATACCACTGCCCTGCACTTCACATGGGATTTTGAAATACAGGAATAAATCAGGCTAGCAATCCAGTCCAATTTGCTATTGTTTTTCATCCCATTGTGACTAATGGCAGTGTTTCAGAAAAAAACTCAAGAATTCAGCAGTTCTTTTGGCCTCACTGACATTTGATGGTGACAAGTTTTATTGTTCATTGGTTTATTGTTCATGCACAAAAGGGGGGTGGGGGGAAGCAACTGTAAAAAGAGTTTTCCAATCTGTTTGAATGTTCTTGTCCATGTGTTAAGGAAAAGGTGAAAAGAAACACAGGTGGGCTTATTCCAGTTTATTTCTTTACCCATCATTACAAACACAGCAATGAGGCTGCCTTCTCTCATCAACAGTAACTGTCCTACTTTCCTCTCACATAGGTCTTTCTGGGACTTGAGGTGACTTTGTTCCCCTTTCATTTCTGTTTCCTAGTACTACAGGGGTGCAGCTGCAGCACACTTCACTCTCAAAGCATTGTAATAAGCTCAGTATTACTTTCTGTCTCTTTCTTTAAGCATTTGACACAGCTTGTTTGCTTCTCTGATTGCTGCTTTATATTGAACAGATAATTTCATGAGTCATTTACAGTATTTCAACTTTTTCCTCAGTTTTGCAGCCAATTTTTGTGTGACTGGCTAAATTACTAATTTCACTGCAAGTTACTGGGCATTTAACAATTGTTCCACCTCTCATCATGGTGCCTGAGCCTGAGACTTCACTTTGTCCATGGAAGTCTTTTGCAGTTTTCTCAGTGCTGTGTATTTCACAAAGCATTTTTAAAACTTCAATGCCAAATATCATCTGTCTGCCCATTCAATTTTTTCCACCAATTTCTTCAAAATGTCAGGTTCACAACAGCCATCAACACTATTCCTGAGATAGTCCTTTAAATGCCAGTTAAAACCATTTTAAAAACCAGTCAATTCACTGTCAGCTGTTTGCATCTTGTACCCTAAAAGATCTTAATTTGAATTTCTCGTATTACATAGTGTTTATGTAAAGCATACGTTGTGTTGAGGTTTGCATTCAAATTGTCAAAATAGATCACTATTTCAAAAACTTCAAAAGTTAAAGGAAGTCCTAATATCTCTATTTTAACACCTTAGAAAAATACCTTTAGTAATCTTTTACTTACTGAGCTTCTTCAGAATGTGTAATCGCATCTGCAGACCTTCAGAAAGCTGCTGTGAGGGAAATCACTCCATCTCAGCACCTGCTTCACTGATTTGCTGTTAGGCAACTGGACCATTAAATTGTTCTGCAACAATGTTGTCGTGCTTTGCTCCTTTGATTTAGGATTATTTCCTTCTTAATGGCATTTTCTGACCGGTATCTTTATCTTTGTATACACCACAGAAATTACATACTGCTAGTTAGGAGTGCAGAAGAGGATGCAATTGCAAGCTAATTGCAAAATGTGCCAGATTAATGCCAGTTCCCAAAATGGTTCTGAACAGACTTTGTCCTTGGGTATTCTGACAGCAAACCCACATTCATCTGTGATACTGCTGCAAATCTGCTGACATTTAATATCAGCAAGAGATAATCTTCCTAGTGTAGACATGTACTTTTTCTTGCCAGATATTAAACACGTTTTGTTCATAAACACTAGGTAAAATCACTTGGCCATAGAATCCCTGGGAATAATTTCTATTTGAACTCATTTTGCCTCTCACTGTTGAAATGCTTGAAAAGAAGTCAATGAAATAGAAGGCCAGATTTCTCAATGGTCTAAATCTGTGCATTTTTGTTGATGGTGCCAATAAGGCCCATAGAAGAGGTTGAAACATTTTAAAATCATGTTTTTCTTTTCCTTTCGTTAATGTAGTACGCTCTGGTCATCTTCATACTAACATGACATGAAAAACTCTTTAAAAGTCAAGGCCCCATAAACATGCAAAACTCCTGATCATCTGTACTTGGGTGCAAGAGCAAATCCATGTTCACAATCAATGGCTGCTGTAAATTGCTTGCTAACTTTGAAAACACAGCTTGATGGAGGTTTCTACTTGCTCTGCCCCTCTCATTCACAGAGCATAAATTGTAGACTAGAAACAATGCAAAGCAAAGATCGTTTTCACACTGAACACCGTTTGGCATGAATTCTTTCTATTGCTCCTGGTGTGATCACACAAATACTGGAAAACAACAATGAAATAACCAGACTCTCTCCTAAATTAAATTTGGCTAGTTATTATGTGCACCCCATATACTACATATCAGCAAGTCAGGGCCCAATAGCTGGCAGTCATCTGGCAGAAGCATCAGTCAAAATCACTTCAAATGCTAGTTATACTTACTCTCATTTCAATACATCTTTCTGGTTGCAGGCAGTTCAATCTTAAAGCTAGCATCAGTATATTCCATTCAAGACAAATATAGTTGCAGTGTAAGATGCTGCACCCTCCTTTATCCTACCATGATGAAATCACTACCAAGGAGAGCAGTTGTTGGATGCTACCTTAATATCTTCTTCCCCTAAAAGAACAGATGTAAGGACTATGGCAGTCAAAGCTGCCAACAAAATATGCTGGCATGAAGTCAGCTGGCCCAGCAGCTGCATTATCCTGGCAAAAGGGACCAAGGGAAGGTAGAAAGGACGGAGTTGTCTTGGTCAAGAAATGCACTGCTCCAGAGTATGTTGGTTACAGCATCCATCTTCTGGACTAAGCAAACATCCTCCAAATGAACATTTGCAGCTGTCTTCTCCCTTATTCATCTCTGGATTTCATCAAGATTCACTCAACCTTTTTGCTAGGGCCTAGGTATTAAGAAGTGATTTCAAATTACTAACCTGACAAAAATTCTTTTTATGAATTATACTGGAGTTAGAAAGGAAATCTACCCTTAAGTTATGATTTTCAACTTTTACAACTTGGACAAAATGTTCCCCCCCCTTGTAGTTTTATAGTGAAGGATTTGCAGAGTGTTCACACCACAGTTCCTTAAAGCCTTAGATTTCCTGTTAATGCATTCCAAGTTTCTGCCCTGTGATTACACATCATTCACTAGAAGAGACTTTCTAAGAAAACTCCTACATTTCTAACACTGGTACTGTGATTCTATAAGCAAAACTGAAAACACCACTGTAGACAAAGATCATACAACTAGAGTAAATATTAATTTAACATCTGTTCTCCTAATAGATGTGTTTGCATGACATTTTGGAAATAGCTACTGAACTAAGAGTCTTGCTTCTTAGGTTCACAGTACTTCAGTGCTGATAGCTTTAGCAGAATCAGGTGATCTCATGTGAAGGTAAGATTGTAGTTTGAACCTGAAATGAATACGTTGCTGTGTCCCAAAACTTCCATAAATGCTTTTATGAGGCAGGAAGTTAGACTTGTCCTCCTCTTGGAAAACACTTGACTGCAGTTTTCAAGAAATCACCGCTTCGCACCAGCCTGAAACCTATGAACAATCCTAAGTTATCAGTGGAAAGCTTGTATATAATAGCCAGAAAACCTGAAGCATGTCAAGCTTTTGGCTTGATCTAGATGTTCTCTTATAAAGCTTTATTTCTTTAATATACAGTATTGTATGAAGCAAGTTTCCCGTGACAGATTAAAAACAAAGCAAAACACACAAAAAAACCCCAAAACCAAACCAATAAAATAATTTTAAAAAAAACCAGCACACACTACAACACACCATTAGAACACCCAAATTTGTCACAGCTGCTTGGCTATTTTCAACTACAGTAATAACAATAATAAAAAATAATGGTAAACTTCATGAAATTGAGTCAATAATTACTCATACAATTTAAGAATTAATTAGTAATAGCTAAGTACATGTTACTTCAGGGGAACATACACAAAAAGAATGTTTGTTGCAAGATAAATTCAGCTTAAAATTGCTTAACCAGTTTTTTAGCATCAATTTAAATCTTGAAATTAATTGCTTGTTTAAGAGAACTGATGAGACATGATATGACAGGACAATACGACTGTGAATCTACTTACGCTCAAAAAACTCAAAACCAACCAACAAAGCAAAAAAAAACCCCAAACAACAAAACCCAAAACAAAACAAAACAAAAAAACAAACCAACAACCCAGTAAAATTACATTCATTCAAGTGAGTCCTGGGAATAAGTCTAGTCAAGGAAGTTCTTTCCAGTTTTGCCATCACACTTGAACTACTGCTTCCCCAGACTTGGAGAAGTATCAATATCTAGTTGATCCAGATTAAAAGTATGAGGAAATAATTGCTCAGATATTAATTTAAAGTTATTTTATTTCTATGTAACTAATAAAACTATATAACTTATAACTAAATATTATAAGTAACTATATAACATAACTAAATATTATTAACAGCAAAAATTTCTATAGCTATATTAACGGTAAGAAGATGACTATGGAAGGTGTGGGCCCCCTCAGAAAGGAAATGGGTGAACTGGTGATAAGTGATACTGAGAAGGCCAAGGTTCTCAATGA